>OV121083.1:44486241-44812103 GCA_921293015.1 Phorcus lineatus
TCATGAGGAAAGCATATTTTTAGGATGCCAACCTTATTGTGAAAAGAAACTGTCATCTACCAGCAAAGTAGTAATTATTGTTCTCTGTCTTTTCATAAAATGGAAGTTGTTTCACAGAATATTATCATTTTCTACGAAATCTACTTATGAATGCGGACAAGCACTTGATGACTTTCCAAGTGTTAATGTTAGAATATGTATGTAACCAATGCAAGTTTGTTTGAAAAATGAATAAGGATGAAACAGTAATATGAATGTTTTCCAGTTGTTTGTTAACTTCAATAAAATATAAAGAAAAACTAAATTGTTGTTTTCATTTGCAAGAGAGATTATTCATGACAATATCTATGGTTATGTTTGTTCTCACTTTGGCTGATGGTGTATATTTCAAAAGAAATGACATTTATTCTTCACATTAAGTGTTTTTAAATCATTCTCTCAGAAGGTTACTCAAGTTCTCTTGTCCACATTATCTCTGTTACATGTGGAGCAGTTTTGGGGCTAGAAATACAATAGCCTGTTTGGTTGCAAATCGCTGCCAGGATATTTAAACTACAAAATATGACCTACTTGTGTAAAGAAAACTCTCATCCAAGTCTGTAATGCTGCTAATGGCTGAAATATTGCCCAAGCCATGTTAAACAACTCACTCACTCATTCATCCAAGTCTCATCTGATATAAAACATGTGTAACATGACTTGATTAAAGAAGCAATAATCAGGATTGCAGAGGATATTTTTACTTTTATGAAAAAGGTTGATGTATTTTATGTTAGAAGGCACAAGGGTGAGATTTTATTTATCATCCAAAATCATTCAACAGTTAAAGCAAAAGAATATCTGAACCACAAAACACCATCAAGCTTCTTCAGCAGCAATCATAGTGAGGTCATATTATTTTGATGTCATCAGCATTATGAATTTATAGCATTGTTTGTTCATACACTTTGTGACATCATAGTATTGTAAACTATTTTAAATGATATAAAAGCCTTGTGATGTCATTAACTGATGATGTTACTGGTTTTTTTGGATAATTTTAATAGAAGGGATATCTACAAAGTCAATGATAAAATTCGTAGATGATATATTTAATGCATATTCCTCATACGTCTCTTAAGGATATGCTAAAAGTTCAACAATCCCCTTAATTGTGAATACAGCTCATTTGATTTACTTAAATGGATAATGGAAGTTAAGTATCATAATGTGAATTGTCATCCCCCTTTGACCCTGCTTATACAACATTTCTCTAATGTCCGACCTTTAATCCTGCATATATACAGGGTACTATATCATTCCATTTAGATTGCACTGAATTGCTAGTAGTAACAGATATACTTTGTAATAAAATCTTGTGGTTCAGACTTGTTACGACTTTTGTAATAAAGGAAAGAAATGTATGTTTTGAACAGTTTTGTAGCTTCCAACTTCCTATGAAAATAAGTTTTATCTTAAATAACTTATTTTCTTGAAGAATAATGTGAGTTGTAATTATATCCCAAAATAGGTAGAATATATAACTAGCATTGTTCTGTATCTGGCGTTTTCTAGAATCGCCAAGTCCCTCGCTAATGTTAATGATAAAAATGTAGAAAAATGAATACTTGATGAACCTCGGCACGTAAACACTTCCTCGAATAACTGCTGACCATGCATGTTTACTTGTACTTGATTATGACTATCCGACTTATATATATAAAAATCGGCAATGGCAATAACTTTTAATTAAATCTATCAAACATGACATGTTAATTGCCCTTTAAAATTATCAACCACGTTTATGCTGCCTTTGAGGCAAATGTACTGTAGTAAAGTTTAGTGACCGACTTAAGTTTGTATTGTTTACGGAAAAAAACGTTTTCCATAACATATGTGAAATTTCTTATTGAAACGTTCAGAAGCCAACTGTTTACATTTCATGTCTTGCTTACACAGCGATTTTTTGAAAGCTCTTTGTTTCCGAACATGGTTTTTACTTACACCAGAACAGTACAATACATTGCTTATGATGTACAATATCCGTATTTTGCATACGAAAAAATATCTAGATAGCAAAAGTTGAACAGAAAATCAACATGAAGTAAAGAGAATTTGGTCAATAGGAATTTATGTACTAGCATTAACTCGTCATGAGTTTAAAGAGCCATACCTATCGGCATCCGGTGCGCCATTTTGTTTAGAGAGGACTACCAATGTATGGACTCTTACAAATTTTAAAACATTATCAAAAATGCAAATATCTACAAATGATTTATGATACGACTAATCAATAGTGCCATGTAATGCTGAAGCCATGATTTTCACACTAGTAACGCCGATGAAGGGCTTTACTTCTCATTCTTGTTTAATTTAACCGATTGTGAGCTCTCATTTTATATCTAAATCATCTGACATGTTACCCTGTACCATGTTTCAAAAGTGTTTTGTTATAATCATATACTAATAACATACATGTATAAACTTGAATGTCCCCTTGAATTTGTTTTCCACAAAAATACCCCGATACAGGACCTCCCGTGTAATAGCATTAACATTAGCATTAAATGTATCACTATGTAATAGAACTCATGGAAATAAATAGATAATGGTTTTCGTGGGAACCTTGTTTATCACAAGATCAAGAAAGGAATCCTTAAAAATGTTGAAATAACTAAGATTTTACAAATTTGGACTTGGACCAATGCATCACGTAAATGTAGTTGAAAGAGCCTTTTTACTGATATACTCATTCAGAAACAGTTTATAACTAACGTCACAGGTTAACGAGGGAGAAATAACATGCACCTGTTTGGGAAGATGCATTTGTAATGGACGTGCATCTTGACTTCTTTCGCGGTGTAAAAAATATCCGATTTTTTTCCTGTAAGCTCATACTTTTCGGGTATAAACAAAAATTGGAAAAATTATGGCCAATGGATATTTAGCATTCAAACTTCAATTGTGTTGAAGAAAAGAAAATACTCCCGGGGTAAAAAGCATACGAGTTCTTGTTCCTTGAGTACAATAGCCAACAGAACAAAATTCCGTGAATACAGGACCTACCGTACGAGAATTATTAAAACGTGTGCGAGAATAAAAACTACCGTTATCATTGAATCCATGACCGTCATGAATGAAGCACTTCTAGGAGGCGACATTCAAGTAGTAAGACTTTAGTAAGCAAAGAATGATTTCAGTGTAAAATCATGCTGCATGGCATTACGAATTATGGAGGATGCATTCTGATGAAAATACATTTCAGATACCAATCCTGTATAGAAGAATGATCTGCTACGAAGTATTGCAATGCTGTTATTTAAAACTGAATCAAACAAGATTTCACACTAAAAAAGTCTACCTAGATCCTCATATCTCAAAGATGTTGGACATATTTTAACTATAACAGGTTACTTCAATGCAAAATAAATCGTCCATGGATTTAAAAAAGATTCTTAAAAATTGAGTTGATTTAACAACATGAAGAGTTGCAAAGTTATTCATTTGAAAACACATATATCTACAATTGGATCTATATCAAGATGGACAATCCACTGAATGACTTGAAAACAAAATCAGTTACGAGTGAAAGAGGAATCGGTTTTTAAAATTTATTTTCCTAATAAGTTGTTGACCAATTTAAAATATGCAGATTTACTTTCAATAGTACCACTTTACTCCAAAAGGACCAATTGTTCCGAAAATCTGCATGACAGTGCAGTGATGCCTATGCTACTTGGGCGACATATGAATTATAGGAAAATATATTACAGTGATACAATTTCAAGTTGAATTAAAACAAAACATCCCGGATGTTAATGATAGAAGGCGATGCCTCCAAATAGCTTCGAGCAAGTCACAAAACTCAACTGAAAATTACATAAGACGTAGAAGTGGCCATTCCTTTGCCGATTCAATTATGGAGTTAGTGACCCACTCAAGTACTACTAAAATTCCCCCTGGCCGACACCAGTCTACGTCAGCGTTAGATGACCCCCGGACATAGGTGTATATATACGTATATACCTACCTGTATACTTGAAGGAGCGCGAATCAATCAACGAGTATGAGATGCCACATCAATTAACGTCCCTCATAATCATATGTAAATCAACCTGAATAACTAACTTCCATTCCTTTACTTGCTTATATCACAATGACTGGTTACTATATAAACATTACTTTTGGTTATATGATATTGTTTAATTTGATAATTTGTCAAACCAAAATTATTGAAACGTACGTATAAGAAACTTTGTAATGAATGTTGTCTTACGTTTTAAAAGAAAAACATTCTTTGTAAATATAAAAAGAATTAAACTTTAAGATAGTTTTCATTAAGTTTGTTTGTACAAGATCTGAAGTTTAAAAGGATTTGATGCATTTTTGGTGACGTAAACATAAACATAAAGTCAAGGAGCAGTGATAACATAAAAAGGGAGACAACTGCCGTTTTGAATGAATGTCTCGGAGTAATTGCATATTTCATAACTAATTATATCTTCCTCTTTAGAAGGACGGTCGGCAGGGAAACATCATGAACAGTTTCTGGTTGATGGTTTTGTATATATCCTTTGAAAGCAATATTTTCAAGGTACGTAGATAAATGTTACTGATATTTATCATTCTATTGTATATAATGAATAAATTTTTGTCATTCCAAACTATATTTACTTAATATTTGTTTTAACCATTGTTCACACACCAGTGTCGGATAAAAATTACAAGTTTGTTTGTATTTTCATATTTGTTCATGTTTATCCTCAGAGGACTGAAGGTGTATCTGTCAAAGGGGATACGCGCCATTATAACAAAGGTGGGTAACTTCATTTTCTTTAATCTTTAATATTTGATCAAAAGCTTAGATAAGGAAATATTCTTATTCGATACATCAAGGAAACTGTTTTTATCGTTCGCTGGTTAAATAATGAGTGTATATGTAAAATTTCCTCATTTATACTAGGCCTATAATCTAATAACACTTAATAACCGTATTAAAGGTGATTAATAATATTAATAATAGTTTTTTCGTTTTTAGGCCATCGGCCCATGTTCAAAGCATTTGAAACACAAACATTATTACAAAGTGACAAATACTACGTCTTGCGAAGAGATAGGCAATGTTTAACATATTTTGCTACATTTAAAATAATTTCATACTCCTTACGGTTTACAAGTACATTGTAGGAATAAAAGGTGTGGTTATCAGAAAATCTGCGTGGTATATATTTACTTCTCATTAAATCATAATACTGGCAGACAAATAAAAAATGTAAAACATCTTCTACTATATTCTGATTACAATTCTTAGTGAGTGAGGTCAGTGAATTAGAATGAGTGATATTATAATCTAGATATTAAAACCTTTATATTTTAATGTTATACACTCTCCTTGTGATATGCGATAAGTGATATTGGATGTTTGGTATTATTCAGGATTATCATGCACACATAGGTTAATCAGTGTATTAATTCAAACTAACGATGTATTGAATTTAGAGTAGTGAATTAGTTAAGGTTAACGAGTAACTTTATTCAGACCAGTGCATTAGATAAAGTTAACGAGATATTGAATTTAGAGTAGTGATTTAGTTAAAGTTAACGAGTAACTTTATTCAGACCAGTGCATTTGATAAAGTTAACGATATATTGAATTTAGATTTAGTTAAAGTTAATGAGTAACGTTATTCAGACCAGTGCATTAGATAAAGTTAACGATATATTGAATTTAGAGTAGTGATTTAGTTAAAGTTAACGAGTAACTTTATTCAGACCAGTGCATTTGATAAAGTTAACGATATATTGAATTTAGATTTAGTTAAAGTTAACGAGTAATGTTATTCAGACCAGTGCATTAGATAAAGTTAACGATATATTGAATTTAGATTTAGTTAAAGTTAACGAGTAACGTTATTCAGACCAGTGCATTAGATAAAGTTAACGAGATATTGAATTTAGATTTAGTTAAAGTTAACGAGTAACGTTATTCAGACCAGTGCATTAGATAAAGTTAACGATATAATGAATTTAGATTTAGTTAAAGTTAACGAGTAACGTTATTCAGACCAGTGCATTAGATAAAGTTAACGAGATATTGAATTTAGAGTAGTGAATTAGTTAAGGTTAACGAGTAACTTTATTCAGACCAGTTCATTGGATGAAGTTAACGATGAATTAAAATGTTTAAAAAACACCAAAATAAATCATATGCATGTGACCAATGAACTCATGAATAATCATAATTAATTCAGTATCAACATGCATTTAAGTTAACTAAAGGCCCGCAAACCTAGATAAATCCTAAAATTTCAGTGTTTAATTCAACTTTCTTCATATAACTCCTTCTTAAAGGAAAAAAGTCAGTAGACTATTTACTCTGATCACACAATGAATGCATAATTAAATAAAAACCCTTCCATCTGTAATGACAAAACGACCTTGTAAAATTTTAGAAATAGAAGTAGAATAATTTTAAGGCTATAAGATAGATTGAAAGAGAATTGGGCCGACGGTACTTCTGTTGTTTTCTTAAAATAAATGCAGGTTGTCGTTACAAGTTGATTCACAACAAACTCTTCATATGCGTTTACATATAACACACACACTTGGTGTCATTGATTGATTTTGACGTTAAACTCAAAAGCCATTGTTTTCAAAAAATAAAATCATAAGTTTTCCGCTCTCAATATTATGTAATGATAAACTGATCATGTAAAGTTTTGCTCACAGGTTTAACATCAATGAAAGTCCCGAGACGTCTTAATATTCCATGACGTTGACTGATTTATATTTCAGAGATGTAACCTATTAAAAGTTTGAAATGGGATTTATTCATGAGCTTTTTTTTTTCAAACATGGCAAAACAAATCACCCTGTAACTAATATAACAAGAACATAAAAGTGAAAATAACCATTCAAATGAACATGGAAAAGTGTCAATCTGTAGCGCCAGTATAATGATAAATCTATAAATAGTTTCAGTCCGATCAGTCATTTTCAGTTTTAGGAAATAGGAAAAGTCAATTTTTATTGTATGTCAATTCCAGATGATATGAAGGTATTCTCAGCAAAGGTCGTCGTCCATGGTAACCCGCGTTTTCATGACGACCTGATGATCCACGTTACCACGGAGATCACTTTTCATAACCTGACTGTGAAAAGAGTAAAGGACTCAGTTCTCCACCCTGACGCAGAGGGTTTCGTCATCTCAGGAGACCAGGATGGGAACACAGTGTTCGACATGCATCAAACACCGGTATTACTTTTCTATAAACACCTTGATTATATCACGATACACATTTGACATGCTCTGATACAAAGAAATGGGTTGAAACAATAATGAAATAAACTAAAACATGTTTTATATAATCGTGTTTGAATTAAAAGAAGTAAAAATGACGCTCATGTATCAAAGATGCAGTGTAAAGGTATAGTGTGGATAGTCAATGTATAGACATTACACAACATGAAATCTTATGAATAAAAACTTGCACATATCCGACTAGACATATAAAGATAAGAAATTGTAGATAGCAATAGCAGATGAACCCATTATGCGTATGTAAAGGAGATGACTTGTTACCTTAACTCTCCATTCCCTTAAAGAGTTGAGTCAAGGTCCAAAGCGACGAAGCCAAAAATCGAGAGTGACATTTACCTATTAAGTGACTTTGCTTATTTTTAATATAATTTCACCCTCAAAGTAAGTTGTAAACAGTTGATGTGATGTGTAAAATTTTATTACTGAGAGTATCTAAAAAGAACACAAGGATGACATTACGAGTGTTATCAACTTTCAGAGGGACGTCCACGACCACGCTCTCCACTTCTTCAGCGACCCCAACTCCGGCACTATTGTTAGCGTGGTGCCGGGACATCAGGGGAACCTACATGTGGTGAGACTGTCAAAATTATCCTTTCACACTGTTAGAGAGCATTCTTGAAAGTTATTTTCAAAGGATAATTTATTGTTTTGTTTTCTCTGTACATATCATACAAACCATCAATTAACAACATTTAAAACAAAGAAAAGGTTTTGATCACATTGAAACTGTAGATAGATTCCCTACTGAATTGCGACAATGCCTATATATTCGTTAATGATTTCCGACAATTAAGCAGAGGTTTGGACAATCGAATTAACCATAAGAAACTGTGAAAATAACGACTGAAATGTTTAAAATAATAAATATATTGGTTTTCTTTGTAGGAAGGAATGATAAATGACGTGTACATCATTGCACCCCCGGGATCAGCTAGACGACACCGACGGGCGCTCAAGCCTGACGAACACACCGTCTACAAACAGGACAAGGTCAAACATGGCACCGCCGACTTCCTCGAAGGTAAGCTGCAACATTACAGGGATTCCTTTGTCACGTGACGCTAAATTCGGAAATTTTGATACTTCTTACATGAATTTAAAGGATTGTTATTAAAAAAAAAAGCATATCCAGAACATCAAACACCTCATGGATTTTATATCTGATTCGGCAAAAATGACTACAAAATGCAATACCATGCGTTATGTAACTTAAACCCCCACACTCCTCCCCATTATATTGTACACTTTACACTTTAAACATTCTTGGATCGTTCAATATACTATTTATTTTACGAGAAGCCGTGTATATGTTTCCTTATTTTTGGCATTCACATGTGTCACTTTGAACAATTTGATATTTACGGAAAGTTATTTCCCACCAGTTCCAAAGATATTCAGCGACAAGTCCAGATGGGTGGGGTCGTACAGACAGCGCCCTAAAGTGAGATCCCGGTTGGTCGGAGTAATCAACAAACATCTTACTGGACAGCCATCCCCCCGAAATGTACGGAGCAACACGAGAGAAACGACACGCTCTGTTCGCAGCGCCGTTCGAGCAATGCCACGTCAAATCGCCCGGAGTTCCCTGACGGCAGCAACCGATTTACCACGACTGAGAAGCAGCCGGCAACCCTCCAACGTTCCCGCCACAGTCGAGGTCCTCATCATCATAGACAAGGAAATGTTCCAGAACTTCAACTATAGCATGGCGGACCTCGGACTCTTCCTGCTCCACTACTGGCATGCGGTGTGTTCAAATTTACGGTTGTTTTACAGCAAGTCAACAACTGCCACGACAAGAAATGACTTGCACCAAAGTTAAACACTTGCTTATGTATGAGCCCAGCTACATTGCGCTGAAATACATGATTCGGGACCTTTTTGTTTAATAGTTGTAATCTTGAGGTTTCTGTTAGACCATCGCGTGCAGGTGCAGTTGGAGAACTTTAAAAAAATGTCACGAAATATTTTAAGGCTTAGGTTAGCGAGTGTTGGAAACTGTCGCAAGTTATGCTTTGGAGGGGAAGTTTCGGTGTCATTGGGAGTGTACCTAATATCTTTTAGTCAGTGAAACATTGACCTTTACTCCCGGAAGTCTCGTTTGTCTTGATGTTTGTATACGTGTTTCAGGTTCCGTCCATATGAAATAATGGAAATTCAAAAATACTTGCAAAGTACATGTAACTAACTTGTCAAGATAAAAAAAATATGTCAACGTGCGAGAGACCATCCCTCAAAGTATTTATGGTACCGAATCAGTAAACACGTACTTCCTCTCTTTGAAGGTGAACTTCAAGTTCCAGACGATGAAGGACCCGGAAGTTCAACTCAGAGTCCGACAGTATGGAGCCTTCCAGGTGAATTCATCTTCATATGATTATTTTCATCCCCTTTAAATGTTACACCGGTATCGGTTGCCATAAATATAACAAGAAGAGGCAATTTAGCAATATAACAACTAGAGGGAATTTAGCAGCTTTCGTTTTAGAAGTATAATGACAACAGATTAAAAATTGATCAAGTTTGATTGAAAATGGTATCTTTGAAATTAGGTACACTAGTTATACATAATGTACTCATGGTACACTGGTCTTGGTTGCCAGCAATATAACATGTAGAGGCAATTTTGAAGGTTTTTTTAAAAACAGAACCATGATAACGAACCTAAATTGGTATCAAGTTTAAGAATGGCATCTTTGAAATAGCTTCACAAGTTATACATAATGTTTTGTTAAATCCATCCGAGGCAAAGAGAGACGTGTTTTAATACCTACCGAGTGTAAAACACAGATAAATAGACGAGATTTCAGGTAGTCAAACCCTTTATTTTTCTGTATCTGCATCACGTAATTAAGAAAAATGCATATCTTGACAAAGATGCGAAGAAGTATCCTTGAGATAATAAAGTGTTCTCTTACGGTCTACTGCCTATCTGTAAAATCAATAGATTTAAAACCTCAATAATTATAGATTTCCACATTATCGAACCTCTTTCAAACTAAATCAAGTCAACCTTGCCTGCATATATTTTATTTCTTTAATGGTTACAGTACGGACAGTACCAGCCGTTTATCGAGAACAACCGTATACAGAACGAGAACAAGAAGATCTCCCTGTATGACACACTCAAGTCGTTTCGAAACTGGATGAAGAAGTATGAGAGCAACAAGAACTTCGTCAGGCACGACATTGCAGTTTTGCAGACAGGGTACGTCTACAGCTTTCTCTCGTCTTGAACATCTTTTACGTCTGAGAAATTTTCAAAATTTAGAGAGATATCATTTAATGTTCAAATCATTTTACAGATGATTTTAGTCATAGAGATTCAGGGTCTTTCGATATCAAATAATTATATTGACATGATTTAATTATTACAAGATTTATTTAAAACTTTAATTCTACTATTATTCTCGAGTAGTGTTTATATATTTGACATCAGAGAACACCAAGGTGAGGTTTTATTTATCATGCATGAGAATGAGAAGTGGCATGTGGTGTTAATTGTGTTTTACCAAAAAATTTCATCATTAGTTTTGCCACATCTTGTCCACTTGAACACGTTTCCCATTAGCAAAAAGGACCAACCCCACACAGACATTTTTATATTAAAAGCTTTTGTTTTATTCACATTATACTTTGATATTGAATGTCCGAATGGACATAAATTTTCTTTCGATTATACATGAAAGCGAAAGTTTTACAATACGACATTATTACGTCATTACGTCAAGGCTTTTAAAATCTAGGGCCGAAACACTATGAATGAATAAGTTTAAAAGTGTATGTTTCATGATACAATATATTAATTCATTTTACTTTCTTAAATCACAGAGAGGACTTGTGTGAAAAGACAACATCCGGGGAATGTTTCAAACTCACTTCCGGTAAGGTAGAACATCAACATAGAATTTTGCAATTTGGTTGAAGAAACACATTTCATTTTCAAATAAAATGTTATAATCCGTTCAATGTTACACCATGAGTATAGCTCGACCGTACATCTGGGAAGTAATCGCCTTCTTAAAAAGAAAACTGGATTTTAATAATCGAATTCGAATTTTATATGAAAAGGATTCACAAGGAACAAGGGAAAAAAATTATAACTGAATCAAGAATTTCGAAAATCTGTTATTATTGGAACATGTCAATTTATAATCTAATCTTTCTTTTTTAATTTCACATGTTTGTACTAAGATTGATGATTCTAATGAACATTGATTTCCTCATAAAACATTTCTAAAGACTTACGTACGTACGTACGTACGTTATTGCATTTTGAATAAGATTTTATAGAACAATGAACAAAAAGACCACTTCATATTGTAGGAATCGGGTTTGTGAGTGGAGCTTGTATCACAGCCAGATCGTTCCCAGACCACACGTACGATGTCGCCATCAGTGAAATAGGAAAAAGCTTTAAAGGGGTCTTAGTGATGGTGCACGAAATAGGACATCTGTGAGTGATTTTCCATTCACAAGTTACAATTTGATTGTTCTGTTACTTCGCCTCTCTTGTGGCAAGACAAATGATTCACATCATGATGGCTCTGTATTTTATAGTTTAACTTCAATGCCTAGTGTTTGGTATACGTATGCCAGGTCCTGTAAGGACTTTGTTAATTGTTTTAGAATAACATTTATATCGAGACAAGGACGACTTTTATACGCATGTCATGGTCATTATGCAAATCTTATTTGTAAAAGGAATTTAGGTAACAATTGGTAAATAAATATTTCCTAAAGAAACAACGAAAAACATTACTCTCTCCTCTTGCCCGGGCGAATGGCTGCAATGGATGCTTATAGGAGGCACTTAAGAAAAATTAAATGTAATTTACATAAAGACGTTATTAGTATTATTATAATATAACAAAACATATTTTACTAGTGACATATTTTTCTTTTGTGCACATGTTACACATTTCACCTTTTGTTGGCAACGCTCTTGTTCGAAAAAAACCTTCACAAATTCACCCATTTTCGTAAAAGGCACATGTTACGCTTCATTGGTAACTTATCTCTATATACATGACTCTCCAGACTTGGTTCACACCACGACGGAGAGGGTGACAGCAAGGCGTGTCCCACGGACTCGGGGTACGTGATGAGCTACCAGAGAGACAACGCCTTCAACTTCAGTCGCTTCTCCAACTGCTCCAAGGCCAGCATCAAGCGCTTCCTCAGCAGGTAAAACAGCCAAAACATTTTTGAAATGTGATATTCTCCATGTAATGCTCACACTAATTTTAGGCAGTGTTTCATTAGGATTAAACCTGCACAAGTACACATTGTGAGTCTTCCCACCCCCCTAGTGTTAGGCAACTATCACCAACACTGACCATTCCAACAGCTTATCTACTCGATTATCGGGCATTGGCATGCAAATACAAATAATAATACTTTCATTTGTTCACTATCTTAATGACGTATTTCTACTTAGTAAAATTTGTAAAATATTTTTGATCATGTTATAGAAAATAATTGTTTTTCTTTGATTACATTTAATCTACAAGTATCCTTATGGGCGTAACATACGTTTAACATTAATACCTTTAAAGGCACTAGTGCACGCTATTACGGTTTAAATTGGCTATTTTAAGGTTTAAGAGGACTTATGCATTCACTTAACCTTTCTATCGATGCAATGAAATACTTAAAATTCTTTACAATTGACCTGCAGTCAACAATGAAAAAATTTAGAAAGCCGCTGTCGGCTTGGACATATAAAAGATCTAAGTTTAGCTGTGCACAAAACGGATATCTCAAAGACAGTTAAACACGGCTGAACTATTATTATGTGTAGCTATTGAATTTTCCTAAACTCTGAACTGAGACCAAAGAATGAATTATGTTTTATGAATGCAATGTTGTAAATAAACCGATTTAATAACACAGCATTAGCATTGCTATTAGATTGACCAAAGCGGCTGCAGTTTCCGCTTTTTTGGTTATGAGCAAAATCTTAATATTTCCGATACCGTAGTTCACGCGGATTTATTGTAGCGTAACATTAAATACTTCCGGTCTTTAAAAATCAACTTTACTGCCTGAATACGTAAATATTCGTTAAATAACTTACGAGGTAGATTACTTGAGTGAGGATCTTGAATAATATCGAGAGATATGCAGAATCTGTGCATTCGTTGTGTTAACGAAATATTGGTGTGCACTAGTGCGTTTAAGCTCAATCTATAAATAATACCTTCAACCCCTCTATAGACCGATAATGTTTGTAAGCTTTGATTCTTGAGCGTTTATATAATTCTATATTCATAGCGAAAAGGATAAAGAATCATCAAGTTTTCATTGATTAAGGTTTTATAACATTCACACCATAACCCATACACAGTGCACTCCCTCAGAGCCGACATGCATATGGATAAGTCACACCTGTCGGTTTGGTGGGATGTCGGAACAGCGGAATGTTTCCATGTGATGTGTGAATTTTCGTGAGGAACCAAACACACATATTTCTTTACAGGTTGTGTTGGATTTGAAGGATACCGGTTTAAAGAACGTGTAGGCCTACTGTATTACTAAGATACCTAACATTTGAATCGTCTTTAACTGATTTGGTTGAGTAATCCATCTCCTGCTCTCCGTTTCAGCACGTGGTACTCGCAGTGTCTACGAGAGACCGACACAGAGGGCTACGACTTCCCCACGGTGCTGCCCGGCCAGTACATGAGTATACAGGAGCAGTGCCGACACTACGTTGGGGGCAAACCCTGTCCGGTAACAACACTTAGATAAAATATCAAATAAAATGCTAAAACAATATTTACCTAATGAACAAGACAAGAACAGAAATGATGTAAATCCACATCTTTACGTATTTGTACTGATTATTAACCGAATAATTAAGCTATACATTTTTTATTAGGGACAAAGCTAAGCGCCGAAAGACAATTCAAGACAGTTTTCACACTGAATATTTTTGCATCTATTTGTAACTTTCAATGAATAAAGAATCAAACATCCCTTGATTGTAAAAAATAAATGGTAATTTGTAAGGTAACTAGTTTATAAACGGTTTGAAAGATAATGCATGTTATGAATATGCTACCGACAAGCTCGACCATTTATACCAACACATTCAAACCATTTATAAGCAAGTGATCAAATACATTATGAAATCTATATCCGATGTACATTCATAGCATACCTTTCTCTTTGACATTTATCCCATTAGTATCTATACCATACATAATGGCCAACAGGTGCGAGTCTACCCGCTGGCGGAGCGGTGTGAGCGTCTGTGTTGTGAAGCTAACGGGTACCGGATAAAGCGACGGGAGCCAACAGTCGATGGGACGGATTGCGGGAGTGGCAAGGTGGGGGATTTTGACCATAAACATATAAGATGCATGTTATTTTAGGTAAAATAAACCACCTGCACAAAAGTACAACTTTTAGAATTTTTTCCACGCAGGAACTCCTCATGTCATTTAGCACCTAACCTCTGTAACACTTGCCCTTATTAAGCTCTTCTTTAAGATTCACCTCCGATAGTTTGTTATATTACGATACCGTCAGTTTTTATCATTAACAAGGACATAGTCTGTTTTTCATACAGGCAAATGTGTTACTTTTGTGACTGCATTTTTCTTTTACTAAAAATGTGTGTATCTCACTAGCTTGGGAATTCAAGTCTTTCCAACGGTTATGGGAACGATTCAATGACAAGTTTGAAAAAGTCCAAATGTATAACTAACTTTGAATACAATCGACCAAGAAACGGTATCTCTATCCAATAATGTACCCTACTTGTGACAGAGTTAACTAAGGGAACTGAGTTACCTTTGGGGGATGAGATTTGCTCTAAAATCGAAGATAGGAAATATTTAATTGCCAATTAACACATTCTACTAATCGTTACTTAATTTGAGAGAAGGTACGTTTCCGTATCCTCTTTGATACTACACATTAGCTGTAATTCAGTTCATCTGATAGACGTAAATCTTCATTGAGATCCAAGCCCCTGGGGTATATTATCGATTCATGTGCTAATGATTTTTCATTCAGGTTTGTTTCAACGGAGAATGTCTACCTAAATCGGAAATACCCAGTTAACAAGCTGGAAGTACCCGGGTTCCTATCTCTTAATTCCATCATCCTGAATCCAACCTATGCCGCTGTGTCATGTCAAATCTAGAAGCAGTGCCACCTCAAGGCATATCTGATATAGGTTACCAAACTGGAACTGTGGGTGCGATAGACAAAACCAATACCAATGACTTTGTATATGTCAATATTTAATTTGATGTTTTAAATCATTTTGTAATTTAAGAATTCTGAATATGTGAGTGCAATACATTTTGCCAATCTTACAATGTGATATGTACATACTTCTGAGCTTATGCGAATTAAACATTTTACTTTTCTTTAGTTGTTACTTCAATACATTAGTATATGATGAATAAACTTTAATACAGACGTGGGGATGTCATGTTGATTTACATCTCGAGAGGCTGAACGGTGATAATTTCCGAGCGAGAGCGAGGCCAAAATGTTGAACAAATTGATTGACGTCAAGGCATCCTTAAACGCACTAGTGCACACCAATATTTCGTAAACACAACGAATGCACAGATACTGCATATCTCTCGATATTACTCACTATCCTCACTCAAATAATCTACCTCGTAAGTTATTTAACAAATATTTACGTATTCAGGTTGAAAATTTGATTTTTAAAGACCGGGAGTATTTAATGCAACGTAACTTTAAATCCGCATGAACTACGATATCGGAAATATTAAGATTTAGCTTATAACCAAAAAAAGCGGAAACGGCAGCCGCTTTGGTCAATCTAATAGCAATGCTTATGCTGTGTTATTAAATCGGTTTATTTACAACATTGCTTTCATAAAACATAATTCATTCTTTGTTCTCAGTTCAGAGGTTAGGTAAAATTCAACAGCTGCACATAATACTAGTTCAGCCGCGTTCAGCTGTCTATAATTTATCCGTTTTGTGCACAGCTAACCATAGATTTTTTATATGTCCAAGCCGACAGCGGCTGTCTTAATTTTTTCATTGTTGATTGCAGGTCAATTGTAAAGAATTTTAAGCACTTCGATGTATCGATAGAAAGCTTAAGTGAATGCATAAGTCCTTCTTAAACATTAAAATAGCCAATTTAAATCGTAAAAGCGTGCACTAGTGCCTTTAAGTTCAGATGGCACAAAAAATATATAAGAAATCTAATTGATGAAGTCGATATTGTCAACGCTTTTGGATACAGCTCAAACTATAACACACTGTTGACTGTGAAACTATGAGTAATTTCACTTCACGTGGATAACAAAGACGTGAATTGAATCTGATTCAAAGCATAATCAGTGAACAACAAATTATGAAATATGGTTTGTAATATTGTTTTGCGAAAATCTATATATAAAAAGACCGAAAACAGTTCCCTACTTCTCTTCCAAGAAAAAACCAACTAGAACCTTGAAATATCATTACCAAAACAAAAAATGATGTAATCAAGACACTTTCATTCTTCAAAGCAAAATATCAGTGCCTAAATAATAATAATAATAATAATAATAATAATAATAATACTTTACGTAAGCATATTAGTGTCACGTTAAAAACAATATTTGCACGAATAATTGTACATTTTCATGAAAATGTTGGGTTTCTGAAACACATCTCTTCTTTTACGTTTCGTAAGGTGCCCCTATTTCTCTGGATAACATGCTAAGTAACTTTAATATTTTGGAGGTCGTTCCCTGAAACAATTTTAACCACTACGATACGTCATTTTAAATATGTATAGTATTTATAACGTAATACGATTCATTATCAAATTATATCAAATTGACCCAACACATTTATGACAATATATTCATCTTGATTTTAAATGTGCTCATATATATATGTAAACATGCTAAATGTTAAACCTTACCTCACTTACAAGAATATAAACGTGCACCATAACACCATGACCGTGCCGCCTTAGTCTATTCTGATTGGTTTGATTCAACATATGACATGTATCAGTTCCTAATTGAACTTCTATTTACACAGGAAACGTATCAAATGCGTGATAAACGCTGTTGACTATACGATTGCTAGCCATCAATAATGGTATTTTGTTTAATTTTGTTTGCTTTCCGAATTTCGTGAACCACGTTTTCTGACACGATAGAACAAAACCCGCAAACTCACTCATAAACCCATTGATTTTGAAGTACCAAGGCTTCCTTTTTAACCTGATTTATGCAGCCTATGTTATCACGATATAAACTGCTGATTGACATTTCTGGTAAACTGGGTACTGTTTCCCGTTCTCGGTTAAAGTTTTCGTATCTTGGTCGGATTTATCTATCGCCACACCGTTAAAGCGTGCGGATCCGAAAATAACAGAATATACTAGCCCCGTTGTAACTTCGGATCCCGAAAGCGCGGTTAATCGCACGAGCTGCATGGAAGGAACTAAAGTGACGAGATATTTCAACACGCGAGATAAACACGGACAATCATTATCCACTCGTCTTGATCCGAAGCTAAAACCGACAACGCAAGAAAGCAGCGGGGAAGGTGAATCAGGCCTGAATTACCCATAGTTAACGCCGCAATTCGCGGTAGGGCAGTACCGCGCATTCTTCCTCAAACAGCCGCGGCCTTGTATCACTACCAGTGTAAAAGCAACGGTGAATAACTGTTTCTGGGGTCTATGTTTTAGAGAAGTACATTTCAGCGTAGCCATTCCGACTGGCCAGCGGATTGGGATACAGGCATCTTTGTCAAGTCTTTGATCGCATTTGCATACTTTAAAGAAAGTACGATTTTATGGTTAACAATTTCTTTACTGTGACAACCACTTACTTTTAGAGTTTTTTAAATCCTTCATCCACAACATTTGGAAAGTTTATTGTCATTTTCTTACGAAATCAGAAAGACTGCAAGCCATACCTTCCTACTTGGTGATTAAAAATTTCTGTCCCTGTGAAAAAAGTTAATAAGTATAGGAGAACCCACGACTACGAGACGCTACAGAGAATGAAACAGTTAATGGTGGTTTCTCTGTGTTCACAATCTCGAGGTAGTCCAAGTAGGAGTGGTTTGTCATACTTATTAACCGTCAAAAAAGAGATATGATTGGTTTAAGCATATTTTATTCACAAGAAAAGGTTTGGGGACAAGTTATCCAACTTAAAATGCCCTCTCCTAGTATGTACAAAATTAATTTCCATTATACATAGTGAACACAGGCAGCAGACAGTGAACAAGAGTAGAGTAAGAGTATCAGGAAGAAAAAAATTATTGAGATATATGAGATATAAATCAATAAAGAACATACGAACAGGCATTTGACGGTATAGTAGAGGTCTGTGGAATACATATTATATAGATTATGTTGATGTTATTTAACCGAAGTCTGTGAGATTTTCACGAAAAGCTCGTGCATTCAATGCATTAATGCAATTTTAAGAGGGTGTCAGGTACTTACAAGTTACATCCCGGGGTCTTTAAAGCACGATCCGAGCATTTACAAGTTATATCCCGGGATTATTAAATGAAACCATTTTTTACGATCTAGATAAGACTGTTTGGAACGTAGGTGAGGTAGGTTGAAAAGAAAATATACTGCCTTTGTTCGTACGATGTTTTTATTAGTAAAGGTGGAAATAAGTCATGTATATTGAACACTAGCGATAATGTATTCGGACTACTTAAGATAACCACACGTCAACGGAGTGCGGCACTATTTGTAAACGATAATGGATTTCCACTATAATATTGACCAAGTCTCTATTCAATTTAAAGTCTTATGAATATCTATATATCTAATCTAAATATGATAGTTACAATCTTAAAACAGAATTTAGTTTATGCAGGAAAAAATATTTTTAAAAGATACATGAAAGTCAAACAATATATTATTATTTCGCCATCTTTTTAAAGATTTAACTTTTGTTTTTTCGTGGAAATATAAACGATGTAGCAGTAGGTTGCCTTAAGAACGACAGAGGGCTTCCGGGTAGCACGCGAAAAGACGTGAGTCTTGTTCGCTTACAAAACGTGTTTATCATTCAGAAAGTGTCAATTAATGCCTACGCACTTAAAATATATTTTAGATAAGGAATAATGTCAAACTGTTACACTATTATTACATAATACCATATAAATAAATTCAGAATTCGAAGTTTAAGCAATACGCCATATTTTAATTTTTATTGTGTTAAACAAAAGCATACGACCGGTGGACATTCTACTAAACACGTAGCAAAGGATGACCTCTTGATGAGGTTTATACATCATACTACATCAGCTCCTTCTAAATACCCTGATCTCTTTCGGGTCAAAAGCCTCGTAGTAGAAGCTATGTAACCAGCCAATGAGACGGTTTGCGTTCAGCAGTAGCGGCACACCCCGGATGGAAAAATCCGTTGAGTTTAAGATAGTAGCTTCAAGCTTCTTGGATAACGACATTTCATTGGCTGAAAAAAACCCAGGTGAGCATAGCCACGAATCTCAAGCCGCAAGCCATACGAGGGATTGGACCGAAAGAGATCAGGGTATATGGAATGAGCCCAAGCGGATTCAAATATGACCACTTAAAATCTTAAGCGACGAACACTTACCAAGCTCCACCTCACCACTTTCCAAAACGCAATGCAACGTAATTAAAGTCAAGTTTGTCTCTCCGAGTTTGAAATCGACTTTCTATCACGCCTTGATATAAACCCTTTCACGTTTTTAAAAATTCAGTATCCTGTCGGACTGACTGCATATAGTACATTTGATGTAAGTTATAACGTGTATGTTTTGTGACACTACATGTTCAATAAAAATTAATATTATGTTCATATATATCGTTCTTTTCAGCCAGTTTGTAACTAAAATCTGCATGTATCACACAAGGCAGTTTTACAAAGGAATATCTCTTTATCATTCATCAGTGTTTGTGGTACCCAACACTATAATTTGTTTGATACAGTAGCAAGTTATTATAGTATCCCGCCAGGGGCTCGGCAACTTTGTCTGCAGTAGAGAACTGTTCTACACCCAATCGGGTTTGGGTGATATGCTGCACTGAATATCAGCTCATTACTACCCATGGTTCGCTAGTTCCAGCCGATGTTCGCAGGTTTCACCGCAATTCAAAGCCACAATGATGTTGCGGGCTTTCTCCCTGCAATAATACTAGCAGCTGCGATATAAGTGAAATAATCTTGAAAGCGGCGTTAAACACCAACTCATCTCACCTGACCTATTATTACAGTACTCATGGAAGTAGAAACACATGTGCAGTTTTTTTAATTATTCGATTCTTTTTATGTTGCAATAGCAATTTAACACGCTTTGAGACCCGATCTTTTATTCATGTTTTTGAAAATTAAATACCAAAAAGGATATTAATAGTACGGGACATACTACTCACATTTTCCATTATCGTTTTAAGGTTACAGCTCATTTCTATACTAAAACTTCACGCTTTTAAATGTGTCAGAGACAAAAGTTGCGAAAAAACGATAAATAAATCAATAATTAGCACTCAAACTTAATCGTGTTTAAAATAATAGGAAAACTATAATTAATTATATCTACTTTTTGAGTACTTAAGTTTTGTGGTAATGAAAAAAGAGTAGCGGCATTAAATGATATGGTAGTTAAAGTTGAAATAGTTGATCAGGTGCTCGTGTAACAAATTGTTGCCGATGTCTTACCAACGACAGTAAATCCACTGTATGTGTCTGGATTTACAGGGTTTTGTATGTTGTCCACAGACTGCTGGCTTTCAATTTGTTGCTTCTCTAACACATGGTTGATCTTTAAATGTAACTTTAAAATTCGAATCGACTAACAACTGCAGTGAAATCTAGCATACCGAATTAGTTAACGCCTGCTATAACAAATGGTCAGGGTTTAAACCTGTATAAGCTCCAAAGAAGTTTGCACCACTTACACTTAAAACTAAAATTCAGTGACATGGGAATGTTAAGACAAACAGACTTTGATCATAAAAACGAATTAAATTAAATTAAATTAAATTATTTAAAAAAAAATTATTTGCATGTTATGAAGTTAGATTTAATTGTTATGGTACTTCATTTTTACAGAAGGTAACTATTGTTTTCGTACCGAAGGTATGATGAAATTCAGATTTAAGATACCAAATACGACAATGTTACTTCCGAGTTGACACACACAAAGTAATTTAAAAGTAGTTTATCAAAATGTTATGAAGTTCAATCAAATGATTCTTTCATGTTATTCATTAACATTCCTGACAGATTGTTTTCTTCTTCAAATTTATTGTATAATTCAAATCTGTCAAAATATCCTGATGAAAATGATTTATTGATATTTTGTTATGTTTTAGCAACGGAGTTGTTTAAATACTGAAATAGGGGAGTTCCTGCGGAAGAATCTTTTATAAGCACACATGGGACGAAAGCTATATGTACATGTAGGCAACATTTTAAGTTTTTTCCTGTGTAATGATATTTTCATTATATAAACAAATTGATTTTCCTTTGTGACTTCTTTAACCAGTGCCTTTGTTCCATGTATGATATAATGTTAGTTTGTAAACTGAAGTGAAAACCTTAAAACTGTTCTGCTTGAAATACGAACTTCAATAAACAAAATTTTTACATAAGAAACTGAACACAAAAAGAAACGCGAATCAAGAAGGTATCAGTAACGTGACATTGTTTGTTGAATCAACAATTCTCAGCCGTTAACTCTGATAAGGGTCATTTGGAACCGATAAAAGACATTAACATATGAACCATAGCAGCTAGTCATTTAAAACCCCAGTTCCCATAGTAAATTAGAAATTAAAGTTTCACTTTTCTCTTGGTGTTCATTATTTTTTAATTGAATTCAAATAAATAAAACATTAATTTTGAAGATACATTTTGTGATAGTAACTCCTGCTAGTTCAAAGAGATTTGAAAATAGTTTGGAGATAAAGCTCTTTCTCAAACATTTTTTGAGTAAGTTGATGTTTGCGTTTTACAGAAAAATCACAAATAAGGCAAGTTTAGGTGATTTTTGGTTTACACGGCTGCAAGTATCATTGCAGGGAGAAAGCTCACTATTGTGACTATGCAGAAATTCCGCAACGCCATAGTGGCTATGCGGTGAAACTTGCGGGAATCGGATGGAACTTGCGAACTTTGGGTGATACAGCGCCGAAATTCAGTGTAGCATTACACCAAAACCCATGAAAATCAGTTCTGAACAAAAGGCAGACAGACTTGCCGATTCCCCTGGTGAGCTTCGTACCCCGGACCTTTTGTTCCCAGCCTGGTCACTGAGCTATTCCGCCAACGACACATACTGAACACACCTAGTTAGTAGTTGATTATCCTAAAGGTTGAGTTTTGTGACTGTTATGTATTTTATTTCTTTAAACAAAGTTACAATCAAGTTTTACTCGGATGTTGAATTTTGAAGTATGACCTTAAGAAACAAACGTACCTAGTCCCCGGGCCACTTTGTACATCATGAAGTAGATGTCACTACAGAGATAATTTACAGGGTCCAATAAACCTGAAATGACGTTTGAAATTGGAGATGTATTTCATTTTTACTATTACACGAAATAGATCCGACGATCATCTCATCTGTTGTTTAGCAAAAGTAAATATAATGCTTTTTTCGTAAGAAAATCTCTGAAGTGGTATTTGTTTACCCGTTGAAGGAGCCATAAGGTAAGTATATAGCTTGGATAACATCTTGGAGATTAACAACAAATGTTAGGCTAACACTCACAAAATTGTTTCTAGGATCCATCTGCAGCTTTAAAGCTATTATTCTGATATCTCACACCTTCGTGATCTTGAAAGTTGCTTCGCTATTTTCAAGTCTTTTACATTTTGATATTTATAGTTTCCTTTAAAGTGACATCAAGTAGACCATAGCATTAATTTATTGCTGGTTTCTGAGATTTAGATAATTTTCCTTTTATCAGGTGACTCAACAAACAGAAGTGCCATGGATACGATATCTATATAACGTCAGAGTGATTCGATAAACATCAGTTGGTGTCCTGGGTGCAGCAAAGATCATGGCTCGTAACCAAAAATGGATTTTGGAAGGTGAGTCCAATTATTGCTTTTAGACAAGCTTCAAATTTAATCTACCCTGTGATAAGTCTGTAATGGTATATTAATTGCGAAATGGCAAACGGTGTATAAAAGAAATTTGATGATCAATTTCTTTTTGGTAAATATATATATTAAGATAGAAAGAATAAGTCATTTTTAAATTAGATATTTATAACAGCAACATTTTCAAAAAGACTAACTGCAAGTAAAAATAGAACAAAATTATGAATCATTCATGTGTATTTACGTTAGCACGTTGCATTTTTAAACATTCACGGAAATAGCTGTGACAAAAACCCAGGCACAGAAATTCTTGAAGTCTTGTTTATGAAAAAAGTGGCAGAAACCTTCGCATATGTTATCCTTTATAGTTGTTACTGTAAGTCGTAAAACTGTGCTTAGTGTTTCAGGATGTGACGTATAATGTTCATTCCATTTCATAAATTTGATTTTGCTTTAGTTTTTAGTTTTATTTATGTTACGAATTTTTTTCAATGATTAAATATTTGCATTCTACGAGTGGAAGAATATATTGAAATGTCGTTTTACTAACAAGTTTAATCCTTTATTTCGGTCCAACAGAACATTTTATTTGTTTTCTAACATCGGGCTTTATTTATATGTTTTCAGGATGGTAGTATGATGTTGTTTATAGAAAAATCTACACCCTTAAATTGGTTTTAACGTATCGTTTATGTAACAATAAAAGTGGCAGGATTGCATTTGGCAGTTGTCAGTTCAAGAGTTCTTTTCATGTATGTAAAATAATTTACATGTTTACACTACCAGCATTTTTTGTTACATAAATGTATTGAGACTTTGAAAATCAAGGAAGGGTCATTAATCAACATCATTTCGTGTCGTATGTGATTGTTATTACCGATACATATCTCCCGATTGAAGACAAGTTCGTATGTCTTCAATGCACCAAATTGATGAGGATGAAATATTACTGACATCGCTAACCTTTGAAGTTTGAACCTTTGTCACGAAGAAGCAGTCCCATGGGAATTGATCAGCGGTGCAGGGTGGTTTCCTCTAAATACTTTTTTGATTTTAAAAAAATTAGATAAAGGCGCTACATAAATTGAATATATTGTGAATTATTCAATTATTTACACAAAAACTGACAGTAAAAGTTAAAAAAAAATCCTCCTTCTTGTTCTGTTTTAAATAGTCTTATTCAATATTATACAAATTTTGTTCTAAACTTGTACTGTTATTCCACCGTCTGTATACAAGTGTGTACTTTCAGTTGGGCTCGTGTAGCTTGTACCGTCAATTATAATGTGGCGGATGTGAGGCGAGGTGATTCGTGGTTTAACGCTGCTTTCAAGAGTAACTCACTCCTAGCATTATTGCAGGGAGAAAATCCGCAACACCATAGTGGCTATGCATTACGGTGAAACCTGTGAACATCGGCTGGAACTGGCGAACCATGGGTGGTACTGCACTGAAATTCCCCATAGCATTGCATCAAAACCTTACTGCGTGTAAAACACTTCTTTACTGCAGAAAAAGCTTCTGAGCCACTGGCGGGATTCGAAACCTGACCTCTTGATTCATATATTATCCTTGTAATATTTTGGTCTCACTATATCCCTTCATTTATTTCGGCGAGTTTATGTGAGAATTCTATGCAAAGGCTAGTTAGGTTTTTTAAAAATTCAACATGACTTGCCTCTTGCTTGTGTTCGTTTTAAAACATTATGAGAATTTGTCTTTAAAGGGTGTGTGGAGACTTTTATAGTTTTGTGAAGTACAAGAAATAATTAATCGTTAAAATTTGATAGGTTTTTAACGATGACAATTGTCATTCTTTTTTTCTTAACAATGTCATAGCATTTCGGAAAAGTTTATCAAATGAGTCACCATGCCTGCATATTCTTGTAATTAAAAACAGCAGATGAGAACACTAGAACATTTGGTTAAATGATTGTAGACTAATTGAGTTATCGAATATCGATAAAAAAAGTAGAAAATTACAATTGTAGTAAACTAGATATCTCAATAGGTACCGTTTCCTGGTTTAAAAAACGATTTTCGTTTTCTTGAAAGCGACAATGAATTCATGACTTTGTAGTTTTGAAATTGTTTTCACTCATTTCATATTTGAAAATCAGCAATGCCTTTTTGTAAAGAGGATTTCATGTAGGTTTTTACTCGTGGTATTATTTTGATTCTGTTGTTGTTTTCCTTTGATTTTCGGAACAGTGCTAGATTTTTGGTTTGGGAAAGGAAATTTAAAAAAAGAAGATTTTATGCAATCACTTTATTTTATACATTTTTCATTTCAAGATTTGAATTTGCTAATATAAGTGTTCCTATATTATTATTTTTCATCAATACTGTCATTTTCATCATTTTTGATACACTATGTTCGTAGTATTTCTCATCTTTCCTTTCTTTTCTCCCCTTTTTCTAATTTACGCATTTTCGCTGACGAGACTGTGTCATATGTTCTGTTATGTTCATGAGGCGGTTTGTTCAAATATACGTTATTGTCAATATTCAATTTGATTCCCTGTTCCTTTCGTGCTCTTAAATATTTAATCAAGATTTTCAACAAATAAGTACTAATGAGTAACAAGATTAACATGGTAGTAACATAAAGGTAACCAAATGTAGATTTTTTCAAGCCCGTGCTTGTGTTAGCAACTGAATCTTCAATTGTTCGATAGAAAGATAATCCAGGATTGTCGACAGTTTTTATTTCTAGGTCATGTTTTACCGAATGGATTAATGTTTGCATATTGTGTAACATGATGTTTGATTTTTAAACAAATTCAAACATCGTTATACAGATGCACACTTGCATGGATGTACATACACACACTCCAGAATAGAAATTCGCAACAACGCTATCCATTGTTTCCTTCCGCACGTGCATTAAAATTATTCTTTGGTTATTGTTTTTAAATTCTAAATCTCGAAAGCATATCAAAATTAAAAATAATATAAGGCTGATTTCATATTTATCCACTGATCCAATCATAGATAGATATCCAATCGTGGCATTATCGTGAATTTTTATAAAATAGTTGGTGCTTATATTGAATAAGGATGTTCATCAATATCTGTAAACACATACGTAAATAGCTTCATACATTGTATGAAAGTCGATTCACATGCTTACAAACATGCATGTGTTGCCATCGACTTACATTTCCAAAAAATAGATTTGAATTTGGTGCACATCCATTTTTTTACCATAAGGAAATGTTTATATAGCAAAGATAACATACAAACATACCTATGAATATAAATGTTTGATTATGTACCTTTATACATATATGTAGAATAAACGTTTCTTGTTCATTGGAAATGTGTACATTTCTGCCTAAGGTCTGCTGGTCCTGACAGTGACTGTCCTCCTCAACACCCGTCCTGCTGAAGCTGGTCCCTGTTCTGGTGATTCCGACTGTATGAACAGTGGGACATGTCCAGATACAACAAAACCGTGTGACTGCAGTGCCAGTGACTACGTTGGCGACACGTGTGAAACTGAAGGTATCTGACAACTGACCTTTTCAATTGTGCAAGGCTTATATATATATACAGCTGAAACTGCTAACTGTTCTGGGGGTAGCGTGTGTATGAATGGTGGAAAATGTCCAGCAGCAGATCAAACTCCCTGTGACCGCAGTGAGAGTGCTTACGTCGGTGACACTTTTGCAGATGAAGGTGCTCTTACGTATATATACATATATTTCTATAACTTTGTCGTTTGTTTATAAAAAGTTTGTCTGCTTTCTAAAGAAATGAATACCTGAGTAAGTTTGAAGTGATTGAGATTCTTGCCATAGTGTTGTTTAAGTAATGCTTTTACTTTTGGACATGGACTACTCATATTAACATATTTCTTTTGTCGATTGGAGTTTCTTTTTCCTCCTGATGATATATGGAAAGAGAACATTTTAACAGGCTGTCCAACATGATAATAATTCTGTCTCATGTTCAATACCTGGCTATTTTACCACTGTGGTGTTGTTAGTGTACAATTCACCTTTTTTCATTTTCTCAAATTACTCCATACAAAGATTTAAACATCAAAGAGACAACATAAACAAGATAAAGACAACAAGAACATAAACACAATAATAAATGATTTGTTCATAAATGGTGTTAATCTTGTTACTTCAGTGTGCACGGAGAATACCGCCTGTAACGGAGGGACGTGTGATACAGATGCTACTCCAAATGTCTGTCAGTGCGGTGCCTACAAGGGGAAGACGTGTCTTGACGGTGAGTCGACTCTCTTAACACTTAACCGTCGTCAGCACAAATAATGATGTTATCATCTTTTTTCTAATGCGTTTTAAAAAAAAATTCGTGAAGGTTTTTATGTTCCAAACCATTCGTTACATTTACAGATACATGCACGTGAAAGAAATATTACCTATTGAACATAAGTTTGGTCTTTCTTTTACTTTCGACACGTGTAACTGTAGCTGATACCATGAAAGGCTTGCAAACATTACTAGAACATTCCTTTTGAATAAATACGAAATCTGTTTCCCCCTTTCTTCTCATATGGTTAATATTTTGCTTCACTATCTTTACAACTTGTATATATTTTCCGATGTAAGGTCAATATTTCCTACTTTTCTAGCCATGCCGCCTATTTTTTTCGTACATTCTTGGAATGTAACCATTCACATAGTACTGTGGATCAGCCTCTCAGGTTTCTGATTACAAAAATAAGGCACTCGTAGGTGAATCAACGTATCCTAATCAATAATTTTTTTTTTTTTTGGAACATCAAAATTATTTTAAAATAAACAAATTCAGATTAACGCTTAAGTTCATCTACTCGTTATTATTGTTTTACTATTAATTCCGTATAAGATGTTGGTGTTGTCAATTCAGCTTGTGAGACTGATACCGATTGTAAGAACGGAGGGACGTGTACTAAAACTGCTGATCCAAAGGTCTGTGACTGTGGTGACTACAAGGGACATATGTGTGCTGATGGTGAGTGGACTCCGCCATATTTGTCTTATCATTCATAGAATAAATCACTTGACCATTCAACATCATCCATTTACAGATAACATTAGCGTGCATGGCTTCCTGCAAATCTTGCCCCATGTTTTGTAAATAAATTGCTTATTTGGCACACTTTGTAGGTAGTTAGTGCACCAATAGACTCGGATGTAAATTTAACCTAGATATGAGGGAAAGTATTTAGAGAGTTCTTATATACTTTACTTGACTTCGTTTCAGTAACGAAGACTTCATTTAACTTTATTCAGGAATTAGCAGTCATTGCAGTAGCTCTTCACATTTAGCTTTGCTTGATAACCCCCGTTAATTCCAACTTAATCTAATGGTTTGAATGCATTTGTCATTTTGAATTAAACATTTTCAAATAAAAACTATCAATAACCCCATTGTTATCAGCTGATACATTTAGAACAGTTTTAGTTTACTTGTGTAAAATCTGTACAATTGAGAAGGCTATTAACAAAGTTTAGATGCTACTCAAATAATTTTAAAGTTACTAAAAACAAACACGTACAGAATCCTAACCCTGCTAGTTGTATATGTCCGTATATTTGATGGAAAAATACAACCTATTCTATTGTATGGGGCAGAAATTTGGGGGATAATTCCCCGTGATAATATAGAAAAAGTACATTCAAACTTGTAAATTCGTTTTAGGAGTTGGTTACCGCTCACCGTCATAAGCTGTACTAACTGAATGTGGACGATATCCTTTACACGTAAACTATAAAGCTAGAGTTATATCATTTTGGATACGGTTGCTCAGACAACCCGATTGCCGAAACTCAAAACGTTGTTACCTCATGTTAAAACGTTTAGACGATTCTGGTGATGTTAACTGGACTTCATCAGTGCGTCAGTTATTATTCCAATATGGCTTGTCTTATGCTTGGCTGAATCAGGATGTAGGTAATAAGGAATTGTTCATGAGCATGTTCAAACAAAGATGTAAAGATATTTATTGTCAAGAGTGGTCAGCTAGTATAACGTCTTCCAAATATCTGAAAACATATTCAACATTTAAATTTGATTTGATGCCAGAAACGTATTTGCGAGTGTTACCCTCGCTTTATCTACGTAGAGCACTGACTAAATTCCGTTGTGGAATTGCTGGTTTTAGAATACAACTATATAGAAGATCAAAAAGTGCAGATCCTGCTATTGCTATGTGCCCTCATTGTAACGATAATAAATAAGAAAATGAATACCATGTATTACTAGAATGTCCAATCTACAATGATGTTAGAATTAAATGTATACCAAGTTATTATTACACTTATCCCAATCAAGATAAATCCATAAGTTTATTGAATTCAAAGTCAGCTAATATCTTATTGCGCCTAGCTGTCTATTGTAAAAATATATTACCTGTAAGTTAGTTTCAGTTTAACTAATGTCACGGCGCTCCAGAATGTATGCTACTGTGTATGTCAATGTACTATTGGCCTCATGGCCATTTATACTAATAAAATCTGTCTGTCTATCTGTCTGTATATGTCCGTATTGCGGAGAGGGCGAATAAGATGAATACTATGTCCATTTTAAGCCCTAATTCGAGAATAATTTTAGCGATTTATTATCTTAAGCATCCATGTACACAACAATTATATCCTTGTTATCAACATCCTACACTCATATGTTGCTCCGCTTAGCCACCTACTTATATAAAGTATCTAAATTAAGATAGCGCTCTGATATTGTCTTACAGACAATGGAAGTAATTGTACTCTAAGCCTTCTGGTCCCGAAATGCAATAAACTTCTTCGTTTTATACATCTTATGGAATAAGACCAACTAAGAAAGCTCTAATGCCACCGAGCTACGGACACAGTTGAGCAAAATTCAATGCGAGCATTCATCGAAAGCATTGGTATCTTTGAACAAAATTACAAATAGTTTACGAAAGATGAAATTTATTTGGATAATTATAATGAGGATAATGCATTAAAACTAAGATAACACGATGAGCTGTGTGTAACTAACTTTTAATGAGAGGGGAGTTAACTAGCCTGAGGTTGATTAGGAAACAAAGAGGGAGGAGCAATGAGTGAAAGTGGCTGTAAGCTGATGGGATGAAATAGCATTGATCCCTGTTCAACGAGGGCTTAAATCTAAACATTTGTATAGCCTCAGCTAAACGGCGTTGAGTGTAATCATGTTAAATTTCATCAGCACAAAATCAATTTGGACACAGTCAAAACACTCACAAACCGTCTTTACCCTCAACGCCGTTTAGCTGTAATACTACTTCATGATTTGTTTGACATTATCACAGATAGTCTGTCATAATGTCAACATTCTAATCATCGCTACTACAACAAACGCATATATGAGAATTCTAACGTTCGGTTTACAAACAGAAATCATTTTCCTATATTCTCTTTTAAAAAGCATCCAAACATCGGCATTTAAGTTAATTTGGATGACCTCAACAGGGATCCTGTTCCATATGTTTAATAGACCTGGCACAAGCTGTCTCAAATGGCGGTCAAGGTGATCCCAAATGTGTTAATTGGGGTTGATATCTCGTGTGTTGGTTGGCCACGGCCAAACAGAGACGTTAGCGTTTTCGGGGTAGACTCTAACAATTCGGGCAGTGTGAAGTCTTGCGTTATCGTGTTGCAATATATACCTTCTTGGCTGTTGCTGGATGACAGAAAAGACGATCAATGTATCGTTGGCCAGTCAGGTTCCTTCGCAGAACAACCAGCGGCGTCGTCATTTGGCCACAAATCCCTCCCCACACCATCATGCCTACTCCTCCAAACGGGGGGACCTCTATGCTACCGTTTTGCGCGAGACGCTCGCTCTTTCGTCCATAAACTCGATCCCTGCCTTTGTTCCTGAATAGGCAAAATCTGCTCTCGTCTGTAAACAACACCTTCTCGCAATCACGTTGTGCTTCTTGGCATACGTTTGGTGTTCTTTCTATTACTGAATGTCCGCTCTTTCCAACAAGGTCATTTATGCAACAGTGTTGCACGTGCATCACAAATCATTCCTCAAAAACACATTTTTGTGAATGCACAATCGATGCGATGCGTTCGTGTAGAGGAAACGATGCAGTAATACTATGATTTGCAGCTTAGAATGAAACCCGTACCAGCCCTTTAATGCTTTCATGAAAAAATAAGTGTGAAACCTTTCTTTTGCCTGGGAGTTAATAACTGAATTCCGGTTAAAAGAAAAGAGGAAACTATTCAAAGAAGTTTCCAAATAAAACACATCAACCTATTTATCAATATCAACAAACTTAAAAAAACCCATATGAGCATATACATCATGATATTTAGCCGATAAAGGATAACCGAAATTGTCATGTCAGGTAAAATGTCATAAAATTACCAAAACTAATAGAAAAACATGCACAAACTAGTTTGATTAGCAAATGTTTATCCGTCCAAAACATGTAATGATTGTTCATTTCAAAATTGTTTTTCTCTCTTGACAAAAGTTTAGTGAGATGATACCATGACTATTCAATATACATAATTTATATAATATCAGTGAGATGAGTAATCGCTAAATGCAATCAGTTATTGCATGGTGTACATCGTTTCTGAAATCTTTGCATTTGTATAATCCTATCAATCTTTGTCATTTAAACAAATTACATGTTCTTCAGATTGTGGGGATGATGGAGACTGTGGTGAAGGGGGTACGTGTGAGACTGGCCCTCCCAAAACATGCTCATGTGCAGATGAGACGAAAGAAGGACCCGGGTGTAAAAAAGGTTAGCGAAGAAAACCTTATTCTTTCGTCAAGATTTACATGCATTGCCGAAAGTCATTTTATGGATTTAATGGATATCTCGGAAAGAAAAGAAATTATTTCCAATATAATCTTTCTTTGAGAGGCATTTAGAAGTTGGTGAGATGGGAAGAGAACAAGTTCTATTGATTTACAACTTCTTTATTGCAGGAATGCGACTTTTCGGTGTAGATACTAACATAATGAATAGTATGGTTGGTAAATCAGATGTCTTACCCTCTAAAATATATTTCATATAAACTTTGATTAAAACTTGAAAATATAAACAAATACAATCTTTCACATAAAATTAATGTGCTTCTGTTTCTTTTAATGTCACAAATAAATATTTGATGTAGTTGATGAGATTTGTTTAATTTACAATCTTTTGATCGTATTGTCATCGTATCAGAAACAAGTCGAGAATTATTCGTTGCAAGAAGAGACCAAAATACTATAAATTTCTGAAATTTAATTATAATTATCATTTTTTGTCATTGAAGTTCTGAACATTTGACCTTACAGACAAAAGTGGAGCTTCAGCCCTGACAAGTTTCTCTTTGATGTCTCTATTCGTTATCCTCACAAGATACCTAATTTAACAATGGCAACAGTTTATAGCAACAACGTGAAAGAGAATTATGCATCTATCAACTACATGCTGGATACTGTATTCTTTTGCAAAATTCATCCTCTTTCTTGTTTTTTTCTTCTATCGAGTCTATAGTTTTAATCTCATAGAACTTATGAAACAACTCATGAATTGCTAAGGATCAAGTCACTTCTTCAGTTCGGAACTCTGAAAATAATTCACTTTATATGAATATTTAGGTTTAGTATAAGCATTTGTCGTGTGTGAAAAGTTGCAATTTTGGATGTTCTATATTTGCTAATCAGTGACGAAACTAAGGTACGAACTAGTAACATGATAATTGAGCCAAATAACGATAAAATATTATTTCCTTTTGCTTTCCTTGATACAGAAAATACTATTTAGCAACACTATTAAACGTCGCGAGTGAAAGTTTTATTTGACAAAATAATAATGACCACATCTTCAGGACCTAACAATTCACATCCTTTAACGCTTTTGATATGGTACGACCAGGAATCGACACCCAGATGATGAGTTACCAACTTAGAGCCACACGTACATTGCAAGTCAGGCCCGTAGCACCAATTTCTAAAGTAAGGCGGATGAAATTTCCATTTTGGGAGGGGCTGTTTTAAAGGAAAGCAACAATTCCAGAACGAAGTTAAACCATTTAACATGAGGTATTCCGTTTACTGAAAAACTATGTTGGTATTGTAAGTATTCTTTAGGTTGAAATGCTAACTCTGTGTGATCCTTAGCAAATTATGAGTATCAATACTGTCAGCAGTTCTATGAGGAGGACCTTGGTGGTCTTCTGACACGAACCTAGCTGATCAGATTTTCACTTCTCCTTTGTGAAGCGTTGAGCACTGACCTATCTGTAAGTTTGACTGTTCCGCCGAAATAAAGGTTTAGTGAAAAACATTGAGAGAATTGTTTTTATTTCATTTTCATATGATTGTCTGTATACAAAATTGACAAAAGTAAAATAACCATGGTATGTTTTCTCTCGTTAAATCTTGCGTTTTTAACCACAAATATTTTACTTATTACAAAAAAATACAAAAAATAACTTTGAAGTTATGTTACCTTTTGAACTTACATTATGCTCTCAAAGGTCATGTTTGGAAGTTTATTGCTTTTACAAGTTTATATATCACTAAGTTAAAGGTCTATTCTAAAGTCATCGATATTTACACAAAAATGCTATTCATGAACTTAAAAACTTGTTGAGGATTGTGTACCTTTTGAACCTATGCTAACAAATTGCTGAAAACTGTCCCTAATGAACATTGATTAGGTTGAATAACCTTCCTTTTCCTTATAGTGTAAGTTTTACTGACGGCGTTTGTTATATTACAAATATATGAAGATATGCCATGTAAAAAGGCCTCAAAGAAATATGAGATAGAATACATATAACTTCAAATTATAATTTTCGAATTATGAGTTCTTGGTTATTTCATGTATCTAGTTACATCAAATAGTGTTTCAGCTTTCTAACGTTTATATAATTACTTATAAAGGGCTTCAAATAACGGATAAAGATAAAACAGATATACAGTAAATCTATATTTCCCTTCCGTCCCGGTGCCAACTGCCAACTGCCAACTCATCATCCACGAATTTCAAAGAACTATTTCCTGACTACAGAATTTATTTAAGGAAAGTTGCAACAATGGAATTATATTTTTAACAAACAACAAACAATCAAGGAGAAATTAAATTTGTCTACGAATGTTCACGAATGTGCAAAATTGCTGAATGTCCCTCACGTGACATGGCTCTGTAAGAGTTTTAAATGATGAATAAAAATCAAAGAAAACTCCTTATTAAATGATATCCGGGTTTACCACAATAGGATAACCTAACACATATTGTCATATCATGTTTATGACATGGTATCATGTTTATGGTGTAAAGCAAGCACAATGAGAAGACAAAGGTTACATTCCCAAGTTAAAGATTGTGAAACGAGAGATGCAGAGTATCGCCTTCATGCGCAAATCATAATCGTTTGGGAAATTTAAAAATAGGATGATTATAAAATCAAAATATTACGTTCAAAGGAGTTTTAGGCATCCCTGATGAGGATATTTTACGACACTTCTCTGCAGCAATGTTTGTATTCGACGTCATGTCACATACTAGTATTATGGTATAAGTTCCAAATAGAAATTTCAATAAAAAAGTAACTTCTATATCAATACATTATTATAGTATATGAAAATCATTTTCAAAGGACGAAATTTTAATAATGCATTCTTCTATTGTGGTTTCGTCGAACATTTTTATTCAAATCTCACTACCATGAAAATGAAAATTAAAAAGAAAACTAAACATAATTATTCACCGATCATTCTCGACAGTTATCAATTTCAAATGCATACACTTCTAAATAAACTGAGATTTTCTCTTGTTATTTATGATTAATAAATTTTAATTAGATAACCTTTATTTATTACGCAAGGGCCGTATTCCAACTTACATGGCATTATGATACTGAACACAGAATTGGCAAATTTATATATATAATAATAAGTTGTTTTAAATCAAAAAGCATACGAATTATGCTTGAATATTTGATACATAAAGCCGATGCAGGAAGCCCGCCGAGGACATTTGTATTGTATGTATTGTATTGTATTGCATGGCGTGGATGATAAATACTGATCATCGATTCGAAAACAACAAACTCCAAACCCTAAAACGCTTGTATCGCTTACGGCTGGTTACTCACGGCTATTTATAGCCTACATTGACATTTGTTTGAACTCTCATCCGGGTGGTGCCGCTATTGTTGAATGCGAGTCATTTCAATGGCTTGCTATATTTAGTGATACGAGCGATTTAGGCCGAAGGATATCAGGTTATATGATGGAGCTGGACGGAGACAAATACGCTGAGGTAGCAGGATGACAATTTATAAAATGTAGATGCAGCTGCACATTGGAAAGTTTGTTCACATACGTTTTTTTAGCGCAAACATCAGGTAATTTGGATTCCGTACAATGCACAACTACATTTGCGTTGACAAGGGAACAAAATACATACTAAGGACCTGAAAGACGAATAAATGGCGAATTATAAGAATACAAAGAACAACAAACAATCGGGTATTTGAAATATTAACCCTTGGTCACTCCAATAAGCTGTCACGCAGTGAAAGTTATCTGTGTGTGATAGAAACACGATATTATTGATTTGAATTTCTTCGTACTTTTAGCCTATTATGCCCGAGACTACATTATAGATATGATATTTTATAACTGGCACTGATATAGACAAGCCAGTAAACAAACTTTCGGATGCAAGTATATTTATAATGTATTATCTCAATGAGAATGAATTGTTATGGAAGTGAGTTCGAACACCTTCTACGGAAACCTTCAGATACCTTATCACGCCTTTATCTTATTTTACTGTATTTGATAAAATGTGACATCATGTTTATCTCGATGATGTATAATATGTGTATATACATAACTTACAATTTGTATGAGAAAACATTATCATGTAACACCCCTTCAAATTTTGCATGCAATTCTGGATACGTCAACTGCCTTCTCCTAGGACGTCTCAATGTTATGCATGCTTAATGTCTATGATCACAGTGGTGATCTGTCGAATCGGTTTTACAATCAAGAAAGTGTAAATTCGACGGACCAGTAGGCGACCGTACAAACATAGCCTCTCAGACGGGTCAAGTGACTTATGTAACCTGGGTGCAAGGAAACACAGTGCAGGGCAAACGCTCACAAACATCATAGGTTTTAACTGTGTGATTCAAAGAAAAGGTAACTCAATTTAAATGGTTTATTAATTCTGCTTCACGATAAAAGAAAATAAAAGAGGAATTTATATAACAGAGCATTTTACTTCTGGACATGGAATACGTTCACTATTGCTTTGTTAAAGACTGAGGCCAGCTAGACACGTCTGCGGTGCACAATGATAGTGAGATGTTGGCCCTGGAGTTTAACTGCGGTGGTCACGTGATTATGTCGAACGTTTCTTGCAGGTGCAGGTAGGATCGCATCTACACGTCTCTATGCCAGTGCAGCCTCTGCCGCACATGCAGATACCTGTCAAAGATAGAGTAATTGGCTCTGTAGCTCATCAGGTATTCCACACCCATTGTCTCAAAGTTTTGCAATTTATTCCAAATCATACGAATTGTCCATGTAAACTACCCGGCCAAAGCAAAACGTTTCAATTTTGACATCGACAGTTTGATAAAGGTTAACGACAGTTGCTTTTCAGAAATAGGCTCTTTGAAACCCTGACGTCGCCTTTTTGCATAACACGATGATACTAGGGGAAGAGGTTGTATAGCTACAGTTGGATAAAGGGGTATCTTTCAACAGTAAACATTTTAAGCACTGAATCGAAACCCTTACTTTTATTTTTTAAAAGTTTAATAAACACATTTACGTAACTAATAATCAATGTTGGTTATCGCCTTTCTTTGAAAATTTAAGATACGACGAAACGTACCCAGCGCATAATCTGTGTAAATTGTCAAAAACTGGGCAACGTACACAACTGTTAGAAAAAACGCCATCTATCTAAGTATCTCTAGTTACAATGTGTGATCACAATACACAATACAATACACTTTTGACGGTACCATCCCAAAACTCAAAACTGCGAAGAACGGTTAAAACGACAACATACTATAATGTAATGGCCTAAACATAAGAAAATCATGACAGATGGTTGTGTTAAGCATTAATGTTCATTAACTTCATTTACTACATTTATACAATATAAACACACAAAATATGACGAATATACAAATGGCACAATGGCTGGTTCGCTATTTAGGCTTGTTCGTTGTTAACAGTGTACGCATGATCATTGTTCAAGTTTTCATTTGAGTGTGTGCATTCATGAATAACAGTCTCGCACCAGACACCTCGAGAAATCTGACATCAATATGAATAATGTCAAATACCTTCACTGAATTGCAAACATGTCTATGAGCGCTTGTTATATTGTCGTTTGTCAAGGTCTTGTGTATTTATTCATCTGGTGTATGTGCTGGTGAGGCGTTAACATTAGACTAAAATCTAATACACAGTCATGAAGCAGGACTACGTTAACATAAGCAGCTAGAGTTTTGCCTGTTTGCCAAACCAGATTCTTAAATAAAAATATATTTTAACCATATCATGGAGTATGAAACTATTCAACATTATTGTGATATAATGTTGGGTTACTGTGACGCTGTGACGCTTGCGACTGGACCAGTCCATTACATCATTAGGTGTGACCAGCCTGACAATGAACTAACTGTTTCTGCGTTATATTATGGCAATTCTGTATTTTGGCTTTCTGCGTTATGGCAGGGAACCCTTTTAACTTCATGAAGGCTCTGTCCGCTCGCGTTAGACGGAGCCAACGCTGCCTCTCAGTAACGTAATAGACTACGAATACCGTCGGCAGCCGTTTCGATCTGAAGTCTTGCACGAAGAGACCTGGAGCAGACTGAAACAAAGCTATTCGACTGCTCACTGGATAGTCACAGGCCATCAAACTTCGACATGTGGCTAGAATTCTTTTTTGAGAACACCGACTGTTTAGCCTGTTACTTTCAAGATTTACACTGACTTTTACTGTGTAGCCTACGACTATCACGATTTACATTGTTTTTTACTGTTTAGCCTACGACTTTCAATATTTACACTTTTTTCCTGTTTAGCTTAAAACTTTTTTAAGATTTACGCTAATTTTTTAGCATACAACTTTCAAGATTTACAGTTAATCTTAATATGGCAAGGCTTATCAATCATAAAACAACCACTAGGCATTTCAACATGACGAATAAAGTTCCAACAACATCTTCCTATGAACGATTAAGCGTCGATTCAGCGTTTGGATGGCCACCAAAGAAGCCATCGGGTGATGTCATGAAAGTTTAGATAAATATGCCAAAAATGTATTTTGAATTTTTTTTATCGTCTTTTTTTGCAATAGCGTGACAATTAAACAAATTAACGCCTTTAGTTTGACATTAAGAATGCATATCTGAAATATTTTTGGAACACTTCTGACTTTGAATTTCTAGTGTTCAAAACTGGTAATTCAAACCTCGAATATTACACTTAAATCAGAACACAGAAAGTTCGGATAAAATCGCTCCCATTGGCTTTTGAACATATTTCCACTCGCCTTTCAAATCAAGACTAGACATGAAAGTTATATGCCGGTTTCCATGCCTCAGTGCCGCTGTTGGGCAACAGCGTCAAATTAAAGTTAAAAGGTTTACCGTAAAGGGGGGGGGGGGTGTCTCTCTCACCTGCAGAACAATTGCACACCAATTTTGCACCATTACACATCTCACACACGCAATCTGCCCCGCATTTACAGGAATCTCCGCAAGCACACGGCTCACTCTTGCAAGCAGGGGTGCACGATGCTCCTGTGGATGAAATTGGATGCGATGAAATAAAATAGGTATTCTGTTTTGCAAATACTGTTGTAAAAGCTTTCGTGAAAACGTAATAAAATGTTTTCTGGAGTTTATTCCATAGTTGGAACACAACTGAACTTTGCTTTGCAACTTATCATTAATCATAGTATTTTACGTGTTGTTTCTGGCAGGTTTGGTAAAATAAATTAATAGTTGAATTGACAGGTTTCGTTTTAAACCTTCAATGAATTTCATGTACTTATCCTGATGAAAGGTAGGGTATGTAATTGAGCTCAACATGATAATGGAAAACATATTGCTTGTACGTGCAATATTCATCATTTTGTTTTGCCAACATTACTTATTATATCTCCGTGAATAAAAAGAATACAAAGAAGCCTTATCGAAATGCTTTTAGTGATCAATATAACAATAAACATACAACTGACAAAAAATCCAAAATTTTCGCTTTATAAAAGAAAAGAATACAGTCGGTCTGAAGCATGTCCGAAGTATTATATCACCTTTCAAGCGTCTGTCATTTGTGGCAAGGAAAGTCTAAGGATCAGACGTAGATATTTTTTATCAGAATTTCTACCTCATAGAAAATCTTACTCATATAAAGGAGTTCCGTCCATGGTATAACTGACATGGTGTTGGGTAGCCACGGTTCACAGCAAAGGAACCATGCTCTAAGATAATGTTCCCCCGATGTCTTCGAATGCCATACTCGTTAATCAGCATAAAGACATTGGGGGTTCTCTGTATATATAATCAGTAGGCACAACATAGACGTTACTTCGTTCTCTTCTTTATACAGCAATTGTTTGAAAAGACATTTTACGATTGATAACTGAAGTTTACGCATTGGTAACGATTCTAGGTAAGATTCTTACCTTGTCCAGACATGATGTTGTTTCAGATGTGTGTTTGTCTCAAGTGCAGCGGTATTGGGGAGAGGGGGCTATCTTATATGATAAACAAGACTTTGCACACGATACCAATTAACGTTACCTGACAACACCCAATGGCATTTTGTGTCAGAGAGACTCGAAATCACGTGCCCACTCCATTCGTGGCTTAAACCTAAAATCCTACACAATGTCATCTGCAAATACTTACAAGCGATTCGTTATGAAGTTTACAATAATCATTCTCATTTATGGGCCCAAAACCCTCGACGAAACATCGATTCGATCCAAACGTTTGATGATTTTTATCCCCAGACAGTTACCCTAGACGTGGCGACAACGAATTTGACAACGAAAAACTTATCATCTAATAAATATTGGTATCTACAGTCATGCATGTTTTTTAGAAGGAATTTTTGAAGTGTGGTTAAATTTGACCAATCGGACTCACTATCGTGAAGGCCTAGGGCAGCCGTCTGATGAAAATTTGGCGATTGTCTGTCCAATTGGTTATTAGTAAAAGGGAGGGCATATAACTATATTTAATTTACATAATTAAGATATTGATTATTTTCAATTTCCCGTGGTAACAATGTCTACAATTGAAAGTTATTCTCATTTTATGCATATATTTCATATCAAAACACATAATTTTCATTTTGGAAATATATTCGATACTGGTTGAATTGAATAACCAGAGTTTGAGTTCAGTTTTGGTTTCATCCGTGCATCACATGAAATGACACTTGTTCGACACTGACTAAATGAAAGGTTCATTTGAATCGAATGAAAAACTATTTAAACACATATGATTTAAACACTTCATTATTTGATATAATATGGGAGTTACCTTATATTTTAAACGTTTGTGTCTTGTTTTCAACACTGAGAAAATGAAAATAAAAATGATAAATTATTAACAAATGAAGTCTTTTAAAAAGAATACTTTCTAGGAATATGTAACGATTTCCGTAGTTAGATATTAATCTATTTAACAAGTGTCCAATACGTTTTGCAGCATGTACTTTGAAGTTATTGAATTCTTTATACAACCTACACGCTCTGTATCACAAAATTTGGTTTTGAGTCGGGTCATAAGTAAGTAGGTCATATTATGTAAACCCGTGTCAGGTTGACCTGGTATATAAAAGCACTCAATTCAACTGATGATATGCACAATACACACAGTATTTTTCATGTCCTGGTTTTCTATGGCGGCTGCTCATAACGATATTCAATGTAATATACTTGATCGAAGTTAAAAAAATGCATGCATTTGACATGAAACTTCAATTTTGTATTATTTATGGCGTTAGGCTACATTTGAACACCTGGGCTGACACTAAGATATGCAACTTCTTTATTTTCTGTGAAGGTGATGTTTTGAAAGAGGGTCTCATATCACACAAGAACATTGATTGACAAAAACTAAATGTTAGACATTGAAATCTATTTCGTAACATTTGTTGGCCTTAACAAAATAAAGAAGTTGCTTCCCAAAAAAATGTCCTTATTGTTTACAGTTATAATGTCTATGAATTAACGACATCGAAAATTTCTTTAGCAACTATATGTCGAATGCTTGAACAAATCTTTCGGAATTGTATGTCGAATACTTGAATACATCTTTAGGAGTTGTATGTCGAATACTTGAATACATCTTTAAGAATTGTATCTGAATACTTAAATGCGTGTACAGGAAGCTACATCGGTAGATAACGTAGACAAAGGTCAAGGTGGTGATCCTGACTGCTTCCAAGGTTATCACATCACAACGCTCTTTGCTTTTCAATCGCTTGTGAAGACGTCAGCACCACGTCACAACCGTTGCACCCGATGTGACTGTCGGTATTGCGGAGTACGCAGAAGCCAGTCGTTTATGGTGTCCTTGACTTGATTTTCAAGGTCACCAAGACAATTTACCTGCTTTTCAAATTCTTTCTCAGCGGCGTCCAACCGTTCGCCTGTCCGTCCGAACGTCCTTAATCTTACTTATAGGACAGTCCTATCGGAGTATTTTTTGTGGAAACGAATTTCAAGGGGAAATTCCACTTTATACATGTACATTTATGATATGAGTACACTATCATAACATAACCCAAGTGAAACATTTGACGGAGCGTTACATTTAGGTTGTTTTAGATTTGACATCTTGATGAAATGAGAGCGCACACTGGGTAAAATAAAACGAGAATAAGAAGTAAAGAAAATACCACACTGAACTGATAAGCATAGGGATGCCGATTTTCATAAACCACCTCTAATTCTCGATGAAATAACACCATTTATAAGTTTGACATATTTGAATCCAGCAACATACTCTGTCCCCCTCGAATTTTTAAAAATAAGGTCAAAAACAGCCGCTTTTTCAATTCATTTTCCCCAAAAATAGAAAAAGATTACTATCTCAATGTACATAACATATCGGAATGAAAGGAGCATTAAATCAGACAAGATACACTTTGACACGACTATTATTCGACTATCAAATCCCGGTGTAAGGATATCGCAAAAAATAGGCATGAAAACGCTTTCAAAATCTTTGAAGCGTTGAGCAATCTATACATGCGTATATTTATGTTGTTTTAAATAGCCCAGATATCAATGACAACGTGTTCCAAGTAACAAAGAATATACTATATATCGAGAACACACACACCTACACACACACACACACTCACACACACACACACCCACACACCCACACACACATACATATATATATTTCGCCTTGTATGTATACCTATTCGCGTTAAAAATAACCAGGCTGTTAAAGGAAACCGTTTGAAAAAACAGTCCATGTCAATCATGTAAAATTCAAACTACATTCTACATAATCAGACGATGGTGGTTGAATACGCGTACACTACTTGTACAATGTCAGAACATCCCGACCTAGATTAACAAGCTTTCTGTGGGTATCTTCTTACTGTGTTCTGGTCCATTGAGCAGAAAGTACGATTCGTGTATGGACCTATTATACCCAAACATGCAGAGACGGACTCAACCAAATGTTACGCATTATAAATCTTTTTCAAAATCTTTGCATATCAAATTTCGCCTTGTAATGCAGACAGACATTTTATTCAGTATAGATCCATGACCAAACTAAATTATAAAACAAATACAAGCGTACATAACAGTTTAGAGTTTTATGCATTGCAATGTTAGCTCAAGTTTTATTCATACATTTAAGGAATTTACATACATTTAAGATAATATTTCTATCTTTACTGTTAAGGATGAAGATGAAGTTGTGGTTGTTAACAGTACTATATAACAATGGATTAATATACATATTTCTAGGAGGCGGGGTAGCGCAGTGTTTAGCGCGTTCGGCTTCGTATCAAGAGGTCCGGGGTTCAAACATTGCCAGAGGCTCGGTATCTTTTGTCTACAGTAGAGAACTGATCTACACGCAATAAGGTTTGAATGCAATGGTACAATAACACCCATGGTTCGCTAATTCCAACCGATGCTAGCAGGTTTCCCCGTAATGTTTAGCCACCATGGTTTTGCGGGATTCCTCTACAATAATACTGGCAGCCGTGTTATAAGTGAAAAACTCTTGAAAGCGGCTTTACACCCAACATCACCTCATCTTATCTTCTCATTTCCAGAATCATCATCAATAAAATAAAATGTGCAATTCATCTTCAATGCTGGTGATATTGTTTATGTTAAAGTAAGAACATATTCTGTCAGGAATTGGTTGTATCTTCCTGTTTCAAGATAGAGAGATATTGATAAGGGACGATAGCATTCTACATTAAGTGATATTAAAGTTTCAAATGTAGCTGAAAGATTATGAAAATTGGTAGATCATGATTGTTTAAGAATATTGAAGAGTCTAAGTTTAAACTGTTTCATTAAAGCCTTGTTATCCCCAACATATTGAGAAAGCCAGACAAATCGAAAAACCTTTTGATAAAAGATATTCTTTACCCGAATCATCAAGAGATTTTAACATAATATAACCCTAAAAAGGAGGTCCTTGTCTAGGAGTGACAATTATACAAAGATACCTATAAGATGATACAACCTCAATCTGTTTACCATTGAAAAATCGTTTTTCACATCGCCTCAAATATCCTGAATTGCGTAACCTTTGTTTTATCTAAGTTGACACTCATGCCAGTATGCCTACAAAAAACCTCAGTTGCAGAAAAGGTTAAATGCATCCAAAGTGCTGTAACAGCAACCCTTGACACATCATCTGCAAACATTAATGCATAAAGATTATCCATATTAGGACTGATATTTACACCCTATTCTCCAAAATCTTCTAAAACTGTACAAAGCTGGTTAATTAAAATAGTTAATATTCAGGGACTTACAATACATCCTTGACGGGTACATTGGTTAAATCTGACAGCATCGGTGAGGCCACTTGGAGACCTAACACAAAATACCGGCTTCGAATACATGGACACTAAGATATTGAAGAATCCACCAATTATATGGACATCCTTTAGAGAATCAAAGAGTACTTTATGATGAATAGTATCAATAGCCTTTGCAAAAGCTATAAAAACACAATAAAATCTGTTCCTTGTAATAAACGTATAGAATAAATATAGCTCAGAAACGTTACTTAACTAGTAAAAAAAGTTAAAATGAATAATGATATAGTAGATTGGATATAACCATAGGACTAACCATGATTCATCACAAAAACGTTACACTACAGTTTCACTCCCTTAGTTATATTTCTACAAATGGGCTCATCAAAACTGAAAACGTTTATTCGTAATTCAATCTTATGTCCTTGAGCTATCTAAAATGAATACCTAATGGAGTGGTCCCATCTGAGCTTAGGGCATATTTTCATCATCTCAACCACTAAATCTCACTTTTGACAACATTTACATGAATGTTCAAATTTCTCACCATAAAGGCAACGTTCAATGCCATCAAGTGTAAAAGATGCGCCATCAGCAAAATGCACTAGCTTCAAAGATAATGCCAATTATTTTTTTAGTAGAGATCAAACCCCTCTCCCTGCTCAGTCAGAGGAGAATAAACGTCACAAATGATTTTATTTGATTCCCGTGAGCACTTTTTGTTCCTAATCCTTAATTAAAAACAGAACAAAAGGCAACGCTCCAACTAGTCATCTAATCATAAAGTGCATCTTTAGAGGGACTCACAAGTTAAATAGGTAGGAAATCTTCACCAAATCTTTAAATTGTTAGGTATAAGTATTCATGCATAGCATCGATCGTTGTGTTAATATCGAACGACAAGTTTCAATATGTTTACAAGATTCATAAGAAAAATTCCAAACATACGCTAAAGTTCATGAATTTGCATTGTTATGAATTGATATCTATGTATAGTATTTTTGTAAATGTCGCAAAAAACCAAAGCAGAAAAATATGGCATGTTTATGGGACCTGTACTACTTATATGATATAAGGAAGTATATCGATAATCCAATAAAACCAATCATACCCTTTTTCACTAAACCTTTAATTTGGCGGAACAGTCAACATACACGTTCACGTACGTGAGCGCTCAACGCTTTACAAAGAAGTACAAATCTGAACAGCTTGTCTTGTATCAGAGGATCATTACTGCCCTTTGTCCTTGAACTGCTGTCAGTTTCTGGCCTCTGCTGAGGATCACAAAAAGGCCGCTTACTAAGATTAATCTAAAGATTCTCTTTCAATACCAAACAGATTTTCCGCAAACGGGGCACCTCAGTTTATAGTGCGTAACCTTGTTTCGGCAGGTCCTAATGAGCTAACAAAATTATGAAAAAGTGTTTTTTTAAGAAATAAGACAAAGATCCTGCTGCGAGATCATCCTCTTCCAACGAGCTACAATAATAAAATTCCGTACAGTCACTTTCGAAATTAATTGCTACGTGCCTATTTGGCAATGTCCGTGTGGCTCTGAGATGATACGAAGTTCTATTATATATAGAGAACAACTGCTTTCACTTACGATGTTTAAGGGTGAGAAATAAACAAATATAAATTCCTGTACATTGACTATAAAAAATTAAGTAATATTACATTCATTACTTTTTCCATGTAAATAACTGACACCTAAAAGTTATGGTACTGAGCGGCAACTTTGCATATATGATAAACTATTATGTACATGACCTGAATATGTAAATATGTTTTACTTTCTTTAATCATATTTTTGTACTGAATCTTTAATGTGGTCCTCAGCAATTTATGAGTTTTATATCTTAAAGTCTATGGAATTCAAAGTCTACAATAATAAAAACGTGCAAGAAAGCTCAAGTTTACAAAGAAACATACAGTGTTATGTATATCGATGATAGAGACTTTTCGTTTACGTTGTTGCCAGGATAATGTTGCCGTGGTTACAGGAGGTAACCATTTGGGATGACGATCAGAGACATCAGAGGGAAGCCGGTCACTGTAGAAGCGCCGTTCTTGTCCGGAATGTCTAAGATGTAGAAAGTCAGTGCTTGTGAAGCAAAGTAGAGATCTCGATCGTACACAATTTAATGGATATAGAATGCTCCGATGGATATTGTAATATACTAATACTAAATATTATCTGCAATATCCCTTATATTACAAGCAATGCACCACGTTTTTGGATGCAATATTTCAAACTGTAGTTTTAGAAAAGGTATTCTCCAAGCGGGTAAAACATCCAATCATCCAATCCCATTATGCAATGGCTACAGAAAAAACCCCTTCATACTGTTATTTTAGGGTGAGCGCCTTTAAATGATTCACGTTAAGGACATGCATGGTTTCGCGTAACTTAACGGAACTTTTTAGGCCTACGTATGTTTTAGAACATCTATTGTTCTTTAAAAAAGTCACTTTGCAAATGTTTTGTTTTCTTTTTCTTGAGATTCATCTTTCCCAATAATAAAGCCTTAACACTTGTATGCCTACCTTTAGTACACCCGTGTCCTTCTTTTTCTCACCTGCACAGGTGCACTTTATGGGACTGTCAGTACCACACGTTCTTCCGGTACCACAGTCTTCATCTTACCTACAGTCTGTAGATTGAAATTGATGAACACATTTTATTCCTGAATAGGAAATACAACTGCGTAGTTTACAATCATGTGTAATTAAACCAGAAGGAAACTATACACCCGCATATCTGACTAGGGCCGCATCTGGATGCTGAATACCAATCCTGTTTTAGCACTTAACATTTGTCTTGAATCAAAGCAGCTGTGAAGAAAAAAATCATAGTTATAATATTTTGAATTATCAAATCTTAGTTATACTTACAACATATTTCTTTAAAAAATATTAAGTTCCAATAACTGGTCCAGCCCATGTCTTTAGCATTAGTTAAGATGTAATCTAGAAGTGGTATTAACCATAAATCTATCTGTTAATGTTAGCTGAGCTTGGCGTAGAACTGGCGTCAATCGTAGGTCAATCTTTTGATATTGGCTATGATTGATCGTAGAACAGGCATCAATGCTTTGTCAATCTTTTGAAAAGGCTTAAATATTGATCATCCTTGATAAATCCTAGGTCCTTCCATTGGCTATGATTGATCGTAGATCTGGGATAAATCCGATTCATCCTTGAACATTGGCTAAAATATTGATCATAAGTCTAGGATAAATCCGCGGTCCATCCTTTAACATTTTCTAAAATATTGATCGTAGATGTGGAATCAATCCTAGGTCCATCCTTTTACTTTGGTTAAGATTGATCATAGATCTGCCATCAATTCTGGATCCATCCGTTAATATTGGCTATGACTGATTGCAGATCCGAGATCAATTGTAATTCCTGTTTGCGGTGGAAGAAGATAAATTTATCTAGAATTTGCGAAAGAACTTTAGAATATGTTTATAAAATTATACGATAAAGTGATCACAACGTACTGCTGTTATGCCGTGATTAGATATTTTCTTTTTTTAAGGTATAGGCAGAAATCAGATTCCTTCTTTGGCACTGTTAATGGGAAAAATACACCAACCATGTATCTGTACTCATAATTTGAACATATAATAACATATACTTGTAATCTTTGGAACCTGTTACCGCGTTGCAACAATATAATTCTCAAATTGATCTTAAATCATTAACATGGCTTGATCAAGCAAGTGACATAAAATGAATGGGTTTGTAATCAATTAGACAATATTCTGAATTCATATGTTATATTTAACACGTCTTTCACAGTCATGACAGTCATACTCAAACAACCACCGTTTAAGAATGTCTAATTCCTTTAGCTGCTGCAATGTCTCTCCAAATTGAGAGAAATACTTCTTGAGGTCATGTTCAATTGACTGTGGTGGCTGGTATCTGCCATTCGCGTCTTCGCTATTTCGTGTTATCCCAACCTAGGGCGAAATAGCGAAGACGCGATGCGAAGTAGCGAAATGGCGATGCGAAGGAGCGATGCGAAATAACGAAGACACGAAGCACTTTACTTCGCTATTTCGCTACTTCGTGTCTTCGTTACTTCGTGTCTTCGTAACTTCCGGTCTTCGCTATTACGCCACTTCGTATCTTCTAAGTTTCGCGGTTTCGCTACTTCGCGGTTTCGCTACTTCTTTTTGCATAGAATAACATAGCATAATCTGTTATTGTATAAAATAGTATATTTTACCAACAAACACTTACGAAAGTTTGATAATTTATCTATAAACGAATCTAAATAGTTATCATTAGAAATCTTATTTTACACTTTTAACCTACTTTAATTGTTGATAGGTATACAGTGGGTTGCATATATCTTTGCATATACCTGTAGTGAATGCATTCAGATTGCAATATGATCGCGGTCGAATGCATTCAGATTGCACTCTGATTACGGTCGAATGCATTCAGATTGCACTCTGATCGCGCCTGACCGCGTTTAGACAGCAGTTTGATCGCAAATGACCGCAAAAAACCCCCGCAAAATAACCGCAAAAAAACTCAAAATAACCGCAAAAAAACGCAAATGAACGCGAAGCAGCGGCAATCTAAATCGAGAGTCGGTAGGTAGATTCTTTCAATAAAAAGATGTTTTTGTTCTTAATCACGCAATCGTTGCTCTGGGTGTTTCGTGCAAATAGGCTTTATATCATCTGAAATACAGAAGCAACGTTTTAGGTAAACCAAGGGCGGTAGACAGAGAGTCACTAGAGAGTTAATATACATGCACACTCGCCAAAAATAGTAAGGGATTTTTTCAAATTTGATACCATAACGTATTCTGTCCAGTATAGTATGTTTCATGAAAAATATTTATAACATCATATATTTCTTATAGAATTTTAGATCCTTCCAATCTATTTGAATAGTTTCACCAAATGCAAAATGCATTTATTCTTCACTTATTATCTTTTTTATATGAAAAATTAAACTGAGAACATATACTAATACTAACGTTACATGAAATGGATTTGCTGTTACATGAATGTCCGTTGCTCCCTACGTGGCTTTAGATATGTCAATAATTCATATCTGCACTCATAAGTTCAATGATAAAACGACGAAAAGCAACCATTCCACCATAAGTTATTTCAATCACTTTGTTTTCTTTGTAAAAATTATATTTTAATATTGCAATGTATTTATATGCCCATTTGTGTCTCATAGGCCGTCCGTTTTTGTTTTGATGTTGTTTTTTAACAAGTCTGTTGATATGTAATGTGGTGTAAAACAACGTTTGACACATTATTGATTTATATATTTTTTCTTCTTCATCATCTACTAGTATACAAACCAACCACTCACAAAGTGGAAAAAGCGGCGCAAATCAGGAAATTTCATCGAAACTTTAGACAATTTAACTCATCAATAGTTATCCCATTCACGTTTTCCTTTAATCAGCGCGTTATTGATATATCATAATATGAATTTCCTACAATTGTTGAGAGCCACTTCCTAAGTTAAATCATACTTCACTTAACTTAAATGTATTTCCTTATTTATCTGTTAAAGAACAATGAAACACTTGGTAAATAGGAGTAGATTCTTTCAACAATTGGCTACTAGTTTTAAGTTTTATGTCAAGATTTAAGATTAAGCTTTCGCATTCTCAGTTGCCCCTGAATACACATAACCCCGTATACATATTTAGCAATTAATCAATTAGCGTTAAAGAGGTCTCGACCGCAGCTACTTATTGCACTTTTGTTCGAACAGCAACTTCTGAGAGTATCAGGGAATATTTGTACAACCCTGTACGTTTACTCAAATGAAAGATAATTCAATAACCTATCCAATGACGTTTTAAAATCATAAAACATAGAGGCGATCGTCCCGTAGAGTCACAAAAAGCTTTACTTGGTACCCAAGATTAAAAACAAGAACTTCTGAGAGTATCAGGGAATATTTGTACCACCCCTGTAGGTTTACTCAAATAAAAGATGTTTCAATAACCTATCCATTGAGGTTTTTACGTCATGGGACATAGAGGCGAAAGTCACAAAAAGCTTTACTTGGTACCTAAGATTAACAACAAAAACTTCTGAGAGTATGAAGTAATATTTGTACCACATGATACGTATATTCAAATGAAAGATATTATCATAACCTATACAATGAGGTACCTTACACGTCATAATACATGGAGACGGTCGTACCGCAATGAAACAAAAAGCGTTACGAGGTATCCTTTATTTTAGTTGTCTTATTTGAAACTGTTATAAATTTTAACAGCATGGTTTACATTTGAATACTATCCAAAAACTGTATATACGGTCAATGCATGCCTTTCTTTAATTCTGAAAACCATGATAAAGAACGATTAATAAAAACGAATGCCGACGACTTTTAGTTTTAAAGATATTTTGAACTAGATACTGTATGGTAAAAATATCATAGTATTGTACTGTATCCAGCACGGATCCCAGGCTGACACTCTTATCGAACTGATTACAAACATCAAGCAAATCTTAGTTAAATGTTAATACACTTGCCCATTAAATCACGAAACATTATTCCTCTATAAGAATAAACGTATGTTCTGGATTTGCTTGTAGAGTGGTAAGGCTATTCTCTTAACCAATTCAAAGGGAACTATCCATTTTTCAAAACAGTATTTAACAACAAATGCAAAAATGGAAACAGTCTGGATTTACATCTTTGTATAATTTCTGGAGGATTTGCATATGGACCTCGCCCTTTACCGTCTCTCAGATTAGCAATGGCTGGATTGGACTTTCTTCTCTTACACGGCTTTGTTCCATCTTGATAAAACTAGTTATCTTCATAAACGTTTTGAAAGTAATCGACTAAGAGATTAGCATATATGGAGTTCAAAGGTGTTGAATACTCAGTAATAAGACGTTTGATTTGGCTCAAAAACGACTTTGTGTGATCTAAATTCGATGATAGCTTATCAATGATAAAATTAAGTTTCAAGGATTAGGTCTGAGTCTTTTGCGCTCGCGCAGTTGTCCGGTTTTCGATAATGAATTAAACTAAAGCCTTTTCTTGTCTCCATACATGATCAGCAATAAGTTGATGATTTTTAGAGATAACCACAACTTCCCGTCAATATAACAAGATTTATCGGGTTTTACCTATTTGACTTCAATAACATACTATTTGTCCCTTTAACGGCGACTCGTACCAACAAGAAAATGGTGATTTAAGTCAATATGAAAAAAAGTTAAAACATGTGATAGTTCCAAGTAAAATCGTCTATCATTCGCAAAAAAACCCGATAAGAACAAACTCGAAGAAACGAAGAAGAGAAATAGCGTCGACACGAAAACGCGAAGACTCGAAAACGCGTCATAGCGAAATTGCGAAAATGCGAAAACACGAAGACGCCAAATGGCGAAATAGCGAAACAGCAAAGTAGCGAAAAAGTGAAATAGCGATGCGAAGTAGCGAAAATGCGAAGACAGGAATAGCAAATCAGTGAAGTAGCGAAATAGCGAGAGGGCGATGCGAAGTAGCGATGCGAAATAGCGAAGACACGAAACACTTTTACGTCGCTATTTCGCATCGCCCTTTTACTATTTCGTATCGCATCTTCGCCATTTCGCTTCGCTGTTTCCCTATTTCGCATCGCTATTTCGCTATTTCGCCCTAGGTTGGGATAATACGAAATATCGAAGACGCGAATGGCAGATATCAGCCACCATACATTTTAAATCTTCTTGGTTTTTCACAGTGACACTATGAAGGTAGAACGTCGCAATTATGATCGAAAACCGGACTGTGGCGCGCGTCAAATAGTCAAACGTAATTTTGGAGACTTATCTAAAACAGCCAGGAGGGCAGTTAGGAGTTGGTAGTGTTTGTTAAGTTATATAACTGGTATCCATGTATTTTGGACGTGATATCTACACCTCTGGGCATTTATAAGGCTGTTTTTAGATTTTCATGGAAAACCAGTATTTGTCATATATACGTCCTTTGGACATGAAAAGTTAAGATGTTTAGATTTTATATCACCACATGTGACGTTTAGGTTCGCATCAAAGGCAATATTTGTTTTCAGTGCACAATTGCTGAAAAACACACTGCATGCAATTTTGTCTACAGAGTCAGTAAAATGTGAAGCAATCCACTTATTGTTGTTAATTTTGTCACGTCGACACACCACTGGATACCAATTAATACATCACACTTTTTGTTCTGCGTATAATTCTCTAGATGTAAAAACGGTCTTCGGGACGTACTTGTCTTGAGTTACAGCTGGTTTTAACTAGACTTGTGATAAAAACATTTTTTGAATCGCTCGCAAGTTTCCATTTCCCCGATCAAGGGGCCATTGAAAATGAACAACCAATATCTAATATTGAATATCAAAATTATTTCAATGCCGGTATTGGTATGCAATGCACAATGTACAGTAGGCGATAGAGAAATCTGCATTTAGAGCTTTCCGTACCTTCATTGACGTTGAAGTTCAATGAATACAAATCATGCCCGAATCCTAAACTTCAAAACCCTTTCATGTTTGTCTTTATGTCCATTTACGAATTCATTGAATTTTGCTACAATAAAACGAATTGAATACTTCAGAGCGTTTAACTTGTAAGGGCTAACGGTAGAGTCATGATAAGGATTTGAATTTTGAATACAGATAAATGCTGTCTAATTGCGATTATATCATTTATGTCCTATACTTCTTTTAAGGGTAACAATATTCAATAGTTGTGCATGTATAACCTTCATAGTTTTATGAAAAGAACATATTCCATAGCCATATTAACATAAGTGACTGAAAAAGTTTATAAAAAACCCCTCAATGTATCGCCACGATGGTGAACTCTGAATCGTATTCGCATTGTACCCGGTCTAGTTTCACCAAACAAAACCCAATGTGTCCTATCACCAGGAGGATTGGCATAGTGTAGAGGACAATGTAAAATTTTATATTATCGATGAATCTTTAAACCCCTACGCTTTAACCACTAACCTGCACCTCTTGCGTATTCACATTCTTCTTTACCCATTGACGTGTTGCCATGAACTCTGGATCGAATTCGCTTTGGACTTGGTTTAGCGTCCCCTGTACTTCAAAGCAGTAAGATAGTCAGAGCAGTCAGAAGAACATGAGGACTGACATCAGGTGACACAGCTCTCTCTCTCTCTCCTCATTGGCAAATTTCTATCTTGCAGGTCGGTTGATTTGTACATTCTCTAATTTTAAAATTCTTTAAATTGGTGATGGTAAAAAATGGTAATTATAGCTATTAATATAATAAGTGAAATTGTTTTTGGATTTTAATGACAAATCTAATGATTTCATATAATGACAATCTCTGTAACGTATTTTTGTAAAATGAACTCATTTAGCTTATACTATGAAACAATGCTGTAGTTTTATCCACCCTGCTAATTCAACGTATATGAAATCCGCTCTCGCTCCTTCCTAATTCCCTGAACCATAATTCAGTAAAGGCTGTTTTCTTTTGACCATTAAATCTAAATAGCTTTTTAAAAAAAAAAAATTATAGCTAAACAAGATGAAAAATACTATCTTTATTTGTTACACAAACGTTTTTTTTCAATATTCTTATATGAATGTTTATATCAAACTGCAACCTATAACCTATCTACTTTCAACTATCGAAAACCCATCGAATCTGACTTTTTTGGATGGGATTTGCTCTGTCATTCATCGGGACAAAGACATATCTTTTGATATCTCAGTAGTACCTCCAGTCAAATAACACTTCTCACATATGTTTTTACCAAAATTATGATTGATAATCTGCAAAAATCGGCAGACACTTTTTTCGAATCGCATAAATAACCCCCTTTTATGAGTTGCCATCAAAGGGGATGTTTTGAGAGTTGAATTGTTGTATATCTATTGTAGGTATGGATAACTTCAAACGACACGCATTCGTCGGGATCGGGGTTACTATCATTCTTCTCCTATTGGTAGTGAATAATTACAATTTTAAAACATTTGCAACAAAGGACTCCATAGTTGCAAGTGTTTTGAAATCATCCTCCAGTACAGCTTCTACATTGGTGAAGTCAAAAGGAGGCTATAGCATTCCTCAGACTGCAGCCATTTTGCATAATAGAAATCGGACGGAGATATGTATCGAGAAGAACATCTGCAGGAATCAAACTTCTGAATCACCAGTGTACATCTATCACCGGAGAGATTTCAACTCACTCGTGGAGAAACCAATCAACTATGAAGCATCAATCAGTCATCCACATCCTGTTGTTCCAAGGCTGGTCCACTTCTGTCTCTTCACAAATAGAAAATTTACCTTCAAGTTTTACTACATGCTAGCTATCATGGCCGCTGTTAGATTCGCAAAACCTGATAAGATATTTTTTTGGCATGATAATCTCCCGGGAGGAAAATTCTGGGAGGAAACGAGGAGAAGGGTTCCGAACCTGTACCTCGTCCATCGAGAGCGACCCACAAGCATCAGAGGGAACAAGGTCAAGGTTATAGAGCATGTGGCAGACATTGTTCGTTTGGAGGCTTTGCTGGAATATGGCGGCATGTACTTTGATATGGACTCGATGGTAGTTAACCCTATAGATCCTTTATTGCATTTTGACGTCACATTGGGTCAGGAAGTGTCTTACGGACTTGCAAATGGAATTATTTTTGCAAAGCCATGGTCTGACTTTTTAAAAATTTGGCATCATGAATATAAGACTTTCAATGACAAACAATGGGCAGAACATTCCGTTCTCAAACCTTGGAAAATAGCAAAGAAGTATCCGAGCCTTATACATGTCGAACCTACCTCCCTGTGTAGACCTAATTATAAGGAAAAAAAGTACTTATTTGGCGCTAAATATTGGGACTGGAAGAACAAGAACTACGTCGTTCATTTGTATATGAGATTTTGTCATTGCACTACTAGAAATCCAGAAAATATCAAGAAGTGGAATACAACAGCGGGGAGCATAATGAGATATATATACTATTCAGACTCTGACCTCATAATGGACTGAATCATGAGATATATCTACTATTCAGACTCTGACCTCAAAATGGACTAGACCATGAGATAAATCTACTATTCAGACTCTGACCTATTAATAGACTGAACCATGATATATCTACTATTCACTTTACAAACCTTGAGCTTCTAAAGTATTTGAAAACAAAGGGGGTAAATTTTATGTATTTTTTGTTGATTTTGCAAAAGCGTTTGACACAATTGAAAGACACAAACTATGAAAGCTATTGAGATCGCATAGTCTCAGTAAGAAAATGAACAAATTATTATGTAGTATTTACGAGAATGTCAAAAGTATGTGTTCGGAATAATAATGATATGTCTGATACCTTTACTAGTCACTTGGGAGTGCAGGGACAGGGGTGCATACTAAGCCCGTTTTTATTCACGATCTTCATTAATGAATTAGCCATTCAGATTAGGAAGAATTGTACCCATTGTATACATCCATATATATTGGAATTATTTTTTTAAATTATTTGCAGATGATATTGTCCTTTTTCTCCAACCGTAATTGGTCTTCAAAGGCAAATATATGAACTAGAAAAGTATTCTGATGAATGGAAACTAATAATGAATAGATCTAAATCAAAAGTTATGGTATTAAAAAATGGGGGGAAATTATCAAAAACGGAAAAATGGTATTTCAAAGAAGAGCGACTGGAGACACCTTCACTTTTTAATATTTGGGTGTATTTTTCAACAAAAACCTTTCTTGGAACAACCATTTCAACCAGGCAGCAACCCAAGCTAAAAAGTGTTTATTGCTATCTGTAAACAAACCCACATATAGGCGATCTCTCGTACCAAACATTTAAAAAAATCTTTGATAGTAAATAAAACCAATATTCTTGTATGGGTCGGGAATATGGGGTTTACAAAATATAGATATAATTGAAAAGGTTCATCTATTTGCATGTAAAAATATCTAGGAGTAAAATTAAGTACACCTAGTGTTATGGTTTATGGAGAACTAGAAAGTTTCCGCTTTATATTTACACCTCTAAAAATGCAGTCAAATATTTGCTGAAACGTTTAGCTATGTCTCCAAAATGTCTCCCAAAATGTGTTATAATATGATGTTATCGTATGACAAGAATGGACAAAGAAATTCGGTATCTCAGGTTAGAAACTTTTTATTTGCTATTGGCTTTGGAATAATTTGGAATGATCAAATTTGAAGAATGTCAATCACTATTCATTAATTCCCTAACTGTTCGACTTAAAGACATTTATCTTCAAACATGGTGTGATAAAAATCATTTGTCAAGTATATGATTTTACCCTTCACAATTTAAAAACGACTTATAAAAAAACCCCTACTTGTCATATATTGAAATAAAGAAATTTAGGCGATCACTAACACGCTTTCGAGGCTCTTTACACAATTTATTCATCGAAACTGGTAGATATAGAAATGTTAAAAAGGAAGACCGAATATGTACACTTTGTACTTTAAATGAAATAGAAGGCAAATACTATTTTCTTTTTATTTGTCCAGTATTTAATGCATTACGCTGTAAGTATATTAAACAGTACTACTATGTCCATCCAAGTATTATAACATTCTGTAATCTAATGAACAGTATAAATCAAATTACACTACAAAATCTGGCTATGTACATCTACAATGCAATGAAGTACAGAACATTTGCCATATCACTATAGTGCAAAGTGTTAACTTATGTAAATTCCAACTACTTCTGTATTTAAGCCTGAGGCCTCTTCATTTCGGAAATAAAGTTTGAGATTGATATCTGCTATTCAGACTCTGACCTCAGAAAGGATTGAACCATGAATTATCTACTCATTCATTATCAGTAAAGGGGTGCTAATGGCTCTTGAAAATAACAATAATTATATCGAATTGTACGTAAGTAAAATCTTTTTTTGTCGTCAAGGTTCGACACTGAACAAGGTAAAACCAAAGATATCAACAAGGATTACTAAAGTACACCTGCTGTTTCCGAAACGTTTGTAATGAAACGTATAACTAATGTTTTCAATGAATATAACACCTTAAAGACCTTAAAGCTTATTTTAACGTTTGGACTTGTTTGTTTTTAAAAAAATGATAGGTATACATGTGGTCAGATTAACTAAATAATTTGAACTGTAGTGTACAAGATACATCCTTATGGAATTGCAAACTTTCGACAAACATTTTGATAACAAACTACATAACTGTGTATACTTATTCTACTGAATGTGATGAAAAACGTTTTGCTTTCATACTCTCTGATGATGCAATTTTCAAGCATGCATGTTCTTTGTAGGAGGAGAAAACCTGTTATAACGGTTTATCAACAATAAAAAAAACACCCTTTTATCGGTAACGAACATTTCAGAAATCAAAATCTTATTCCTATATACACGGAATAGAAGGTAATACAAACTGAAAATTGCATCGCCAATAAATGATAATATTTCAGGGCCCATTACTTTTCCACCAATAAATAAGTTCAAGGACCATAACGTGGACATTAAAGTATTTTATACAATCTCTATTGGCCGTTTTGGGAATGTAACAAACTCTTTTATATATTTCTGTAACTATAACTGATAACATGAAACTAAATCGAAATCGAAAGAAAATAACATGATTCTTGCTGGTTTTCACATTTAACTTAAGCGGCAGAAATATCCCTTGCTATTTTGAAATATCCGATATGGTTGTCATTTAGACAGCATACTAATGTTCTGTGGCCAGTTTATAGCTTGACATGGTCAATGCAATAAAATAAGAACTTGTGAACTGCTAAACATGTCTTACGCAGCAAAAGATAGTTTTAAAAAAAGTTTGAAAAGAAAATGTTCGTGACAATTTAGTTTAGAAGGCTTTCAATATTATCTCTTATATCTGTTAAACTGCTCGCATACATCCTCTTTGATTTCCCCGACGGGACGGATTTGCTGATTTGACAGAGAACGTCACTAGATGTATCTTTACACCATATCATTTCCACACGGACAGACCATTGAAAACTTATTGTTTTGTTTTAATGAAGTTGATTTCATAGTCGGAGCCCTCCCTGTCTACAGTCTCGATCTTTCCAATGTACCATTTTCCACTATAATGCGCTGCGACAAAATGCGATTCTAATTAAGTAAACCAATTAATGCTCACAGATTATCTTTTATTTCATATTGGAAATAAATTAAACCATTAACATTGTATTTGATTCAGAAATGTGTTTGAAGTACATCGATTCGCTGTTTCCCCCCACTATTGTATGTACTTCTCTCTTTTATAATTTCAACGGTTTCTAGTGACTACAAAAGAAGAGGTAAAGGTGACCTATGTTTCTATAAAATGATCATGCTCAGATCTGCATCACATACTGCACTTTTATTTTCAAATGCTTTTTATTTAAACGCGTGTGTTCATCTAAACATGTAAAAATAAAATCACTATAGATATGAAAAGCATGAGGGCTTTAACATAGAGAAAGCAGTGTTGAGTGTATTTCTGTACATGAATATATATTCATGATAAAATTGAAACAGCACCAGATTTGAAATTAAAATATTCTAACAAAATATTCATATGAGCAGTAGTGCAGGTGTGCCTGTTTATTTGACTAGTTTAGTCAATATAACAAATGAACGTACATTTCACCTTTTTCTGGTAATGTGCGCATTTACACGTAATATTGAGCAGGTTTGTTGTACACGAAAATCATTACTACATTACATTACTAGCAAAGTGGCAGAAGACAAATAGAAGACAAATGAATATTTGTCAAAGCTGCATGAGCAGTTTGCTTAAAGCACCACAAAATGGGTGAAGTCAAGGTCACAGCTGATACAAATAGACTCAAAACAACCAATCTGAGGAATGACTAACGATTGCTCAGCATGGCAGGAACCGTTTTAGTCTGCACGTAATCTCTGTCATTGTCGTCAGCAAAGGACGGGAGTGAACAATAACGGGACTGGTAAACATACGTCTGTTGGCGGCTGGTCGTATACTGAAAGCATCACGAATGAGTCACATACGCCCTCGTGCTTGGGTACAAACCCTTTCATCAAAGAACATATATAGTGTCTCGAGGTAGTCTTCCATTATTCTTACACCTAGTTATCAGACGACAGACAACATTATTTTCCGTTCAGCTCAGCTACTACTTTTTCCCTATATACATTCGTGAAATATTCCAAACAATAAAAAAGAAGAAAATACTGTGCAAATATATTTTATCAAAACAAAGAAATGTATGTTACTATGCCAATACCATGATAGCACGATTGTTTGTTTTGAAAATAATTGGGAAAAATATACATCCGAATTACTATAACTATAACATATATTTTAAACAAAGTGTTTATTACAAATAATTAACTAAAATTATTTTTTTAGGTCATTGTTTCTCTTTGCGATAGTAATAGTTATATATATATATATATATATATATATATATATATATATATATATATATAAACTTGTAACTATAGTTATTAATTTGATAAAGTCAAATTACTTTGGAATTTAATGACAAAATTATTATTACAACTGGTTACACACACTTTTATGATTTATTGGATGTCTAACAAACTGCATCCCATAACTTTGAATTCCTACTTTCAACCATTGAAATCTGACTTTTTTGGATGCGATATGCTGTGTCATTCATCGGGGCAAAGAAATTGTCACGCGGTTCGAGCGTGCGACCTTTTTCCCGCCTCTCCTCTAATGTACTTTTGTAAAATGTCACCAACTATTGTATATATCGAAAGTACATATTATGTACTTTACATTCATGTATCTATTTTTATCAGTCATGTCTTTATTCGCCGACTGTGGCTATTTTTATATGTTCAAATGTCATTTTCATGCTCCATTTATCAGCCTTTGTACATGTAGCCTTAATATGCCTATATTCATGGAGCTAGGGATAATTTAGTTTCGCAAAGAAACACAGATTCGCGATATCCTCAAGATAAACTACCATTCTCCTCTTGAAGCTTGGCCTAGTCTTCTCCGACGTACGAACGGAGCCAAAAAATAGCGGGCTAAGCTCTAGTACCAGTAGTCTTGACTTGATCCTTGCGGGGAGAGGTCACGGGTGGACCCTTGGACGTTGGAAGTGGATTGGTGAGGATGATATTTCCTTATTTCTCTGTACCTTTCTGGAGTATGTGATCACTTCCTTTAAGAACTTACAGTTTTAACCTTACCCTCCCTCCCATTATTTATAAGTTCTACTATACCTATACTAGTGTTCTTATTCATTTACTCACTCAAGTAGTGATTAGGGATCGTCTAAAGTAATGTGTGCTTGTTGTTTATTCATCCCTATTTTTAGTCCACCCGTGTCCCGACACTACCCTTGTACATTTACGCTAAGTGTTGATTTGTCTTAGTGATGCTATCTCGTTAAGACGGTCATTAGCTTATCTTGTTGTTACAACGTCTGGGGGTATGCTAGAGTGATTCCCTACAGTTTGTCTATTTGTTTATTCATGGGTTGTTGACTTCCTTAATTAGTTGTTAACTCCTGTTGAGTTGACTACGGGTAGCTTGTTGGTGTACCCGGTTATCGTCTTGTTTAGACTGCAAATAAATCACTTGATTCACTGATTGGCTTCTCTCTAGTTATCTATTGGCTTGATTATTTTCTTTTCTTATCTTTCTGTCGGATAAACGGGTCTCGTCTGAGTTTAGATATCGTTACACCGTGACAGACATATATTTTGATATCACAGAAATACTTCCTCCAGTCAAATAATTTTTGTGAAATAATTCCTTCTTTCGTTCATAGATAAAATACTTCTCACATATTATTTTACTAAAATTATGTTTGATTATCTGCACAAATTGGCAGACACTTTTTTCGAATGGCATAAATAATCCCTCTTGAGTTGTCAACATTTTAGAGAGATGAATTGATGTATATTTATTGTAGGAATGGGCAACTACAATCATTCTTACTATCATTCTCCTATTGGTAGTGAATTATTACAAGAAAACATTTCCAACAAAGGACTCCATAGTTGCAAGTGTTTTGAAACCATCCTCCAGTACAGCTTCTACATTGGTGAAGTCAAAAGGAGGCTATATCATTCCTCAGCCTGCAGCCATTTTGCAGAACAGAAATAGGACGGAGATATGTATCGAGAAGAACATCTGCAGGAATGAAACTTCTGAATCACCAGTGTACATCTATCACCGGAGAGATTTCAACTCACTCGTGGAGAAACCAATCAACTATGAAGCATCAATCAGTCATCCACATCCTGTTGTTCCAAGGCTGGTCCACTTCTGTCTCTTCACGAATGGAAATTTTACCTTCAAATTTTACTTTATGCTAGCTATTGTGGCCGCTGCAAGATTCGCAAAACCTGATAAGATATTTTTTTGGCATGATAATCTCCCGGGAGGAAAATTCTGGGAGGAAACGAGGAGAATGGTTCCGAACCTGTACCTCGTCCATCGAGAGCGACCCACAAGCATCAGAGGGAACAAGGTCAAGGTTATACAGCATGTGGCAGACATTGTTCGTTTGGAGGCTTTGCTGGAATATGGCGGCATGTACTTTGATATGGACTCGATGGTAGTCAACCCCATAGATCCTTTATTGCATTTTGACGTCACATTGGGTCAGGAACTGTCTAACGGACTTGCAAATGGGATTATTTTTGCAAAGCCATGGTCTGACTTTTTCAAAATTTGGCATCATGAATATGAGACTTTCAATGACAAACAATGGGGAGACCATTCTGTTCACAAACCTTGGCAAATAGCAGAGAAGTATCCGAGCCTTATACATGTCGAACCTACCTCCCTGTGTAGACCTAATTGCAAGGAAACGAGTACTTATTTGGTGCTAAATATTGGGACTGGAAGAACAAGAACTACATCGTTCATTTGTATATGAGATTTTGTCCTTGCACTGCTAGAAATTCAGAAAATATCAAGAAGTGGAATACAACAGCGGGGAGCATAATGAGATATATCTACTATTCAGACTCTGACCTCAAAATGGACTGAACCATGAGATAAAACTACTTCTTAGACTCTGACTGAACCTTGAGATTTCTAATCACTCATTCTCGATAACAGGGTGCAAATGGCTCTTGAAAATAACATTAACTATGTCGAATGGTACTTAAGTAAAATATATTTTGTCGTCAAGGTTCGACAATGAACAATGAAAAACCAACGGGCATTCAACAAGAATTGATAAATTTTGAAAATACACAATGCTGTTTCCGAAACGTTCGTTATAAAACCTTTAACTAATGTGTTCGATGAATAAACCAGTTTGAAAGCATCAAAGAACCTTATTTTATCACTTGGACGTGTTTGTTTTGAAGAATAAATAGTTATACTCATGTTAGATTAACTAAATAATTCGAACTGTACTGTACAAGATACATCCTAATGAAATTGCAAACTTTGACAAACATTTTGGTAAATAACTAAATAACTCTGTATACTAATGAAACTGAAGGTGATGAAAAAAGTATTGCTTTCATACTCTCTGAAGATGGCAAATTCAAGGATGCATGTCCTCTGTAGGAGGAGAAAACCTGTTACAATGATTTAACAACACTAAAAACAAACTCCTTTTATCGGTAACGAACATTTAAGAAATTAACATCTTTGGATCGACTGTCTTACACGGAATTGAAGGCAATACAAACTGAAATCGCCAATAAATGATAAGATTATGGGGGGCATTTTACCTTTTTTCCCTCAAATAAACCCAATAAACTTTACAGTTTAAGGAACAAAACGTGGACATTGAAGTATTTTATTCAATCACTTTTGGCCGTTTTGGGAATAGAACAAACTTTTATATATTTCTGTAAATATAACTGGTAGCATCTAACAAATAACGAAAGTTGAAATGGAATGAAAATAACATAATTCTTGCTGGTTTCACATTTAAATAAAGCGGCAGAAATATCCGTTATGGTTGTCATTTAGACAGCATATAACGTTCGGTGGCCAGTTTATGGCTTGACATGGTCAATTCAATAAAATTAAAACTGCTAAACATTTTTAATTTTTTTTATTTTATTTTGTTGCATTTTCATACAATAGATAGTTACATAAATGAGTACGGTATTCAGACATAAAAAAGTAGATGACATGATGACCAGAACTTATAAAATCTGTCTATGCCTGGGCCAATAAGGGCTGCAGCTTTAGTCAATAGATACTATTTATGAATCTCTTCTTGCATGAACTGGAAGCTTGGTACTTTTTGGGATTGTCTATTATCAAAATTTAAGGATTTGAAGAGAATCATAATAATATTGATAGGGTCATTGTTTCGTTGATGAAAACCCAACAGAACATGTTGTTTTGTAAGTGAAAGTTTTACCTGAATTTTTTCTGAGAGCCAGAGTTCCAGTTCCTGCCAAAGCATTTTTACCTTGCTACAATCATACAGTACATGGGCGGTTGATTCTATATGGGTTGTGCAAAAACTGCAAACTTCAGTATCGGTAAGTTGCATTTTGTGCAGTCGCCTGTTAGTCGGCAAAACATGTCTTACAAGTACGCAACAAAAGCTAAGTCCAAAAAAGCATTTGAAAAGAAATGTTCGTGACACTGTCTCATAAATTCACTTTGTTTTCGCGACGGAACAGGTTTGACAGAACACATCACTGTGTTTGCACATAGTAGAAGAGTTCAGTGTTGTCTGATGTGCTTGCATCGCTAGTGGTGACATCAAAGGTGTCTGGATAGGGGGTGCCAAATTGGACATAAATCACTATTTAGTAAGCTTACTGAATGAATTACTAAGAGAGTACCCCCGTGGGGCTCCCGGGTTAGAATAGGGCCTCGGCATCTCCATGCTTGTCGTAAGAGGCGACTAAAATGGGGCGGTCTGTTTGCCGTGGACTGCGACCTGTGTCGTTGGAGGAAGGATGCCTGGTGGTTGAGGGAGGCGTAGCTGAATAGCTTACACTGACCAATACACCACTTCGGCCCCAACTTCATCTAGACAGGAGACCAGATGGGCCCGGTTTGGTCAATCGGCTGGTCATGCCAAGCACTTGGTTGCTTAGTTCTTATCTATCCCTCTGCTTTTACATCATCTTTGCTTATTTTTCTCTTTTCTATCCCTCTTCTACCCCTCATTTCTCCTCTTCTTCTCATCTTTCCTATCCCTCTCGTTGTATTCACCTTCATTCCTTGTTCTATTGTCTACTCTCTTGCAGACATTTTTCACTCTGCTTCCAAGATAGCGATGGCTAATGGGTCAATCCTGGTAAGAACTGGCAACTCTTACTGGGAGTATATCATCCTGGTATCCCCGGTGCTGCTAGCTGGAGTCCCGCTGGCATGTAGCACCGCCCTTGTTGGAGCTCCGTGGTGGGTGGGGACCCAGGGTGATGAAACCTTTTTTACCTAAATATGGGTCGAAAAGGAAAAAAAAAGCGAACATGTTCAACGGATGACAGTCCCTCCTCTGATGAGGAGGTAACTCCATCGACATCAACACCATCAATAGTTAAAGCATCATCATCAAATGGCACTTCAAAATCTCCACTACTAAGCAGCTGGCCACGGTTCTTGGTCATATCATCAGTTGATCAGGAACCGCTACGACTGAATCCCTTTGCCACCGCCAAGACCATTCAAGGACTTGCTGGTGATGTACAGAATGTTAAAAAGATAAGGAATGGGTACCTTCTTGTTGAATGCAAGACTAAACAACAATCACTATCTCTTCAAACTCTTAAAACAATAGTAAATACACCTGTTAAAGTTTCTCCACATACAACTCTCAACAGCAGCAAAGCCATAATCCGAGATAGGGATCACTGTCTTGAAGATTCCTCAGAAGATGAGCTCCTCGCCAACCTCAAGGACCAGGCAGTGACTGCTGTTAAACGTTTCACTGTCCGGAAGGAGGGGAAAATCATTAAAACTCACACCTATCTTCTAACCTTTTCTTTACCACAGGCTCCCAAAATCGTTAATGCAGGCTATTACAAACTCAAAACAGAACTCTACATTCCCAACCCACTCCGTTGCCAGAAGTTTGGCCATGGAAGCAACTCCTGCAGGTCTGATGAGCGTGTCTGTCCTCGGTGCGGCAAGCCCGAGGATGACGACCACTCTGATGATTGCAAGGAGTCGCCCAAATGTGCCAACTGTGCTGGAGAACATTTGGCTTCCTCCAAGGAATGTCCAAAGTGGCAACAGGAGTCTCAAATTCTCAAACTCAAGTACACTCAAAACATTCCCTTCCCTGAAGCTAAACGTCTGGTTCTTGAGGGTCCCAAAAAGCCTTCATATTCTTCCATAGTTTCCTCTGCAACTGTTTCAAAAAGGACAATGTCAACTCAAACAGACATACAATGGGTGTCAGATCCGCCCACTCAAACCACATTACGCAGCTCAACATCTTCAACAATAGGTACCATGACATTCCCTCTTCTTTCTGTTACAAATCCTGTCAAGGTGACAGGCAGTCAATTATCTACAAAAACTAAATCACAAACAACCTCAAAATCAAAAGATGCTCAAAAAACAAAACAGAAAACATCAGATCGCATTCCAAAAGGCCAGCGGGATGTGGTCGAGGTCAACAATAAATTCAATTGTTTGGACCTAGAATCTGATGCCGCCTTGATGGACACATCAGACATACGGCAATCAGCAAATACGCCCAAGAAGGGCCATAGGCCACGGTCCTTGGATCGTCGCCTTTCTCCAGTTAAACCACCACCATGAGGCCTTTTCTACTCTACCATCTTATTTTTACCATGGCAATCCTTCAGTGGAATTGTCGAGGTTTCAGAGTCAATTATAATGAATTGGGCTTATTAGCACAAAAATACAATCCTCAAGCAATTTGTCTTCAAGAAACACATCTTAAAGACACAGATACGGTCTCAATGAGACCATTCACCATCTACAATTCCATCCCTCCCCCTGCTGATAGGGCGAAAGGAGGTGCATCAATTTTGGTGCGTGATGGAATTATTCACAGAGAAATTTCCATTACAACTCCCTTACAAGCAGTTGCTGTCAGTTTATCATTATTCAAAACTGTAACCCTCTGTTCTTTATACATTCCACCTTCTCAAGATCTTAATATCAAAGATCTTGACCAACTAATAAGTCAACTACCAAAGCCCTTCATTATTCTTGGTGACTTTAATAGTCATAATCCCCTCTGGGGCGGGAACTCCCTTGATTCAAGAGGAAAACGACTTGAAATTTTTCTTGTCCAAAATGATTTATGCCTTTTCAATGATGGTTCTAATACCTATTTGCACCCCGCCACAGGTTCATACTCTGCAATAGATTTATCAGTAACTGACCCATCCCTCTTAGATGATTTCTTATGGTCTGTCCATGAGGATACATGTGGAAGTGATCACTTTCCCATTGTATTAGAACACTCTTCGCCCGTCCCTGAGGGTCACAACCCTCGTTGGAAATTTACAAAAGCCGACTGGGGCACATTTTCAGCCCTTTGCCGGGAACATCTCACATATGACAAATTTATAAATTTAGCTGATCCAGTTGAGGCCTTTTCCAAAGGGCTCATCAATATTGCAAATGAAACTATCCCTAAAACCTCGGCAAATCCACGCATTCACAAGCCATGGTTTAATGATGCTTGTGATGAAGCTATTAAGGCCCGTAAAAAGGCTGAGCGAAAGCTCTATAAACGACCAACTCGAGATAACCTTGACAATTGCAGAAAGGCAAGAGCTAAAGCTCGCCGTACTGTAAATCAACAAAAGCGCAAATCTTGGAGAGGCTATGTCTCCAAAATCAATTCCAGAACACCTATAAGCAAGGTCTGGAATATGATTAGTAGAATTAAAGGCAAAGGTTCTAAAACTACCATTAAACACCTTAAGGTCAATGGTGACCTTCTTACATCTGAAACCGATATTGCCAATAAGTTGGCCGAAACCATATCTAAAAATTCCTCATCTGCAAATTACGTACCAGCATTTCAAAAATATCAAAAGGTACAGGAAAAACATCCAATAAATTTCAAATCTGATAATGGAGAAGACTATAATGAACATTTTTCAATTACAGAACTTAAAACAGCACTTGCTAAAGCACATGATACAACAACTGGTTCTGATGATATCCATTATCAGCTCTTAAAACATCTTCCAGAACCTTGCCTTGAAGTTTTACTGGCTCTGTATAACAATATTTGGGAAACTGGTTATTTTCCATCTTGTTGGCACAATGCTACTATTGTGCCTATTCCAAATCCAGGAAAGGATCATACAGACCCTTCTAATTATCGTCCCATAGCCTTAACAAGCTGCGTATGCAAAACTATGGAACGGATGATCAACGATCGTCTCGTTTGGTACTTGGAAACCAACAAATTACTCACTGACATTCAATGTGGTTTCCGAAAACAACGAAGTACCATGGATCATCTTGTACGTTTAGAAACTTTTATTCGGGATGCATTCATAAACAAACAACATGCAGTATCTATATTTTTCGATTTGGAAAAAGCATATGATACAACATGGAAGCATGGCATCCTAAAAGATTTACATGAATTTGGCATGAGAGGTCGTATGCCTGAATTTATATCCAACTTTTTATATGATCGTCAATTTAAGGTCCGTGTGGGCTCTACCCTATCTGATTTCTTTGACCAAGAAATGGGTGTCCCACAAGGAAGCATTTTATCAGTCACTCTTTTTAGCATTAAAATAAATAGCTTATTTTAAATGATCATACTGATGGTTCACTTTTTGTGGACGACTTTGGAGTTTCTTGCCGAGGCAAGAATATGCCATCAATCGAACGACAATTACAACTTTGTCTCAATAAAATTCATAAATGGTCGTTGGAAAATGGCTTTAAATTTTCTAAAGCTAAAACATCTTGTGTGCATTTCGGCAATATGCGAAAATTGCACAAAGATCCAGAACTTTTTCTAGATAAAACTCCAATTAAGGTCGTTCCAGAGGCCAAATTTCTTGGCATTCTATTTGACAATAAACTCTCTTTTATCCCACATATCAAAGCACTTAAAGCTAAATGTTTAAAAGCATTAGACCTTTTAAAGGTCGTTTCAAATGCTAAATGGGGTGGAGATGAAGAAACCCTTCTACATCTCTATCGATCACTCATCCGCTCAAAACTGGACTATGGATCAATCATCTATGGATCTGCCCGTCCTTCATACATCAAAATGCTTGATACAATCCACCACCAGGGTCTAAGACTTTGTCTTGGGGCCTTCAGAACATCCCCCGTTGAAAGCCTTTACATCGAAGCTGATGAGCCATCTCTTGCAGATCGGCGCATTAAGTTAGCACTTCAATACATAACTAAGCTCAAATCTAATCCTTCAAATCCAGCTTATAACTGTGTATTCAATCCTGAGTATCAGCAGTTGTATTCTTCAAAACCAAAAGCAATTTCACCTCTCGGTATCCGTATTCAACAATATGTTGAAGAGTCGGATATCGACCTCTCAACTATTGCAGAACACGATTGGCTAGTCACTCCACCATGGCAGTTGGTCAAGCCCCGTGTTGACCTCAGCTTAACCATTCATAAAAAATCAGACACTAATCAGCTAATATTCCAACAGGCTTTCAACGAACTCAGGGATTTTTATTCTGAATACAAACCAGTTTATACTGATGGTTCTAAGGATGGCATGACAGTTGCAGCAGCAACTGTTACACCTTCAACAACCTATGCTTCAAGGCTATATGATGGAAGCAGCATCTTCACTGCAGAAGCAAAGGCCATCCTCAAGGCCATTCAGCATATCAAAAACTCATCTCCTAACAACTACATAATATTTTCAGATTCTCTCTCTTGCTTACAAGCAATCAAAAATTGTAAAAGTGATCATCCCATTATTAGGGATATTTTAACCATCCACAATACATTTCTTGAATGCGACATCGTCTTTTGCTGGCTACCTAGCCATATGGGTATAAGGGGCAACAATAAAGCCGATGCAGCAGCTAAGTCAGCTCTCAACTTCAAACATGTCTCACAAACTAAAGTTCCATATACAGATTCCAAACCTGCTATCAAATCTTACATCAAACAGCGTTGGCGGTCCCAATGGGACCAACAACAACACAATAAACTTCATGCAATACAACCTCATTTAGGTTATAAATCTCTATCTTCTTTTACCCGTCAGGAAGCATGTGTTTTACGACGTTGTCGCATTGGACACAGCCATCTCACTCATTCATATCTTTTAAAGGGGGAAGACCCTCCTGTGTGTATTCCCTGTCAGTGTCCCCTCACAGTAAAGCACATTCTGTGCGAATGCTGGGACACTGCACAAGTTAGGGAAACTTTTTACCAAAATGTTTCAATTTCACAACTTTTTAATCAAATCGGTGAACACCGCATTTTATTCTATTTGAAGGAAATCAATCTATTTGATAAGTTGTAGAATTTTATTTATAGTATATCAGCTTTTAACCATTCTGTGATATTTTGCTGATGTTTTTACAGCCTTCGTGCTGTATCATGTCTTTGCTTTTGCAATCAATTTCATTTCATTAAATCTCACGCCGCTAATGGCTGAAATATTGCCCAAGCGGCGTTAAACAATAACTCACTCACTCACTCACTAAGAGAGTATATTAAAAACTTTCTGAACTATGCACTAGCAAGCTTACGAAATAAATAAGTAACCTTACTAAATCAATAATTTTATAAACTTACTAATTTAATTCAAATTGATTAAAGTATGGTGGATTTGGGAAAGTGTGTTTGGTAATTTGAAAAAGATAGTGATTAGAATTTAATTCATAAGTATTTTATACATCAAGACGAGGCTTAGACTTTGAAATAAAATGCTTTGGAGTGTTCAAACAGAGACTAAATGCAGAATTAAAATTTAAAAGGTCAGTAATGAAACAAGTTTTTTATTAAATATTTTTAGAAAATGTTCATCCAATTTCAAACCTCTTAGGGATGTATCATCGTCACACGTTTTAATACTAAAACAGGATCCACCTTCGGCGGTACATGAGTAAAGAAATATAACGTTTCAATTGTACATCAGGATAACTGCATGCATAAAATATAACAAGTGAGAATGATTTCTTATAACGAGCTGTCGGTCCGTAACCAAATATATTTATCATTGTCTTGCTAGTGTTTGCTTGAATTTTCCATCTGTGACAATATTCACAACACCCCCACCCAGTAACGTCCCTGCCACCGGCGTACAGTAGGTGTCCATCATTTTTTATTCAATATTTTTAGAAAATGTTCATCCAATTCCAACCCTCTTAGGGATGTATCATCGTCACACGTTTTAATACTAAAACAGGATCCACCTTTGGCGGTACATGAGTAAAGAAATATAACGTTTCAATTGTACATCAGGATAACTGCATGCATAAAATATAACAAAGTGAGAATGATTTCTTATAACGAGCTGTCGGTCCGTAACCAAATATATTTATCATTGTCTTGCTAGTGTTTGCTTGAATTTTCCATCTGTGACAATATTCACAACACCCTCACCCTGTCACGTCCCTGCCACCGGCGTACAGTAGGTGTCCATCATAATCTGCGTTGACAGTGTAAACGGGTCAAAGCCATTCCATGGAAGGGGCGGGAGGCTCCTATATCAGCCAAACGAAGTCGACGAAGGGTTGGTCTTGTGTTGATGACATGACCGGGTGCCGTCGCCACTGCTGATGTTTCGGTGATCGGTTTCGAAGGTAAATCTGCCTGATGTAGCGATTTATCCTCGGTCTTCCGGATTTTGGTCTGTCATGTCTGCTGGTAGCGTATTAACAACCTTCTGATGGTGGTTTGGCTGCAGTTGAAGGTTCTTGCCATTTGACGTTGTCCCATAGTGGACATACCAAACGCTTGGTGTTCTTTATGTTACTGAATGTCTGTTCTCTCCAACGTATAAAAAACGTATTTGTGAATGCACTATTCCAATAGCTGTGTTCGATGCGATGCGTTCGTGTAGAGGAAACGATGCACCTATACTATCATTTCCTGCTTAGAATCAAACCCGTACCAGTGTACCAATGTTTTCATGAAAAAAATAAAAGTAAAACCTTTCTTTTGCCTGGAGTAGAAAAGTTTTTTTATTTTTTTTTTTATTATCCTTTTTTTTGTTCCCATGGTTACATCGAAATACAGTCAACAGTATACATGAGTATCAAAAATTGTAAACATTTATATCAAACAAGTATAAAATATCAATTAGCTTCTAGAGGTGGAATGAGTGAAGACCATTTTTTTATGAAGTTTTCAGAATCATTGTTTTTCTTTGAAATGAATTCTCTTACCGAGAATATTTGTCTTAGTATCTTTGTATAGTTACTGAGTTTTGGAATTAAACTTTTAATGTTACATATATGGATGTATTTTTTTAGCAGAGATAATGATTTGGTTTAATAAGACATCTCTATGAAATGTACCAAACCAAATCAGGTATTTGGTAAACTTTACCTTGTGTGAAAAGAAATTATTGATCCAAATTTCTAAATCACCCCAAAATTTGGTTGTTTCACAACATTCCCAATATACATGACAAGTGCTCTCAGAATGGTCACCACAGAAGCTGCACAGATTTTTATCAATCAAATTCATTCTTAATAATTCTTTTTTAGTATAAACGACTCTATGCAAGAATCTGAATTGAAAATCGAGAAGTTTAACATCTTTCAAACCATGTCTATATTGATTAAAAACAATGTGCCAGTTGAATTCACAATCAGAGAATATTTTTTCCCATTTGATACATATTTCAAGTTTATCAATTTTAGAAATAAGTCTGTCATAAAATATTTTAGAGCCTTTTGAAATTTTAAAAATATTCCTTTGGTATATACGTATGCATTCATTATAAGGTATAATATTGGAGTGGTTAATAATCTTTTTCCAAGTATCTGGTAAGATGTGAATGAGATAGGTATAATCTAATATTGTCCCTCTTATTTTATATTTAGATTGTAATGTTTCAAAAGATATAATGCCGTGTTCATCGCATAAATCCTTCACTCTCAATAAACCCTTATTTGCCCAATGTCCAATAAAAAAGCATGGATTTTTATAATTGTGATTGAGCCATAAAGGTTCAGCAAGAATGTAGTCAAGATTATTTGAATCAAATTCATATGTAAGTTTTTTACAATAATTATTCCATGCTTTAAAGACATCTTTCCAGTAAGGATTGTCAAATTTGAAAATGTTGTCAATATTTGCACCAAAATTCAAGATTTGTTGATAGGGTATAGAAAAGTAGTAGAAAAGTTGATTCGGGAAGCAAACAAGTGTTTTTGGAATTGTTTTTAAAAATGGTGATATACTGTTAACTTGTATTGATTTCAGCTTTTGTATTCCTAAAGTACAATATTACTAGTAGAAAATTGGATTCGGAAAGCAAATAAGAGTTCTTTGAAAAAAATGAAAAAAGTGAATAAAGGCTTTACTCAAGTTCCTGGTGTTGACTTACGGTTTTGAGCAACATTGCTTTCTTCAGTTAACACTGATTTTATAAATGTTTTTATAACTCGCCCGTGTAAGATACTTAAGAAATAAAGTTCGCTCAACCCCAATGTGTTTTGTAATAAAGTATAGTTTTGCCCTGAACTATTATAGTTAAAGCACGAGGACGGTAGTCCGAGTGCTTTAACGTTATAATAGTTCAGGGCAAAACTATACTTTATTACAAAACACATTTACCGTCCTCGTGCTTTAACTATAATAGTTCAGGGCAAAACTATACTTTATTACAAAACACATTGGGGTAGAGCGAACTTTATTTCTTTTCTAAGATGCTTAAATGATCTTTACAGGGACCACTCTGATTATCTTAATTTCGAAATAAAATATAGTGTTTACATCGCTCACATTAATAATCCATGAACAGGGCTAACTGTTGGCTATTCCAAGTATAGAACCCAACCCCTTGTTTAAAACGACATTTAGTCGGTTAAAGCTCTGATTTTTTCAGTTTTGCACACTAACTTTTTCATTTATTCAATTTTGAATTATATTTTCTGCTTATTTTTTCTTTAAAAACTTAAACAAACAAATTAACACCTCTTGGTTTTTAAAAAACCTTTACTTTTACAAACTCTTGTCGCGCGATTATGCAGTGCTGGTCACATTGCCCATATAAGGCTTATGACGTGGTCAACATTCCACAAAGAATTATGGGTAATGTTTGTTTTGGAAGCGTGATGGCGGACTCAATCCTGCCATCTATTTTTTTGCTACTGTCATAAACGTTGAAGGTGATGCTTTTATCTCTTATATAAGCAGACTGTTCAGGCTGTACACTCAGAATTATATAATCATTAGGTTGACCGTGTCACATTGAACCTGGTAGAGACGGTTGACGTGAACCAACGTCACAGTCCCACGGGGCGCCGTGACCCGACGCGAAACAACGCGGTCACTCGACAGTCGACAAGCATTTGCTTTCCATTCTTATTTCCGGTAGATAGAACTAAATGAGGTTCGAAACTAGTCAACATTAAAAGAAACATTATCGGCAAAAGCGCCAATACGATAGACATTGATAGGGACAAGCCATGTTGATCGAAAGAACCGAGATGAAAGGTTACCATTGACGCGTGATCACGAGGGGGCAGCGGGGAAGAGCGGATATAACGTCATTCAATTGTTACGTCATGAAAAAACTATACCTTTATTGTCTGATAAAGTACTTTTTTTTCGATTGTTCTAACCGCTAAGCATCTTAGAATGCAGTGTAATATTTGAACAGCTGCGTGTATGACGTCACAATAGTGTGTAGTTGTGACATCACAATGTTTCCACCGCTGTTACAATGGCAGCCATACGTCAATTTCGGATCACTACCGGCAATCATGCTTGATTTATGACGGCAAATAATAATCAGAATACTAAACTGCTAATGTAATACTATTTTTATAAAACTCATGAATGATTCGGTATTAAACTCGCTTTCGCTCATTTTCTACGAAATCTTTAACTTGTTTAAAAATATTATTAAATCGAAGGGCGTTTAGTATCCTCTATAATTAAATCACACTAAAATTACGGATGAAAGGTTGTGATTAATGAATATATATACGCAGATAAACGGATGAATTTCATATCATCAATGTTTGTTTTTAATTTTTCAAAAAACAAAAAAACCTCCATAGATTCAACTCCGCAACAAAAGACCACACTGAAAGATAATCGTTTGAAAGTTTTTTCTATGTATAGGCTGTTTCGACTGGATATGAATATGAGAATTATTCAACAGATAAGGGAACGTAAAAGATATATGACTATCATATTTTCATCTAATGTAAGGAAATATTTTTGTATGGAAATCATTCAATGTTTTGATTATTTAAGTTATTATTCAGGTATAAAATCAATCTCAAATCGATGATATAGTAAATTATAAAAACAGTGAAACTAAGTTAACCATCTCAATCCTTATTGCAGATTTTTACTCAAACTGGTAATAATGCAAAGAACCTACAACATTTCAAGGAGAATTCTCAAACGACACTGCATGCCCATCATACCACACATAATCACAAACAATCTTTGAAATTACGCTCAGAGAAAAATTACGAAAAATGGCGTTCCCTGTCCAACCTTCTGTTTTGGCAATTAAAATTATTCCTTACCTGCTTGAAATATCTTTACAGCAAAAATGCTAAATATGTTCCCTTAGTCGTATATATGTAGGACTCAGATCTGTGGCGGGTCTCTAATCTATGGCGGGTTTCCTTATCTGTGGCTTGTTTGATTGTTAGACTGTTTAATGACGTCATGCTAAGTGACGTCATTATGCGATGACGTCATAATACCTAACTGTTCCCCTCGTAAGACTCAATCGCGTCGCTAGCGTAATAATTAGGGAAGTCACAGAGAGATATTGCAAACGGATAATGTCGAAATGATAAGAGTCCATATCCCAATTACGAAGATACATTAAACAATACCTTACATGTAAATAAGACATTTGCGGCTTCATGCCACATCAATTGTGTTTATTTTGCAGGATTTTTTTAGCCCTCGGGGAGTCTGTCTTCTTTAGCCCTAAGATATTGAAAGACTATCTTTTGTAACCCTTGGATTCCTGTCGACGAATTTTAGGGGAAGTTTGTCTAGCGTAAGGTTTGGTTAATCATTGCAGAAAAATACAAAAAAGGTACAAATGTCAGGCATTTGAAAATCTGCCATAGATTTGGAAATACGCCACAGATTTGAGGCCTGCCATGGATTCGAGTCTTACATATATACTACTTGAAAGAAGTTAAGGGTCAACCAATTATATTTATTTGACTTATTATTAGATACAGCACCTGTTTAATAACTGAAATATTGTTCAAAGCACGTTAAACCCAAACTCACTCACTCACTATTAGAAACAGGGAACATGTAAATAAAAACTTTTATGCACACTTTTGGTCAGTATGAGTTCAATATGTCTTAATGTTGAATCTGTTATAAAAAGCATATGCACTTTTTATACACAACTATTCTGAGGATCTAATGAAAATCCGCCATTTTGAGCATAATGGGGTCCAACGAAACTGTCTCAAATTCGATAACTTTGTTAATAACGAGTGAAACCACAAAGACGAGGCATGCTGTCGATCATACGTCAAAAAAACATCTTGGGAATGGCCTGGCACTCTGCCTGAAGGAATTGCACCAATGGGGTTCGCCGTCACACTAATCCGCTTGGGGGCGCGGGTGTACTATCAGTTATTGTTGCGCGAAGCTCGTACTGGTGCGTTTTGCTTTACGCGCTGCGCCAACTTTTCCGTGAAAAGGAAGTCGAATCGAGAGCGGAAACCTAGCTCGGTTACTACTGACGCGATATGGCAGCATCTTACGGAGAATTCACAGTGCAGAAATTGAAGCAAGAGTTGATAAGGAGACAAGCAGCAACTACTGGCAGAAAAAGTGATCTCATCGAAAGGTATATTTATTTTAGTATAAGTAAAACAACAATACAATATTCCTAAACAGTAACTTTCGCTGACGATATCTGCTGCAATATAGGGGTGTCACCTGTTTTGAAAGTCGATGACATAGCCTAATCAATGCATTTCAGTAAATATAGCATTTGTATTTGTGAGTTACTTCATACAATTGAAAATAAACAATTCATTCGTAAATTTCCACCTAATATTTTCACCATCAAACATCGAAGAAAAAAAACAAAATGTGCCTTCTAGAGGTCAGTCGTAAGGGTATTTGATGGTGAACACGCAGATGGGATTTATTTCGACTTGTTTTCACAATGAATGTATATATGAAACGTAAAACAAAACAGTGAAAGTTTATTTTCAAAAGTCGATAATAACTGGAAATATCATAGTAAACAAATTATAACCTCATGATATCCATACTCAGTCTATAAAAAAAATAATTTTTAATCGATAACTCGGCACACTGTATCAATGTATGCTGGTGTTAGGAGCTTAGCGGATCCATTAAGCGTGCTGATTGGTCGGTAGTTTGTTTTCCACCAATCATGAGGCCCATTACAATCAATAATGGGAAGAAACTGTCACGACTGGACTAGCTATAATCAGTGATCGAAATCAATACGAGTTTAGATTATTAATTTATTGCTGTTGTTAGTGATTGCAATTTCCATTGTAGCATTATTCTATTGGAGCACCTTTAGAATTTAAAAATATAATTTGAGTCAATTTACGGTGAGATGAATTATTGTTTGCTACGTATGAAAAAAATAAATTCAAATTATTCAATAAATAAATCTTTTGGTTTTTTAAATTGATTCTATCATTCATATTTACTTTTTTATTATTTGGTAATTAGAGTTATTTCGCACTGGCCTATATGACGTTTACACAATTGAGTATATACCAGTTGATAAAGATTTATTCAGATTGATGAGTAAGTAATATTTTATTTATAATGGCCTGTGTTACTAGAGGAATGTTTTCCCTCACATTCTCTTATATGATTCACTGAATGATAGTTTTATAAATCAATTCAACACCTGTCTCTTTTTAAGTTAATTTTCTTAAATTAAACGATGATGGGTTATTTTTTGTAATGTGTGTTGTTTGTATCTTATGCTCTGATAAATTTTCCATGTTAGAAAATCAGAAACTTTTCAAAAGATGAAATATATCAATGTGTAAGATAATATCATTTCTTGTGAGATATGATAAAAGCTGCCAACATTGTCATCTTGTTTCTGAAAAGATATTTTCATATTTTTGTTATTGATAATCCTCAGTAATTGACACACATAATCTAATGATGTTAATCGTATTTCAGCAATATACATGTATATGTAATAATCAATTTTCCAATAATATGTGAATGTAATGTCACGAGTGGTATCCTGAATTAAATATTCAACACCAACGTTTGTATTGCAGATTAAAGGCTTATGACAGAAACGATGACTTCCGTGGCATGGTCATCAATCTTCCTGAGCCACTCGATGTAAGCTGGCCCTCATCAGGATTCACCCAGTTGCTCCCTCACCACCAAAGCATCCTACCACCGATCTCCAAGGAGTTGACAGAGGGTTATTTTGTTTACCGTATGGCAGAAGACCTTCAGACTGTCAACGACTTGAAGGCTTTGGAGAAGGGAGCAAGGATGTTCACTGCAAACAGGGTCCTGGCATGCAGTGTTCTGTTTGAGGGGTTATCCACATACTTCAGTGGCATTGTGGGTGCCTCAATGAAAAATAAAGTAAGGATTTTTCTCAATGAATGTTCGAAAAAAAAATACATTGAGTTAATTTAGTTACTAATCAGGATAAGAAATTAAAACTAGCAACTCCAAAAGATCTTAGGCTAGCTGAGACAGACTTCATTTGATTAGATTTAGTAGGAAATGCTGAAAAAGATATTTTGTCATTTTAGACTTCAAACTTTAGATTTCATTGTTAAAGCTATTCTAGCTTGCTCTTGAGATTGTGGTTTATGTAATTTTATGCAAATACTTGCTGTCATAGTCACAATTCACTAAAGCAAATTTATTTTAAAAGGTAAGCTACAACTACAAGATCAAGGTTGACGAGACAGGTGCTCCAGTGATCTCCCACTGTGAGTGTCCTGCAGGGAAGGGCCCCCATGCTACCTGCAAGCACATCGCAGCAGTCCTGCTTATGGCGGAGCACTTTATTTCAACTGGCAGCCTTCATGTGGAGAGGAGCTGCACAGAGAATCTCCAAACATTCCACAAACCAAAATCTGCATATAAAGGTATCAGAAATTCATCTGAGCACATAAGGATATCCATATCAGATTTTATACATATTTCAAACATATTTATAGATAAAAACATTTTAAAACTGATGTGTTGCAACATTAAGTTATAGCTTTGATGTAAGTAGGATTGCCTTCATTTTGATGATGAAATAATGACAAATATTGAATATTGAACTTTCATCGACTTAAAAGGGGGTTTTGAAATATGTACCCCTGTTTCCAGGTTGTGTCACTTCATATATATTATTAACTTTGTCAAATGCATGTTTGCAGGTTCCCCAGTGAAAGCCGAGTCTCTGCCATCAAAGCGGAAGTGGTCGGACAAGATGTTTGAAGATCCACGTCCAGTTAAATACCGTAGAATGGCTGGCTATGATGACTATGTCCGCAACATGATGGTCAACTTCTGCTCCGCTACTTCCCAAAACCTTTCTCTAAGCTACCTACATCCAAAGGCTGACCTCAAGACTGCTGTGCAGGATCATGACTATTTAGAGGAGCCATTTTCAGAGTACTGGGTTGATAGGGCATTGCAGGTGAACATGAAATTATTATTTATCTACTTAAGTGCAGTGCCAGTTCAAGCGTTATTTTATCTTTTATATGTCAAGCACCAAACTCTCACTTTAATGTCTTTTAGTCTAATGCGACAGTGAATCATATCCCAGTCCCAGTCTCCTGGGTGGTGAGCAGACACCCATCAAATGAGACACAGATATATTTACAACTTCAATAAAGTGAGTGTATGTTTTTCAGGTAACAGAAGATGAATCTATCAAGATAGAAGAGGGCACAAGGGACCAAGCCAACAGTCGACTATGGCATAGAGAGAGAAAGTGGCGGCTTACTGCATCAAGATTTGGAGAAGTGACCAAAATGACAAGTAGAAGGAACAAACAGAAACTATGCCATTCACTTCTGTATAGCAAAGTATGTACAAGGCCTATAATACATGGTAGACAGTATGAAAAAAAGGCTCTTGCTCATTTTGAAAATTTGTATAAGATCACAACTAAAAAAGCAGGTTTTTTTGTTGATAAAGATATTCCCTTCCTGGGTGCTACTCCAGATGCTGTCATTGATGAAAATATGTTGGTTGAAGTGAAATGTCCTTATGCTGGCCGTAATGATATGATTAAACCCGGAAAGAAATTTCCATATCTGTTGTATGATTCCACAGGAAAGATTTGTTTGAATCAGAGAAGCAATTATTATCACCAGATTCAAGGACAATTGTACATTGCAAAACGAAAATGTTGTTATTTTGTTGTTTACACATTCTGTGATATGTTCGTTGAAGTGATAAATCTTGACGATGATTATTTTCAGCTTTCTATGCTCCCAAAACTGGAACTATTATATAAACAACATCTGAGACCTTACATTGCATCAGTGTTGTGAACTCCTGTTAAATTTTACCTCTAGATAAATTTCAGTGTTGTAGCATATTCTTATGATTTGGGACCAACAATGTGCAACAGTGCCAATTATTATACAGTTTTGGGTCTAATCCCTTGTTAGTGAAATGGTAAGCTTGTGGTGTTGTCTAACTTTAAGTGTCTGAATCCCTAAAGAATCTCAGAAAGTGTGAACAAAAACAAAACATTGTTACATTAGTTTATTAACTAAGTGGCATGTACTTCTAGATCAAGCTCATAAATTGATAAAACAACAAACAATCTTGTCATTTGAATTACAGTGAAATAAATATATATTCACAGAAATTTATTTTAAAGTACATCTCAAGAGATAAAAGCTTCTCATTTGTTACAAATAAGTACAAAGAGGTCAATCATCAAGACGTTATCTCAGGATTTCTTTAACAAATCCAATTATGTGTTAAGAAAAGCTAGTATTGCATGCATCTTTGGCAATTGAAATTAGTACTGTAAATATATGTAATAAATTTGTGTCTTATTAGTTCCCAATTTTACAGAATCAGACATCCATTCATATCTCCCAGACAAATATATAAAAGTTAAATTCTAAATATCAAAACATTGATATAGATATGAGACCTAAATCAATTGCTAAAAATTGGGATCAGTGTTTTCCATTTTCATTTCAGAATTTTATGGTTTCACTGCAATCCCAATACACATGGCAAAATCTTTCAGAGGAATCATTAAAGAATCTGCACAAGTCATTGTCAATTAAATTCATTTTTACAGTTCTCTTTTTGTATAAATAATTCTATGCAAAAGTTTGATAAAGTTAAGTGGAGGGTTAAGCAGTGAGCTGAATATATGTTCATGTTTTGAAAGAGCTAATGTTTTTATGACAGTTATTTTCCCTATCAATGTTTGAAAAAAAAAATCTCCAGCACTTTAAACTTTCCATTTCAGAAAAGATGCAAAAGAAATAGTTTTGCCTCTAACTTTCATTAGAAATGTTTCCAAAAATATTTCCATCGTTGATTTGATCAACAGCAATGTTTTTAGTATTAAATTTCCAATAACCCTTACCTCTTGTTTGATTTATTGTGTTTGAGAGAGTTTTTTTTTTGTTTTTTTGTTTTTTTTTATTATTGGCTCCAAAGATTACAAGTATAGGTTTTTACATGTCAAAATCCTGAGTCAGATAGATGACAAAGGTTCTCATTTTCATCATGACAAAAACAGCATAGACTATTATCAACCTTTTTCATTTTGAGCAATTCATTCTTTGTATAGATTGTACCATGCAAAAATTTGTATTGAAAATCTATAAGCTTCATATCTTGTAATCCCTTTTTGAATACTGTGAATATGTTTTCCCAAACAAAGTAAATTTCAGGAAATAAATTCTGCCATTTAGTACAAATGTTTGGTTGTTTACCACCTGAAATAAGTTTATCATAAAAACTCCTGCAACCTTTTGATCTTTTCAAGAGGTTTATCTGGCAATTGTTTATATTTAAATTCATGACTGGAATAGAATGGCAGCATTTAATAGTATGTTTCCAAGATTCAGGAATTAGATTCACTAAGAATCTCAGATCTAAGATGGTACCTTTGATACAATATTTTTCTTTTTAAATTTCTATTGATAGAAAACCAGTTTCATCACATGTTTGAGAGAGTTAATGAAATGGCTGAATGATCAGTTTTAAATCCAGTTAGGATATCTGAGTTCAAAATCATATCAAAATATATATGTAATAAATTAATTGTGAACTTATTTGTGGTTATGTGTGAATTCTGTTTAGAAAAGGGATCTGAAATACCTAATCCAAAATGGGTCTGAGGTATTTATCACAATCTTCAAATATTTTATGATATGGTTTAAAATTACCACTTCATCTTGGTTTATTATATAAGAACATTATGATTTAAGGTTATTTGAGTTTCGTGACTGTGACTTGTAAGTTTACAGTTTGGTCATGCGCAGCAGGTGAGGAGCGAACATCCTTAAATCTACACTGCCCATTTCAAGTTACAAAATCCAAAAGTATTAATTCTTTTGCAATATTCAAACAACAAAGTTTGTGTTGATGTTTAAAGCTTTCATAGTACTTCAGGCCGACTCGTTCACAATGGAATTTCTAAAATTTGAAATAGCAAAGCATACATACACAATTCTAGACCCAAGTATTACTTTACTTGGTGGAAGATCTACTTTCAAAATTTTGAAAGTTTTACTTAGTCCAATTACTCTTTCAACATGAATTCTTTTAGATGCAATTCTACGATCTTTCACAATCTCATGAGGCTCAAGTTGGGATTTACCTTTAAGTGTTGTGGGTGTATTAACATGTACATCCTGAGCTGCAAAAAGATCTTGAACCATTATTCCCCTGTCTGCCATTATACTATCTTTCTTATCAAACATGCCAACAGAAGGGTCTAGTAAGGAAGATTTTTCAATGATTTGTCTATCACTTGACGAGCCCCCAAATGAATCACTGATAAATGAAACAGCTCCTCTAGGTGTACAACCTATCATAGTTTTAATTGTGTTATGATGCTTATAACTGGACCATGTTACACTCTGGGCATCAACATGAGATGGCTTTTGGATAGGAGTTTCAGTTGCATCTAATATAACCCTTGTAGTACCAAACTTCTTCCCAAAATCTTCTGGCATATGCTGATCAATAATTTCCCTTGATGGCCATATCTTCATATCTTTTAATTGAAAATACAAAAAGTTTATCCATGTAATAATAATTTGTGAAACTGTAGACTCTGATACATTGAAGATTATCAGGTTGCCTATGATTGTCTCTCACACGTGCCATGCATGCTCAATTGGTGCTAAGTCAGGAGATTATGTAGGCCAATCCATTCGTTTAATACCGGTGGGGGAGAGAAAATCATTAACAACTCGTGCTCTATGCGGTTTAGCATTGTCATCTTGAATAACAGACCCTGCTCCAATTCCATTACCGTACCACCTCCAAAGCGATGGCGTTGTCTGACGTTAACATCAGCAAATCTTTCTCCTTGCCGCCTATAGACGCGAAGTCTGCCATCACTGAACTTTAATGTAAGTCGGGACTCATCAGTGAAGAGTACCCGCCCCCATTCTCGCTGTCTCTAGTCTCTGTGACGTGTGCATCAGTCACGACGTGCTGCCCTATTATGTTGAAAGAGGTGGTCGAACCGCTTGTCGTGGAGATCGAATGTTGTGGGCTCGCAGATTTCTTGTGGTCTGGTCCGATACCTGAACACCACTTGTCTTTCCCAGTTCATCTCTCAGATATCTCGATGTAACAAAGCGCTGACGTAAGGCCATTTGAATGACATGCCGATCTGGCCTACCAGACGTGGACGATTCTGAATTGAATTGGTTGCCTGGAAACACTGCCATAGTCTCCCAATCACACTCTGGCTACAACCGATTCTCTGTGCCACATTTCTTTGTGTAAAACCCTGTTGAAGCCACGCAATGGCTCTTCCTCTGTCAAAATCACTCAGCTGACGTCTGACCATGTTGAAATTTCAACATATAGCAGCACGGTCAAGGAAGGTTTTTTTATGCCCAAACTGTTCATGGAAAATGCATAGTGCACGTGCAAGGACATAATCAACTCCAAAAGGTCGTACCCTACTGTGTTTGGTCGATGCAAACAGATTTGTGGAGCCTTGTTTTGAGCTTTAGTTTATGGTTTCTATGGAGACAGTCTAAATCGTTTTGTTTGAAAATGACATACGCCTTGTATACAGGTTTTGTCGTCAGGATATCGTGAACTAATTTTCACACGATTTCCGCCAATAATTATATATATATATATATATATATATATATATATATATATATATATATATATATATATCTGATATGTTAATAGACAATTACCTGTAGAAAATAAGATTTGACCCTTAACTTCTTTTGAGTAGTATAGTAGCACAGGTTTCAATGATCGCAGGTCAAGGATACTTCACTAATATGTCATAAGGTGACATGCAAATAAAGTAATTCTTATTAGAGTAACGTTCCTTTGCCCTTCTAAAACGGAATGCTACGATGGCAAGCAAATGGTTTCCGTATGAATTCGTGGTGTTTAAGAAGTTGAGATGTGCAGGTTATTGTATACGTGTATACGATTTATATTTGCGACAAGTTCTGTATTATATATAATGTAAACTTCGGAACGAATAACAAAGAATAAATTGATGAACGTTCATGGATGTTATCACTTCGTCATGCATGCGATGGAATGGATACACTAACAATCAATGATAAGAAATGGATTGATTACTAAATTGCTAGTTGAATAAGTCATTGAATATTCATCCTAGCAGACTGCCGCTATAGTGAACACGATCCTTTGCATGCAACATGAAACTCTCAGAACATTTAAGGATAAAAGATGAATGATAATTACAATGAACAGATGGTAAGAAGGGCAAATAATATAATGAATATTGAAAATAAAAGAACACTGAACATAATAGACAACCCTTTGCTTCAAGTAAGATGAATGTAGGTAAGGATGAATTCTCACCATAATTTACACCTGACGATGTTCCTAGTTGTAATGATAATTCAAATGTAGACTGTGTTAGTACTGCCGCAAGTGAGATTGCTAATGTGACAAGGGCATTTGCATAGAAGTTTTTGAGACTGTAAATTCCAGAGCCTGGTTTTTCTATGTAAATCTATTATTTATATTAATATAACATATTAGTAGAAGTAGAAGTATCTGAACAGGAGGCTGTGGATGAAGATTCTGTCGCAATCAACCATCTCATACTCACGTAAAGGTGCTAAAGAGCTATCACCCGGTTGCCATGTACGAAAAAAAGTAAGCTTTTTGACAGATTAAATATATCCTTTCAGACTTTAGTAAGGAGACAATTGTATAATTCCAATTGGTCAAGTTGTTATGAACAAGTCTTTGTTGAACATGAGAAAAGTGATAAATCGATGTCCTACGATGATGCAAAGTTTCTGCAGATTGCAAAAACCAAGATTCCTCATGGCGCCCACAAGCATTATATGATGACCCTGAATTGCCGAACAACAAAGTACAAGCTATTTGGCGCAGCTAACAAGAGACTTTAGCAGAGAACAAATTCCATGCAGATTGGTTGACATTTATGGACAAAATCATTCAGAATGGACATGCCGAACAGGCCCCTGAGAGAGAACTGTTTGGGAAATTCCACTGATGACTCTGAAGCTTCCACTGATGACCTCTGGTGTCAAACTCTAAAGATGTCAAGAGTTCTCTCTGTCCTGTTCATAGGAGGACCGATTTGCTTTTTGTTGACATTGTTGAGAGACTTTTTGGAATACTGTGATATGTAGAAAATGACATTCCCTCAATGACAGTTATTCTGGAGGGCATGCCTTTGACTCGTAGAGACGTACTGTTAACGGTCAGTTCAGTAAATGACCCTCTTGGGATTGTCGCTCCAGTAATCATGGTTAGAAAGGGTATACTGCAATCGTTGTGCCGAGATAATGCCGATTGGGATGATCCTGTGCCTGATCAAGGGATTTGCTTGTTTCTCTGTTTCAACAGAACATCTATATTGAGAAGATCTATCTGTTAAGTCTCTCGAGGTCAATCCAAAGATATCCAGGGAATTGAAGAATACAACTTCACTGTCTAGCACAGATCCTTTCTTGCGGCGTCTTATGTGTCGGTAGTAGAATAAGGAATTCCTCTGTTATCTGTTATGAGAAACATCCAGTGATATTGCCTAAAGGACAAAGTGTTAGTTATTCGTCATTGTCATCGGAAAACTTGTCACCAGTGACGTGGAATGAAATAAACGAAATAAGATCAAGTGTTTTTTGGATTCTAGGCTGTAGTTTTGCAGTTTCGTCTTCCATATACAGGTGTAGGAAACTCGAAGTCAAATGCAGCAGCAAAGGATGGCGGATTTACCGTCTGAACGATTAAATTCATCTCCGCATTTCTCATATTCAGGAGTAGACTGTTTTGGACCTTTCTTGGTGAAAAAGCTCGTAAGTGTTAGGAGACTGCCTATTGCAATGTAATTGTGAATTAATGTAGTTTAACTAAGTTCCTGTCACATGGGCGGCGTTTGGGAAAAGAAAAATACAGTCCACGCATTCAGTGTTTATTTCTCTGATGGAGAAGCTAGTGCTCGGTTGAACGATGGGAACATTGATGTTTAAGGCAACAATCATCCACTATAAACAGATATTACCCATACGGGCGAGGATACACAAGTGGATATCCGCACATGTGCTCTTTAGTGATTCTCAACGTTGATTGGTCGGTCACCCAGAGAATGACTTACGATTGGTTGACGGGTCTAATTTCATGTTACATTGATAAAAAGAACTTGCCAATCTCCTACAGTCAGATTCCGAGAAAATCGTAGATCGACAAACATCCCTTTACATTTATTACAAGTTTAAATTCGACCACATCATAAGACAATTCATCTCAGCGTTTCAGTGTCACGTAATTTATAAGATTGATTATAGACAGACAGACAGACAGACAGACATTTTATTCAGTATAAAGGCCAAAGGCCCATAATACAAACTTCATTTCCTATAGTTTTACAAGAGCACATAGAGGGTTACAGGTTTTATGCATTCACAATTTTAACTCTTGTTTTATTAATACATAAAAGGAATTTACATACATTTAAGATAATATTTAGATGTACAGGAGGTAGATGAAATTGTGGTTGTTAACAGTACTGTACGATGATGGAATAATAAACATATTTCTAGCATCACCATATAATTTACAATCAAATAGAATGTGCAATTCGTCTTCAATGCTGGTAATATTGTTTATTTTACAGTAAGAACATACTCTGTGAATAATTGATACATTATTGTATCATCCTGTTTCTATGCCTAGCCCAAAATTGCTACACCTAAATTTTGCTAGGAGAGATTTAAGATAAGGAGATATTGATAATGTAAGATAGCTTACCACTTGTAGTAATGTTTTAAATTGTTTATAAGCAAATTAATCTGAAAGAGTATGAATAGTGGCAGATCATGATTGTTTCAGAATATCAGAAAGTCTAAGTTTAAACTGTTTCATAAAAGCCTTGCTATCCCCAACATCTTGTGAGAGCCATACAAACCCAAAATCATATTGATAAGATATTCTTTATGTATGTAACCCAAGCGGACATACCCGATCATCAAGAGATTTTAACATATTTTAACCCTGAGATGGAAGTCTTTGTGGATCTAGATGAATTAACCTACACCAATATTTGACCGCTCTAGACATATAATTAAACTGTAATGGAAGCTGACCACATTCTCCTAAAACAATACTGCTACTAACATTTCTACCACCTCTTATAAGCTGCCTACAAACTTTAATCTGGAGGCTTTCAATAACTTTACAATAAGATGTTCCCTAGGTTTCAGATCCATTGCACAAAATAGGCAGAACAATAGAATCAAACAGTTTAAATAGATAATAAGGCAACAAAGTTCCAAAAGATCTTTAAAAAAAGAATATATAGAGATAAGTGCTTTATTACCTTGGGAAGTCAGACAGTGTTTAGCCTTAGTCCATGAAAGTATAGGAGTGAAAACTATACCAAGATACCTATAAGATGATACAACCTCAATCTGTTTCCCTTCGAAAAACCATATTTCATAATGCCTCAAATAACCTGAATTGCGAAACACCATAATCTTTGTTTTATTTACCTCCATGCAAATGTGCCTACAAAATAACTCTAATGCATTTAACCTTTTCTGCAACTGAAGTGCTGTATCATCAACCCCTGACACATCATCTGCAAACATTAATGCATAAAGGTTATCCACAATAGCACTTATATTTACACCCTTCACTCCAAAATTTTCTAAAACTGTAAAAAAGCTTGTTAATGAAGATAGTGAATATTAAAGGACTTAAAATACATCCTTGACGGGTACCTTGGTTACATTTGAAAGTATCAGTGAGGACACTCGGAGTCCTAACACAAGCTACCAGCCTCGAATACATTGATACTAAGATATTGAAGAATTTACCATTTATACCGACATCCTTAAGACAATCAAAAAGAAACTTTATGATTAATAGTATCAAAGGCTTTTGCAAAATCTATAAAAACACAATAAAATCTGCCCCTTCTCTTATGAGCATACTTTTGTACAACAGCATTTAGTGAAAATATATGTTCAACAGTGCTATACCCAGTTCTAAATCCAGCCTGAAACTCACTAATAATATCATCTATCTCACACCACTTATGCAACCTAGATGTTAAAATACAAGTTAACAGTTTACAAAGTGAATCTATTAGAGAGATACTCTTATAATAACTAGGATTTTGCCTAAATCCTGATTTTAAAAGTGGGCATATTACACTTGCAGCCCAAATTGATTGATTGATTATATTTCCCACGTTAAATATGCGTCGTCGTTTTTTTGTAAACAAACATGGCTGCCATCAGATTATTCATAAAAACATCCAAACATATGAATATTAACGATACATAGATATTTAGTTCGTCGACTACCTGATAAATAATCCGATTAGAGTTACTATTCATTATAATGGCAACAAGACGTGATTTAAAGCACAATCGAAGAGAAGAAATGTTGTTCACACTTGCGATTAGTTGACAATATTGACATACAAACTTGTTTCGTTGCTTTCTCTATATATTTTTCTTAAAGTTATCGCCACTTTCATCTGTTGAAATCTAAAAGGATTGACAGGTTTTTCCAATTTTCGTTTCAACACTGTTCTACAGCCACTCGCACTAATTCAAATACGCCTATTTATGCAATAGCATTTAAGAGTATTTGTTGTTTTAATATTTGTTTCGCAAATATATATAATATTATATATCATTAAGGGACAATATGTTCGTCAGTTTCATATCGTTTTATGAGAGCACTACATCGTGTAACGTTGTTGACTCACCAAGGTTCGTGACTGAACATTATTTCAACTCGTGCATATACATGTACCCCGTAGTCACTCGTACCTCGTTGGTTTTCCCTTTAAATACTCTTAATGATCCTACATCGTTAGAGCCCCTTACAAATAATCATCTACTATCCAAGTGAGTAGATTTTACTGCCTCTTCGCGGACATTCTCATTAAGCCGATCTGTATGCATGTAAGAATGAAATACTAAGACAATGAGTATACCATATATATGCATATGACAATGTACCTCGCGACCAATGTAAGCTCGGGAGAGGTGTTCAGATTTTTCAGAATATGGATAGACATGTTACGAAGGTAAAACGTTCGTTTGGAAACAAAGGACTAGACTGGAAGGGAACGGCAGTCACCTGATAGTTTCCTGAAACGGCCTGCTCAGAAACTGAAACTCTCTTGGTAAATGATGACTGACTTGAACTGTCACCTTGAACTATATCTTTCAGTAAACTTTAGGTAACGAGGATAAATTGAAGTGTGAATTGCTTTGAATTCATGTTGATAGATTTGATATTTGAGAAAATTTCAGTTCTTTTTAAATCAGGTGCATTATATTGTCTCATTGAAACTGTATGTCAAAATGAAAATCTGTTAATCAATTGAGATTTTTGTTAAAATATTAATTGTGAGAATTTAATATGATCAAAGTGTCAGTTACAAGAAAATTTTATATTGTAATGAAATATATCCATGTGACATAATTTTCAATGATGTAATATGCGCTGTTACGTTCCTTCCCCTGTCACGATGGAAGCACAGGGTTACCATGATAAATTGTTGGGATGTTAGGTTATCCTTTACATGTATATGATAAATGTTTGCAACAATTTCTGTTTTATATATAATGAAAACCTCTTAACTGATAATGAAGAATATATTGATGAACGTTCATGGATGTTATTGAATTTCTAGTTGAATGAGACATTGACTATTGATCCTAGCGGACTGCCGCTATAATGTCAATTCATACTGATACTATAAGCCGCCATTATTCAATCTTACGACGCAAAAAAATGCTTGACGTGAGAGACGATCATGCAAAAAGAGGATTTTCATAGTTGAATAGGACAATACTATTGTACGTGGATCACAAATCACAAAATGTAAAATATTGACAAAATAAACCACTGCTGTTAAATGGATATGCTGTGGTTACTTGAAAGTTAACACCTCTTTACTTTCTGATTATATTCAACATTGTTAAAAAAATTTAAACTGTATGAGCAACTGAATTTGTTTGTAATAGTGAACAGCGAAGGATCCAAACAATATAATACCTGTTCACTATTACAAACAAATTCAGTTATTCATACAGTTTAAAAATTATTAACAATATTGAATATAATCAGAAAGTAAAGAGGTGTTTACTTTCTAGTAACCACAGCATATCCATTTAACAGCAGTGGTTTATTTTGTCAATATTTTACATTTTGTGATCCCAGTACAATATTATAGTCCTATTCAACTATGAACATCCTCTTTTTGCATTATTGTCTTTCACGTCAAGCATTTTTTTGCGTCCTTAGATTGAATAATGGCGGCTTATAGCATCAGTATGTATTGACATTATAGCGGCAGTCCGCTAGCTTCAATAGTCAATGTCTCATTCAACTAGAAATTCAATAACATCCATCAATATATTCTTCATTATCAGTTAAGAGGTTTTCATTATATAAAAAACAGAAATTGTTGCAAACATTTATCGTATACACTTTTCTATTTGCAACCTCATGGGCGCTGCCATCTTTATGTCACGTGACTGTCCGCCATTAAGGTGCTAAAGAAAACGTCCAGCCGCCTGACGTCAGTGTGTAGGTGCGACGTAAAACCGAACGCTGTATCACATCTCACAGACGTTTAAGATGAAACCCAACGATATCCAAACTTAAATTATTGTTCAATATGTATAATTAATGAAATGAAAATATAACTAAAGAATTATATGTCAGTAAGATGAGGTTTATGACAATCAAAGTTGTGGTTTTTGTCAACACTTTGTCAGCTATGAATAAAAATCATAACTGAATAAATAATACGATTTTCATTAATGTTTCACTCCACATGAACGAAAACTTTTTTTCGTTTTCTTTATTCAACATTATCTGATTAACATAATCAATGTCAATATGTAGATAATCGTTAAATATCGCCCACATTTAAATATTCTAGTTGTGCAGGCTACGAAATGTAGAATTTCTTTTTTTCAAACGCTGAAATCCTGGCACTGGATTGAAACATGTTTCAACTTGCAAATTAAGGGAATCGAAGTAGAACTTTACTAAAAACTGTAACGGTAGCTTTCCTGATAAGATTACGAAAAAAAACTATGAGGCGCAATTGTTTAAACTGTCAAGTTAATTGATATAGTCATAGTCCCTGCATCTTTATGTAAAAGAAAAGAATGAATCTGTAAAGTAGAGAACAATTTTCAGTTATAAGGTATCGAACAACCCCTAAATGGTAGACTTGTTTGTCTGTCATTTTCCAACATGATTGCATTGCGAAATAATAGCTCTGTTAGTTATCAGAATAAAGTCACTTTATCATGAAGCTTGCTTACGTAAACCATATTTGGAATATATATTAAATATATTAGGTGTTTGCAAGTGCTTTGTAAATATCTAAGGCCTTTACTTTTAAAATATCATCTACCGAACAATGCTATAGCTACTCAAATCTGAAAGGTAAAATTTTGCCATGGACTTAAATATTGAATTGGTAAAGCATAAATAATTTTCTAGAACCACGTTCTTTTTGGATTATTGGTAAACTCTGCGGGTTGAACTCATTTTAGCTGTAAGAACATGATTTGTGATGTAATTATCTGATTTAAAACTTTTAAAACAGATTTACTTATAGATGTACATAAAAAATCACCGAGTTTTTTAAATCAAAGGCAAGGGGAAGGGGAAATATTAACAACTTCGTATATAGTACTTATATATTCACATAACGTATTTAATTAAGCTAAATTTGTTTTATTTTTATGATTTGGCATTCACTGATACAAAAATTGTCTATGAAAACATCATATACGTGCGAAAAGATTTTTAGAAAATATAATTCGGCGCAAATGAGTTATCTACCATATTCTATGTATTCTAATTCTTCAGTCAGAAAAAAATTCTAATTTACGATAAAATGGTCTTGGAACAGGAAATACAAGATAATCTAAATATAACATTTTGCTTGTTTTTTTTTTATCACTTTCATTTCTGGCAAGTCTTATATGCACATTTAAAATTCTAACAAACAAAAATTCAAGTACCTATGAAAAAATATACATGTGATAGTCGCAGACGTCTTTTAGGATAATGTAGATTAGCTGAGGTTGAGTTTTTTCGATGTTTGGAGTAAAATAAAAGCTTTTTTCCCAACATTTGATTCGTATCAAACACGGAATGTTTTAAAATAAACTTGAATAAAAAAAGGGATTAAAACTCAAATGATCTATAGACAGCATACTAATTTATTATGCAATTCTAGAAATATGAGCTTGGGCCCGATATGTTTCCTACTTTTTGGATTGCGTGTTTCGGACTTAAATTCTAAAATGATTCGATGTAACGTTGACCTGTACCTAAGATGTAGAAAACATGAAATAAATCAATTTTTAGTTACCTTAGGCCTATAGCCATACACCCGGTTAATGTTTATTACTTTTACTAAACCAGTCTGTTGTCTATATATAATAAAAAAATCAAATCAAACCTCAAGCACTCGATCCTATTTAGGAAAAAGACCATCATTGTCCGAACTTATATCTTCTTAACAACTTAAAATGATACACACGGCGTTGGTAATAATTTAAAAGACTTTTCGAACTCTCTTTCTCTTTGCCTTATCATGCTTACGTACTGGTAAAATAGTTTTTTAAAGATGTTGTTCCACGTTTTTCAACATTTAGAAATTTTGAATGTAAGTAACGGTACTGTCTTGGATTTCAAACTTTGTTTAGTTAAATATAGCCTAAAATAATAATGTTTATAGGTTGTAGGCCTAGATGTCTATTTTTTACTATGACATTTATTTTAAGACATTTATCGTCTATTTCAAATTCGACCCGTGTTGTTATTGTTGAAATATAAAACTTTGTTGTACTAAGTACAAATTTTAGGCCATATCCCATTGTTATTTAATCATTTTCTAATGTTTTTCCCTTGTGTGTGCGCGTCAGCCATAGTATGAACAAGCCTAAATCAGCACCTCAATGGCGGCCGACGATAGCTCCCCTACCGAGCAAGAAAGGATAACTCTAATCATTGCGTGAAATAGAAACGTGTATACATGTATAGGATAACCTGACATCCCAACAATTTATCACGGTAACCCTGTGCTTCCATTGTGACAGGGGAAGGAACGTAACAGCGCATATTACATCATTGAAAGTGATGTCACATGGATACATTTCATTACAATATAAATCTTTCTTGTAACTGACACTTTGATCATATTAAATTCTCACAATTAATATTTTAACAAAAATCTCAGTCGATTAACAAATGAACAGATTTTCATCTTGACATACAGTTTCAATGAGACAATATAATGCACCTGATTTAAAAAGAACTGAAATCTTCTCAAACATCAAGTCTTTAAACATGAATTCAAAGCAAATAATTCACACTTCAATTTATCATCGTTACTCAAAGTTTACTGAAAGATATAGTTCAAGGTGACAGTTCAAGTCAGTCATCATTTACAAAGAGAGTATCAGTTTCTGAGCAGGCCGTTTCAGGAAACTATCAGGTGACTGCCGTTCCCTTCCAGTCTAGTCATTTGTCTCCGAAAGAACGTTTTACCTTCGTAACATGTCTATCCATATTCTGATAAATCTGAACACCTCTCCCGAGCTTACATTGGTCGCGAGGTACATTGTCATATGCATATATATAGTATACTCATTGTCTTAGTATTTCATTCTTACATGCATACAGATCGGCTTAATGAAAATTTAAATTTTTTTTTTGGTTTAAACATATTTTTATTCAAGAAAGAATCTGCGAAGAGGCAAGTAAAATCTACTCACTTGGATAGTAGATGATTATTTGTAAGGGGCTCTAACGATGTAGGATCATTAAGAGTATTTAGAGGAAAACCAACGAGGTAAGAGTGACTACGGGGTACATGTATATGCACGAGTTGAAATAATGTTCAGTCACGAACCTTGGTGAGTCAACAACGTTACACGATGTAGTGCTCTCATAAAACGCCATGAAAGTGACTAACATTTTGTCCCTTAATGATATATAATATTATATATATTTGCGAAACATAAATATTAAAACAACAAATACTCTTAAATGCTATGGCATAAATAGGCGTATTTTAATTAGTGCAAGTGGCTGTAGAACAGTGTTGAAACGAAAATTGGAAAAACCTGTCAATTCTTTTAGATTTCAACAGATGAAAGTGCCGATAACTTTAAGGAAAAATACATAAAGAGGGCAGCCATGTTTGTTTATAAAAAACGACGACGCATATTTGACTTGGGAAATATAATCAATCTTGTAAATTACAGTGACACTGAAACGCTGAGATGAATTTTCTTATGATGTGTTCAAATCTAAACTCGTAATAAATGTAAAAGGATGTTTGTCGATCTACGCTTTTCTCTGAATCCGATTGCAGGAGTTTGGCAAGTTCTTTTTAAGAATGAAACGTAAAAATAGTCCCGTCAACCAATCGTATGTCATTCTCTGGGTGACCGACCAATCAACGTTGAGAATCACTAAAGAGCACATGTGCGGATATAAAAAAAAATATCCACTTGTGTAGTCTCGTCTGTAGGGTTAATATCTGTTTATAGTGGATGACTGTTGCCTTATACATCAATGTTCCCATCGTTCAACTGAGAAGTAGCTTTTCCATCACAGAAATAAGCACTGAATGCGTGGATTGTATTTTTCTTTTCCCAAACGCCGCCCATGTGACAGGTGAACTTAGTTAAACCATACTAAGTCACAATTACATTGCAATAGGCAGTCTCCTAACACTTACGAGCTTTTTCACCAAAAAGGTCCAAAAACAGTGTACTCCTGAATATGAGAAATGCGGAGATGAATTCAATCGTTCAGACGGTAAATCCGCCATCCTTTGCTGCTGCATTTGACTTCGAGTTTCCTACACCTGTATATGGTCATTGGAGACAAGTTTTCCAATTACAATGCCGAATAACTAACACTTTGTCCTTTAGGCAATATCACTGGATGTTTCTCATAACAGATAACAGAGGAATTCCTTATTCTACTACCGACACATAAGACACAGTAAGAAAGGATCTGTGCAAGAACGTGAAGTTGTATTCTTCAATTCCCTGGATATCTTTGGATTGACCTCGAGAGACTTAACAGATAGATCTTCTCAATATAGATGTTCTGTTGAAACAGAGAAACAAGCAAATCCCTTGATCAGGCACAGGATCATTCCAGTCGGCATTATCTCGGCACAACGATTGCAGTATACCCTTTCTAACTATGATGACTGGAGCAACAATCCCAAGAGGGTCATTTACTGAACTGACCGTTAACAGTACGTCTCTACGAGTCAAAGGCAGGTCCTCCAGAATAACTGTCATTGAGGGAATGTCATTTTCTACACACCACAGTATTCCAAAAACTTTCTCAACAATGTCAACAATGAGCAAATCGGTCTTCCTATGAGCAGGACAGAGAGAATTCATGACTTCTTTTGAGTTTGACACCTGACGCCACCATTGTTTCAGAATTATCAGCACACTATAGTTCGAATATCCAGGTGAAGACGTAGCACCAAACAAGTGCACATTCATCTGAAACTCAAAAAGATTTTTCGGTTATGTTCTATGGCCCACATCACTGCTATCCAATCTTTATGAAATCTTTGCAGGATTCTAATCAGATATTAGTCACATGTTAGAGACGGTCTTTAAGGTATTCAACACAAAAGCGTCCACTGCAGTCAAATACAACTCTTATTTTGTTGGGTTTTCAACGGTTGTACATCCCATGTGGTGGAATTTACCAAACAGTTCTTTCTCCGGGGCCTATTCGGCATATCCGTTCTGAATGATTTTGTCCATAAATGTCAACCAATCTGCTTGGAATTTTTCCTCTGTTAAAGTCTCTTGTTAGCTGCGCCAAAGGACGAATAGCTTGGACTTTGTTGTTCGGCAATTTTGGCTGCGGATTCAGGGTCATCATATAATGCTTGTGGGCGCCATGAGGAATCTTGGTTTTTGCAATCTGCAGAAACTTTGCATCATCGTAGGACTTCGATTTATCACTTTTCTCATGTTCAACAAAGTCTTGTTTAAACAATTTGACCAATTGGTATTGTACAATTGTCTCCTTACTAAAGTCTGAAAGGATATCTTTAATCTATCAAAAAGCTTACATTTTTTCTTATATCGCAACTGAGTGATAGCTCTTAAGCACCTTTACGTGAGTATGAGATGGCTGATTGCGACAGAATCTTCATCCACAGCCTCCTGTTCAGATACTGCATTCGGTCCACCTGCATTAGAAGGTATAACGTCCTTGGATGTGAGAGCTGTTGGACAGCTGTACCTAATCATTAATTTAAATTCACAGTCTTATTACTGTAACAGCTCACTGGACTTGCAAAATGTGTCCACTGGGTCTAATTCTCGGGCGTAGGACCTTAAGTCAAGTAACTCCAAATCTTTCACAAGTGTTTTTCAAAATAAAGGTTATAGCAGAATGTGTCCTGTAATGCATAGGTCAATATGTAAGTATTCCGCGTGTGGTCATGTGACAACCACCCTGGTACTATCATTGCACACTTGTTATTTTGGGCTGTATCATTCATGTGAGTAACAGCAACTTTCCAGTTCACAGATTTGACTTTCTTTTTAGGTTTGAAACTTGACCTTCTGATTTTATTCAGGTTTATTGTCAACACGTTACCATGAAACACTGTTGGATGTTTTTTTAGAACATACTTGACAAGACATTCTATTTTTGCAGTCCTTTGAAAGGTGATCCCATCTTAAACAAACATAACAGATTCCACGCTGTAATACAAATAACGTCTCATCCACCATCGTTTTCTTAAGAAAAACATGTTGTAAGTCTTGTTCCTTACGGTAGTATTTCGTATGACTGTAACTTTCATTTAGGAATAGAACTCGCTTGGCAAGATACGACTTCCAATTAATCACTTGAAGACATTTTTCACGACTTTTATTACAAAAGCATTCAAAGCATACATAAACTATTAATTCAACTTAGATTTTAATTCCCAACACTACAATATCCTCTTTAGTGACCGGTTCTCATTCTTCTATTTCTTCATTCTAACTTAACTTATTCTAACTTAATCGATACATAACTACCCTACGGTGTCCCTCTTTGGTTCCGCTGCGTAACCTACAGATCGCCCGGTCCGAATCTGGTTGACTTCTAGATGGTTCCTACTTCTTCTACGCCTTCCAGAACGAACTCTCTTTCCAAGCTTCTAACGTTGCCTTTTATCATCTCGACCAGCCCATTATTTGGAAGGGGTGATTTTCGTTTCTACCCGTACTAAATTGGGGAATCGCTGTCAAATTTACCAAGCGTTAACAACTTGTGAATACAGAGGCAGCTGACTGAAAACGTTTGACTACATGACTAAAGTCACTCGAAAACCCGACTCTCTGTCTCCGTAAAACACCTCAAGCCGGTACAGATGTCTTTCTCAACAGATAATTGTTCCCTTTCTGGCCACAAAACACGAATTATCAAAATTATCATGTGTTCATGAACGTCAATATTGTTATCGAAGATTGAGACTGACAGCGGAACTTGGAAAGGCATTACAAAATATTTCATTTTCTGAATTAATCGTTATCTGTTTCCTAATATCCCCTCATAACAAACATTACAATGTTCATTTTCATGATTGTTGTTGCACAGGTAACATGGAATATTCTTGAGTTCAGCTGAGATAAAGCCGGTTGTCAATGTGTTTTTAACCCTAGCCTTTTGCGAGTGAAGGATTCTCTACACTTGTCTTGTTTCATGACGAGAACACCTGTGACAACACCTGTCGCAACATCGGCTACAACAGCAAAAAAATTTTAAAACTCTGCAAATGGATGATACATGTATACTTTACAATCCGGCTCCATCTGTGAATCAAAGTCTCAGACACTAAAATCCTATTCTCTTTCACAAAGTCGAGGGCACATAAATTAAAATAGTTTCAATGCATTCAAGCAGTGCTTCAAAAAATCATCATACTTGCTCAATGCTGTTCCATTTTCCCCACTGATTTTGGGCAATCCATTTACCCTGAATGCATCTCACAACACAACTTGATTCCCATATCTTTCCTCCAAAAAATGTATTACTTTATAAGCTTAAGATGGCCTCATTACAAAATACCCTTCGAGATCATCTTTCACGCCCCCTACATTTTTCATCGAATAATACAGTTTTTTTAGGCTGAACTTCTTGAGTTTCGAATGCAGTTTTCCATAAAGGGTGATATAAATTAATAGATTTACATAGAAGATACTAGGCTCTGGAACTTGCAGTCTCCAAAACGAACTTCTCTGCAAATGCCCTTGTCATATTAACAATCTCACTTGCGTCAGTAACACAGTCTACATTTGAATTCTCATTACAGCTAGGGACATCGTCAGGTGTAAATTATGGTGGGAATTCATTTATCTTACTTGAAGCATATTAAGTGTTCTTTTATTTTCAATATTCACTATATTCACTTAGTGAATATGGCCTTTCTTGCCATCTGTTCATTATAATTAGAGGAGGGAGATATTTATTTAGACAATTTAGAAAAGTTTCATTTAATCAAATTGTTCAAATACTTGTGATTTTGCATTTTAAATGTCAAGTTTCTTCCTTGATTCAAGTTTCAAAAGTTTACTTACGATTAATGTCTCTCTTAATGTTTTGAGCCTGTATTTGCATTTAATACAACCTTTCATCAGTAATGTTAATGTGATTTATCGAAACATTTATAAAATCAGTGTTGACTGAAGAAAGCAGTGTTGCACAAAACCGTCAGTCAACACCAGAGACTTAAGAACAGCCTTTTATAACTAATTTCGTTTTTCAAAAACCACTTGTTTGCCTCCCCTATCTATTTTTCTACTAGTTACATTAATTTTGGCATGTTTGGACTCTTTTTGAAGACTCGACAACCTTTTAATTCCGATTCCAACCCACATAGGGATGTGCCGGACTTCTACATCTTGTGTTGACTTAAGCCCATTGTTGATCTGTGGTCAGGTATACACATCCTTTTATTTTCCTTATTCTGGAATGAATAATTGATTTAGAATCGCATCTTATCGCAGCGCATTATAGTGGAAAATGGTACATTGGAAAGATCGAGACTGTAGACAAGGAGGGCTCCGACTATGAAATCAACTTCATTGACAAAAAAAAAAATTAGTTTTCAATGGTCTGACCGTGTGGAAATGATATGGTGTGTTATGAGTGTGTGATTGTTTATAAGTCCAACATTGTTGTTTTGTTTAGTGGGTCACACTTACACTTGTTTTTATAGTCTTAGCTGGCAGTGTCTAGAATCATCTATTCTATAATGTTCTATCTATATAGCTATTCTTGATTGCTTGAGTTGGACACTTCTGATTGGAGTTTGTCGTGGAACCCTAAAGAACATTCTGGAAGGTATCTAACCTATATATATATATATAGGTTGACATTAGAACTCTCAACTTTGCGAACATCTGCCGTGCCACTGTTTTTGGATACCTTTACAAGCCGGATTCATCTGTCTCCTATCAAGACCAACTGTTTTCTACATTCATCAACTGTGTGATTCATATATAAGGACTTGTGAATATATTTAGTTAGCTAATTAATTAGTGTGACTCATTTGATATTGTATTATAGCTTGTGTTAGCTTGATATTGTAATCTTAAAAGCTTTGTTTATTATTTGATTGATTAAATTGTAATTTATATACAATTGTCTTGTTATTTTTTTCTGGTTTGACTGTGGAAATTTTCCTATTCCAAATTCATTCGTAACAGGTGTAAAGATACATGTAGTGACGTTCTCTGTAAAATCAGCAAATCCGTCCCGTCCGGGAAATCAAAGAGGATGTATGCATGCAGTGTAACAGATAGAGAGAATATGGAAAGGCTTCTGAACTAAGTTGAGACAGTGTCATGAACATTTTCTTTTCAAACGTTTTTTTAAAACCATCTTTTGTTACGTACTTGGAAGACATGTTTAGCAGTTCACAAGTTCATATTTTATTGTATTAACCATGTCAAGCTAAAAACTGGCCACAGAACGTTACTAAGCTGTCTAAATTACAACCCCAACAGATATTACAAAATAGCAAGGGGTATTTCTGCCGCTTCAGTTAAATGTCAAACCAGCAAGAATCATGTTATTTTCATTCCATTTCAACTTTCGTTGTTTGTTTGATGTTACCAGTTATAGTTACAGAAATATATAAAAGAGTTTGTTACATTCCAAAAAGAGATTGAATAAAATACTTCAATGTCCACGTGTTGGTCCTTAAACTGTTAGATTTATTGGGTTTATTTAGTGAAAGAAAATAAAATCCCCCCCCCCCCCCCCCCCACCCCCCGGTGCAGTTTTCAGTTTGTATTGCCTTCCATTCCGGAATAAAACAGTCGATCCAAAATGTTAATTTCTTAAATGTTCGTTACCGATGAAATGGTTTTGTTTTTAGTGTTGATTAACTGTTACAACAGGTTTTCTCCCCTAACGAATTAAAGGACATGCATGCTTGAATTTGGCACGTTCAGAGAGTATGAAAGCAATACTTTTTTCACCACCTTCAGTTTTATTAGTATACAGAGTTATTTAGTTATTTAATCTAACATGAGTATAACTATTAATTCTTAAAAAAACAACAAGTCCAAGCGTTAAAATAAGGTTCTTTGATGCTTTCAAAATGTTATATACTGTTGAGAATCTCAAGGTTCAGTCAGAGTCTAAATAGAAGATTTATCTCATGATTTTCCAGTCCATTATGAGATCAGAGTCTGAATAGTAGATATATCTCATTATGCTCCCTGCTGTTGTGTTCCACTTCTTGATATTTTCTGGATTTCTAGCAGTGCAATGACAAAATCTCATAAACAAATGAACGACGTAGTTCTTGTTCTTCCAGTCCCAATATTTAGCGCCAAATAAGTACCTTGTTTCCTTAAAATTAGGTCTACACAGTGAGGTAGGTTCGACATGTATAAGGCTCGGATATTTCTTTGCTATTTGCCAAGGTTTCCTAACGGAATGTTCTGCCCATTGTTTGTCATTGAAAGTCTTCTATTCATGATGCCAAATTTTGAAAAAGTCAGACCATGGCTTTGAAAACATAATCCCATTATTAAGTACGTATGACAATGCATGACCCATTGTGACGTCAAAATGCAATAAAGGATCTATGGGGTTGACTGCAATCGAGTCCATATCAAAGTACATGCCGCCATATTCCAGCAAAGCCTCCAAACGAACAATGTCTGACACATGCTCTATGACCATGACCTTGTTCCCTCTGATGCTTGTGGGTCGCTCTCGATGGACGAGGTACAGGTTCGGAACCCTTCTCCTCGTTTCCTCCCTGAATTTTCCTCCCGGGAGATTATCATGCCAAAAAAATATCTTATCAGGTTTTGCGAATCTTGCAGCGGCCATGATAGCTAGCATATAGTAAAATTTGAAGGTAAAATTTCCATTCGTGAAGAGACAGAAGTGGACCAGCCTTGGAACAACAGGATGTGGATGACTGATTGATGCTTCGAAGTTGATAGGTTTCTCCACAAGTGAGTTGAAATCTTTTCGGTGATAGATGTACACTGGTGATTCAGAAGTTTGATTCCTGCAGATGTTCTTCTCGATACATATCTCCGTCCTATTTCTGTTCTGCAAAATGGCTGCGGGCTGAGGAATGATATAGCCTCCTTTTGACTTCACCAATGTAGAAGCTATACTGGAGGATGATTTCAAAACACTTGCAACTATGGAGTCCTTTATTGCAAATGTTTTATTGTAATTATTCACTACCAATAGGAGAAGAATGATAGAAACCCCGATCCCGACGAATGCGTGCCGTTTGTAGTTGCCCATTTCTAAAATAAATATACATCAATTCATCTCTCTAAAATGTAGACAACTCAAAAGGGATTATTTATGCCATTCGCAAAAAGTGTCTGCCAATTTGTGCAGATAATCAAACATAATTCTGGTAAAATAATATTTGAGAAGTGTTTTATCTATGAACGAAAGAAGGAATTTATTACACAAAAAATATTTGACTGAAGGAAGTATTTCTGTGATATCAAAAGATATTTCTTTGCCCCGATGAATGACACAGCATATCGCATCCAAAAAAAGTCAGATTAGATGGTTTTCAATGGTTGAAAGTAGGAATTCAAAGTTATGGGATGCAGTTTGTTAGATATCCAATTAGTCATAAAAGTGTGTGTAACCAGTTGCAATAATTGTAATAATTATTTATAAAAAAATATGTATTTTTGATTATATGGTTAAATGAAAACATCCTTTATGAATTATGCTTTATTCAAGAGGGTTAAATACTAAAGCGTGACACACATTTACTGACCGATTTAATGTAAGAAACAGTCACAGTTTGATTTCAATATGATTTAAATATACCTGATATATAGACTACAGATATATACTTTTCTTGAGACAATAATGTTTTTCGAACGAAAGATAACATACAGTTGATGAAGTTCCCTTTCAAGACGAAACTACAGCATTTTTTCAAATAATACGCTAAATACGTTCATTTTACAAAAATAAGTCAGAGATCGTCATTATATGAAAAAATTTAGTTTTGTAATTAAAAAGTAATTTGACATTATCAAATTAATACTATAGTTACAAGTTTTTAAAAAATCTCCATTTTAAAGAACTTAAAAAATTAGAGAATGTACAATTCACCCGACCTGCAAGATAGAAATTTGCAAATGAGGAGAGAGAGAGCTGTGTCACCTGATGTCAGTCCTCATATTCATCTGACTGTTTGACCCTATCTTTTACACTGCTTTGAAGTACAGCGGACGCCAGGTCCAACGCGAGTTCGATCCAGAGATAAATGCGAATTTGATCCAGAGATGGATCATTATGGAATAAGTTCTTTTCATAAAACTATTACGGTAATGCAAGCACCAAGACTGAATATTGTTACTCATAAAAGAAGTATGAAATATAATTAACTAATATAATAATTTATTAATTAATAATGCGCAATTAACTAACATTTTCCGTATTTTAGACACAAATCCTTTTCGTGACTCTACCGTTAGCCTTAACAGGTTAAACACACTGAAGTATTCAAAAGGTTCTATTAAAAATTCATTAAATCCGTCAATGGACAGAAAAGTAAATCAAACAGGAAGACAGTCATCAATATCCCCCACTAGATTGGTTCTCATCATAACTCACAACTTTTTCCTAACTTTAAAGTAAAGAAACGCAATAAGTGAGAGCTTCTAATTTTTTCCTCTCTTTAATACTATATGAGAAGTTATTTCCTTTGAATGAATGAAGCCTAGAACATAGTAAAACATCCGGACAAGGGCATCAATTAGTTCTTTTAACGTTAAAAACTATCAAGTCAAAGGTATTAATACACTGAAGCCACACATCGACGTTGCTTATGTATCATAAAAGAAGAGAAAAACCGAAAACCGAAAAAATTTAATTACCACAGACGGACAGAAGTGTTGATACTCAAAGGCACAGACAGATGTACCTCAAACCTATATACCCTTCAACTTCTTTGCGGGGATAATATAAGAAACTGCAGTTCCTTTCAATGTGACATATGGACATCAACATGGGCGATTTTTTGCTTATCAAAACAAAAATTTAAGTCAAACTATCAAAAAGTTGTCCTTCAGCTTCCACTATTTAGACCATAAACCATAAGAAAAATCAGTTATTCATTTAGCCCATTTAACCCAAATTAAGAACGATTATGTGAATTTTAAAGTCGCTTAATTCCAATACAATATCACAGTCCTGTTGTAGACCCTTCAAACATATTTCCCTCTCAAAACAACAATTCGTTTTAGGACTGCGTAATAGGAGCAACAAGAACAGTTGTACAGACTTATTTGTGCCTCTTAATGATGCACGTTCAGAAATCGTTTACAAAATGTTCAAATGAATACAGGGAATGTTGTTTCATTCATTTTCAAAGTGAGATGAAAGTTTTTATGAACATAGTGAGAATGTTTGCTTTAGATTTTGTTAGTTGTAATGCTCTGATAAATTACATTTGCAGTTGAAGCTGTTCCTATACATTATTTGTAATGTATTGGCTGATCCTTAATTACTCTTCCTGTTATATCTGAAATAAAACAGCGTAGAAATAAAGATACTTTTTCAACGCTTAAATCTTTCTAAATTAAAAAACAGAGCAAATTGTATTATGCAGGTATATTCAAACGACAATTCTGCCACATCAATTCTGTGCTCTTGGGTTAGGTTCTGCAGTATAGTTACCGAGCCCCTGGCGGGATTCGAACTGTTGACTTCTTGATCCGAAGCCAAACGAGATAACCACAGCGCTATCCCGCCATCACGTGCCAAAGAAGGAATCTGGTTTCTGCCTACAGCTTAAAGCTGACATTGATACACTATACTTTGCCTCAGATGCCGCTGAGGAAATTGGACTCCAATAGAACCAATTCACGCAATGTGGTTACTGATTTCTGTCTCTGTGGTTCATAGACCCATCGTTTGGTTTCAGTAATCTTCTGTCAATTTTTGTATAGAGAATACATAAAACCATCGCCTCTAATTTATCTGCATCTTGTAGTGAAACAGCAGCAACATCAGGCATATTGTAATTCTCTCTAAATCTTTTGCAAATTAAAAAAAAAAAATGTAAATATTTTTTTACCACCATATTTGCGTTGTAATCCTTCCAGAAGATCTGATTCCACTAGGTCGACTAGCTTGTTATTTTACATTCTCTCCCCACAGTGGTAGCTCCGTAATAAAACTTTTTTTGTACAAGGAATACGATGTGTGAGCATTAATCTAACCCATAATGAATGTTTCAATCAAAATGAGACAGTGAGTGAGTGCGGTGTTGTTTGACGTGTATTGAACCTTATTTTAGTTAATAAAACACATGGATGACAAGCATAAAAAAGAGAGTGCGTAGATAAGGGCGAAAGGGATTGGAAAGATGAGATAAAGGACGGGGGGAAAAGGCATAGTGAGAGATGGACAGCAGGTTTTAGAACGACTCAAATTTGGTGTGGCTTCTACCCGTCAACCCATACTTGGGTGCCCCAACCAGGAGCATATATACTCCGGCTGGCATAGCACTCGAGGTCTCTAAAGCATGCAAACCACCAGACATAAACATGCCTTAACATGTGTATATAATCACAGTATTGTAACGTTTGGTATCACTTGCTTGATAAATGTTAATATCTACACTGAAACGTCGCATCTCTTTGCAATAAAGCAGTTGTTAATCCATAAATTTCCTATTTCTTCTTTATAACCATTAAATTAATTATTCTGATCATCCAGAACTACCCCATTAATTGCTCAGTTCTAAAGATGAGTTTTACTGTGTATCACTAGGATCAGGTGGTGGATCTGACAAAAAAAACCCAGTCTTTTCAACCCTGAAGAACATGAATACATTATTAATAGACAACCTTGTAACCACGATAGTATGCGTAATTGGTCTATAATTTGATCAATAATGTTCAGACCTTGTCATGTAGAATATTTATTCGATCGCAATATTAATTTCAGCACAACATGTTTAATACTATTTATCTTCCGTCGAAAATTCAGACAATTTTGTTTCAAGATGTATTTCTTTTGACTTAAGTTGACAAACCTACTGGAATAGTTTATAAAAGTCAAATATTTATCAATTGCGTTATATATTTTTACTGTTACCAACCAATGATGTTTCGCAACTCAAAATCTCCTTACGATTTTCAAGGCTATAGCATTTTTTTGAGCGAAAAATCGTTTGCAACATAAATGATTACATTTGTGCGAACATGATGTTAACAGGAAATCGTGAATGATGAACATGTACTTATTCCAGTTCTTTGATAATCAATACTTGTGCCGAGCGAGAATAAGTGTTTTGATTAAGAAGGAACTAATATAACTTGTACATATGAATATCTTACTATTAATGTTTATTTTTAAAGTATGAGTTAGTGAGAGAGTGAGTTGGGGTTTAACGTGTTTTTAACTTTATCTTAGTTATAAACCACGTGGATGAATAGCATCCAAAAGCGAATGGACAGATCAGGGGAAAAGGGATCTAGCAGATGAGGTAGAGATGATATGAAATACATTGTATAGGAAATACAGCATGTTTTAGAACCACTCAAATTCGGTCTGACTTCTAGCCGTCGACCTGTAAAGCTTGGGTCACCGGCATTCTAATGAATACTGAAGTCTTGTTGTAATGTGACGTTACATACAAAGAGTGAGTAGTCGCCATATGTGTCTCAATCTAGTTAAAACTAGATGTATTTATCCGTAAATAAAGGACTTCGGGACGTATAATATTACAGCTGGTTTTAACCAGATTGTATGTTTCTGGGACTGATGTACAAAATAGACTGCTTATTTGTGCATTCATCTTCTCGATACATCTATCTTTTTCATTTGCCTTGATTCTACGTAGCATTTGTCGACTTTAAAAATGCATTCAATTCTGTTGATCGTTATAAGTTACGGTATTGATTATAAAGGACTGGATTTCGTGGGAAAATGAATGAAAACATTCTATAGGGAACTCAAATAAATTCTTCACTCAAACTACATGGATCAGCAAGTACTCGAAAGCATGAAATGACCAACCTGTGAATCACAACCTACAAGACCAATAGACACAAGCTTCTCAGTTAAAGAGTAGGGAGGTCACGATACCTTGAGACGTTGCCTGCAAATGACAATGTCTTCCTGAACAGGTGAGAGAGGAACCTGAACGTAATAGCATTGATTGGTTTACCCAGGAGCCGTGCCTTGTCACGTGATCATGGCTCATTGCCAGTTTATTGCTAAGTCATGGATATCCTTGCAGGTAGAGAATAACACTGTATATCGATCTGACCTTTTGTGTGACGTCCTGTCTTCTGTAATTGCACCATGGTACCTTATTAGAGTGATGGTTCATATGATTGTCATTGACGTCAGAATGTTTTTATGTGTTGATAGGGCTATTGATTTTCAATGGATTAATTGATACTGAAAAATTTGAGGTTCTGTCTTATAACGTTGATTTATATGTAATGTTAATATTTTTCTTAAAAGATTAAGATGTTGTGTTATTAAAATTGAATTACTCAAGTAAAGGTGTCCCAATAACAAATGAATTCAGAATTCATAACGTTAGTAGAAAAAAGTAATGTTGCTTCAGGGATTGTGTCATCATCAGCAAATGATAAATCTGCAATGGAGATTTTGGATTTTGGTCTAAATGTATGAACATATGAATGTGTAGACAAAATCCTACAAAAAATATATATCAACACGTTTAATCAGACTTTAGTCCAGCTGATATACTGGTCGAAAATAATTAGTGATATATGAAAAATTATATTTTTACATGAATCCCTTGATGAAATGTTATCACAGAATCGACAATATCCTTAACATATTTTTTCCTTTATAGGTATATTTATACATATAACAAGTTCTAGTATTCAGTGACCACAGAAACAGAAGCAAACAATTCAAGGTTCAAGAACACTGATATTATCTTAATTGTCGTTCAAAGTGTTGACTCTATATTCAACAGCCAATAAAATGTCTACCGCGCAATAAAAAATTGATTTGTTCTTTTATTATCGTATGGCATATATTTGTATAATGGTTATCTTTTATTACTAGTTCTGTTTAAGCACAAATTGTTCCTATATGCATGAAGCCTTAAGTGGTAGATATGAAAAATTATTCACTTTTTATTATTCATGTTATGGATCTTGATCAACGAAATGAAGCTAATGAATATTTGAAATAATGAGATGAAATGATACACTTGAAAATGTCGTTACAATACATTTTAATATAGTCACATATTTCTTTTTTTTAATATACTTTTGAAGCATGTAAAATTTTACTATTCTTTGTCTGCCATTTTAACGGATGTCATATTCAAGTACTCAAATCTAAATATATACAGCAGAATCTATAAAAGGTATCAATGTTTGTACACAATCTAAATATACACCAGCTATTTTTTGAAGTAAGAAACTACGATTGGAAACGTTATCAGATTCCGTTACAGATTTACAATACTGATATATAGGACAGTGTTTACAAAACTTGCTTTTAAATCGACGTGTACGCTTTGCATGTATTCGACTCTTGAGTGTTTCTTAATCTGTTGTAAGTGGGCACTTCAAGAATTGGTTTTGTACCAAGTCAATAAAAGATTTTCATATTGTGGTTGTTCAAGAGTGTTTTTCAATGTTAAATCTTGAATGTGCAATTTAACCAATAATTATTAACGAATAATGTACCTTCACCCTTGTGCATTCTACAAAAGATTGTTACATTATATAACACATTCTGCCAACGTTTCTTTGTCAAAACTTCAATATGTAGGTTAAAATATTTTTTCATCTTCAGGAGAAGTTTGTCCCAAATTCTATAAATGTCATAAATGTAAATTCGTAAAATAGATTCATCTTAATTGAATGTATTTAAGATCATTCAATTAGTGGATTCACAAAGAAGGTGATACTCAAAACATTAAATAAAGAATATGTTGAATTACCAACATGGTTATTCTTTGAATTCACTTAATTGTACCTCAAAGTATAATATTTATTCATAAACTCCAAATTATACAAGATCTGGTATTTTCGCTTTAAAAATGAATATTTTTTAAAATATATTTTTTATCAAGTACAGCAAATCATATAAAACATTCTCAAAAAATCGTTTCTTTTGAACATTTAAACGCACTAGTGCACACCAATATTTCGGTAACACAACGAATGCACAGATACTGCATATCTCTCGATATTATTCAAGATCCTCACTCAAGTAATCTACCTCGTAAGTTATTTAACAAATATTTACGTATTCAGGTAGTAAAGTTGATTTTTAAAGACCGGAAGTATTTAATGTTACGTTACAATAAATCTGCATGAACTACGATATCGGAAATATTAAGATTTTGCTTATAACCAAAAAAGCGGAAACGGCAGCCGCTCTGGTCAATCTAATAGCAATGCTAATGCTGTGTTATTAAATCGGTTTATTTACAACATTGCTTTTATAAAACATATTTCATTCTTTGTTCTCAGTTCAGAGTTTAGGTAAATTCAGCTGCACATAATAATACTTCAGCCGCGTTCAACTGTCTATAAATTATCCGTTTTGTGCACAGGTAACCGACAGCGGCTGTCTAAATTTTTTCATTGTTGATTGCTGGTTAATTGTAAAGAATTTTAAGTATTTCATTGCATCGATAGAAAGCTTAAGTGAATGCATAAGTCCTCTTAAACCTTAAAATAGCCAATTTAAACCGTAAAAGCGTGCACTAGTGCCTTTAAGCATTGTCACTAAACATGAATAGCACAGTTGATTAGGAATGGTCTGTGAACAAGTTATGACAACTAGACCAGAATTTTACAAATTTGTTAGGGTTACAATTTGAAAAGGCTTTCGTTTTTGTTACATTATAGTAATTTGCCAACTCTCTCTGAAGATGCGTAACTGATAATGTCCTCTTATTGAGGTAACTTCTGAAAATAGCATCTTTAATGACAAGATATATTGCATTTAATGGATCATTACTTTTTGAAAGAAAACCTAGAAGAACATTTCTCTTAGTGAAGGATATATTTATTTCCGCCTGCGTATTTATCCAGTTTTCAACTTCATTCCAGAGAGAGCGAGCATGTTCACAATTCCATAATACATGACATATATCAGCATCAGAGCCGTAACAGCTTGTACATAAGGGAGAATTCTCATAGCCTATCTTAAAGAGATATTTACTAACAGGCAGGATTTGGTTAATGATTCTATACTGAAGCAAACGTAATTGCACACTATCATTAGCTCGAAAAGGAATTTCATTTATATTTCTCCATTCTTGATCAGTGAAATTATTGATATCAGTTTCCCATTGCTGATTGGCCGATGTCCTCTGAAATTTTGATAGTAATAAAACATTATAATAATATTTTGATCCCTTTTGGTTATTAATGAGTAAGGAGTGGTTGAAAGGGAGTATTGGGGACATCAAAGGGGGTATTTTCATCCGATTCTAGAGTTTTTAGATACGCATCTACGGCTTTATACACACCGTAGTACGTTAACAAGTTACAGGAAATATTATATATATTCGTGAATTGTTCGTGAAAGAGGAGTTTGCCTTCATTGTCTACCAAATCATTGTTATATCTTATTCCCGCTTCTTCCCACTTCCTAATGTAAATGTATTTATTATCAACCTGTAAATTGTCATTATACCATAAGAATTGGGAATAGGCATCCCTTCGTGTTTTCTTATATGTATCCAAGAAGGTACTCCAACATGATAATACCTCCCGCCAGAAAGGGTTTCTAATGGTATCTATAATATGGTCTTTGATATATTTTGCATCTTTTTCCAAAAAAGTTGGTGGAACAATCTTCGCTTCTATAAGAAATGTTTTAAAGGCAGTATCTGAGAGTTGTATACGGCGAAGCCAGGAAATTTTTTGGGAAGCAATGATATCTTTTATAATTGGAACCTTAAAACCTCCATCTGGAATATTACTCGTTACTAGGTCTCTTTTAATCTTATCTGGCTTTTCGTGCCAAATAAATCTAAAACAGTTATTTTCAAAGGATTGTATAATATCTTCAGATGGTGCTGGGAGAGTAGAAAACAAATGATTCAATTTTGGCAAGAGTAGTGATTTCAATACTGTATTACGTCCAAATGGTGTCAGGTTTCTACTTTTCCAGAGATGCATCGAATTTTCTATTTCTTTAAATTTATCATTATAATTAAGATCAACCATATTTTCATATTTTCCGTCCAATCCATTTTACTGTCCTGTAAAAGTTTCATTCGACAGCGTTTTTTCGAACCAATCCAAATCATCTATGTATTATCAATATTTACTCGTAGTCCTGAAAAACGTTCAAACAGGTTCAGAGTGGTTAAAATTGCTTGTAGACAAGTTTTTGTGCCATGCAGCATCATAGATGTGTCGTCTGCAAACTGAGCTAGCAGATGTTCAATGGTACCAATCTTTATCCCCTTGATAAGTTTATTACCCTTAATCAATCTGGTTAATATTTCGGTACATATGATAAAAATATATGGTGAAATTGGGTCCCCTTGGCGACAGCCCCGACTAAGCTTGAAAAAGGAACTTGCGAAACCGTTGACTAATACACATAATTCAGAGTTTTCCTACAGTATTCTAATCCATTTACGTACTGACGGACCAAAATTAAAGTAGGTTAAAACATTTTGAATAAAACCCCAAATCCAGAGAATCAAAAGCTTTTTCGAAATCTATATAAGCGTTAACAGACCAGGTATTTGGTAAGTATCAACATATTCCATAACACCATGCACTTGTCTTGTTACTTCTCCCATATATCTACCCTTAATAAAACCCTTCTGTTCTTCGCTAATAAACGAAGCTAGAAGCATTTAAAAAAATGGAGACAATGAATCATTTAGTTTTGCCCTCACTTGTGAAGAATGGCTTAGAATAGCTCCCAAAACTGGAAAGTCTGGTTTGAAAAAGGGGTGGACGGAAATATTTTATCAAAAGTTTCACAAAGCAATACCATCGTGTGTACTTAGCTTTACCTACAACAGAGTTCGAAAAGAAGATTCCTGAAAACGAAACTCATATTATTTTAGGCAACGATACATGTGAATTTGCGAATTGCACTACTTTTGATTTTATCATCAATGACCCTCCATCACTTCAGAAAGACGTGTCCATTAAAGTAATCTGCAAGGGACTGATACAACACCTCTTATTGCGACTGCATCATTGCATAGGCCTGTATGACAACAAATGTTTTATTCATGCATTTGGTGTTTTGTATTGTCAGGTAGCTGAAGTTGCAATATTATGCGGGTAGGGGAAACACCCGGAAGCCCGAGAAACCTTCCTATTAAGACAGACGTTGTATAGGAATTTTATGACGGAGTAACTTCTGTTGGGAGAGAATGGCAGATGGCTCAACTCTTGTTTTCTTTGTGGGTGGAAACTCCACGTGCTTCCATCGCATTGACTGATCTTCACCCTCAGGATCACAGTCATGCCTCAATGTTTCACTCTTTGTGTTAAGAATGTTGAAATATGTGCCTGAATTTGCCTGTTATATCCATGAAAAAACCCTTTGAGCAAGTGAATTGTTCATTCTTCATAAAAGGTTAAATCCTGCAAACACTTCATTAATGTTAAAATTGTAAAGGAACCTACCTTTTGACATCATTGGCTCATTAACCGAACTGCCACATGTTGATCTTCCAATATGGCAGTCTCCACTTGACGAACAATGTTATCTATAATATAAACTGTCGATACAAGTGTTACTACGCCAAACGAGGGGAAATCCTCCGCATAAGTGTCTTTCATTTCATCAACGGTCTCATTTGGTGTGGGTGGGCGGGATATGCAGTGGTTTTCGCGTTCGGTAAGAGTTTCATGATTTGAATCCCGCCACGTACTCAGCAAATCTGTATGCAGGGGATAACTGTTCTGTATGAAGTAAGTTTTGGGTGCGATGTAACTGAATTTCAGCCCATTACCACCCATAGATACCTAGTTCCAGCTGATACTCGCATTGGATGGCAACAATAACGTTGCGGCCTTCTCCTGCAATGATACCAGCAGCCGGACTCTCGACATGAGCGTGAAACTCGATATCACCTCACCTCTTTCATTCTCTCCCAAACGAGGGAGCTCCGTCATTAATACCTATTCAACCTCTGTCCTAATACAAGCGTTTGTATGATTGAATTGTAAGTTGTGCAATCAGCGACGACGTTTCAAAGATATCATTAAAACTGCTCAAATATTTCCTTATGCTTTCGGAAAGCTTAACTTTATTCGACTATGCCCTTTGCACTTCGAGTCAAATTCGACTTATTTAGCAACTGCATCATTGCCTAGGCCTGAGTTATGACAATTATGTTATCCGTGCATGCGATATTTTCATTGGCTGAAATATTGCAAGTAAGATAGTTTATGATGTAATATTTTGACGCTAGGGGAACCTGCCAGAAGCTCGACAAGTGCTCATTTTAGAACAGAGCTTGTATCGGAGTTTATGACGGTGCTACCTCTTTCGGGAGATTCACCTCCTTTGGTGTGCGATCTTTCAAGTACAAAATCTTGATCACCTGTCGGTACACAACTGGCTCTAGGCCCATCTTCAGAAATATTTCTCGTTGTTTAGAAAAGGGAATCATTAATAACAGTCGTAATCACTTGAAGTTATGTGATTTAATGAAATAGTCAGCTTATGTTTTGGATTGTTACCCATATCTTGAATTCTTACATTAAATTATGCGCATGACGTTCTATTAGTACTTTGTGAAGTTGCCCCAATGATTCTTTCATTTACTGTCTAAATAGATTTGACATGCTTAATTCAGAAATAAAACTAAATCTTAAGAATTCGTATGTACCATTTAAATTTGAGTTTTTTAAAATATCTGTTCTTTCTACATCAAAAAATTATTTTCTCTAAGCAGAAGCAGAACTGGAACTTGTACATGTTCATCATTCACGATTTGATGTTGACATCCAACTGCGAGTATTCTCATCTGTATTAATTAATTTCAACAATATTAAAAGATCAGCGCAAAGTTGAAAATAAACCTATTGTAACAAACGATTTCTGCATTACGAATATATAACCATGATAATCGAATTCGTTATTTTTGGTTGTGGATCATCATGCGTTGGTAACAAAAATGACATATAAGGCACAATGTTTGAACTATTCCATGAGGTGTGTCAACTTTAATCATCAGAAAAAGAAATTAAAACTCATAATTTGTTGTACATTACCTTTATTTCGTTATCGCTCAATGCTTCACACAGGAGAAGTGAAATTCTGAACAGCATGTATCGGAATGTTGTTTCGAAAGACCATCACGGTCCTCCTCATTTAACTGCTGACAGTTTCTTTACTCAGTATTTGCTTAGGTTCACAAACAGATATTTGTTGTATAAAATGAAGTTCATGAGACTTTAGCAATGCACATATGCGAGATTCAATTTATTCAATTGAGAACAAAACCAGTAACAAAATATACGTAACATTAAATTGTAATGACACTAGAGAAACGACGAAAAAAGAAAAAAAATGTTCGAGATAGATTACCCTTTGAAATTAACTAATTCTATAAACACTAATACTACTTTTCTTGAACCAAGAAGTAGTGGTGAAAATTATCCTTTTCCATTTGACCACTTTATTCTTTTCTACCGAATAAACTCTTTCAAATCATGAAGTTTGTTACTTTCGTAAAAAATAAAATAATAAAGTCGTGTGAGCCAAATCTACAAAAAAAAATATCTAATGTCCAAAAAATTCACGTTTCTACTGTTTCAGATTTTTATATTAAAATTGTAATGATTGTTCGATAAAGGATAGGTTTGTCACGTGACGTGGTATCGGCAGCAAGGTCACGTGATGTGATTTTTTAAAAAGTAATTTTCATCAAAGTACATTTGATACTGATCCAGCAGTTAAAACACAAATGTTACTGTTAAAATTATAAAGGTTACTCCTAATATCTATGTGGTTGTTTTATTTGTATATAACTTTAATGAGTTTTAAAGTTACCTATGTAATTGGGGCTTATTTCAATAACTTGCATAACAACAAAAATGCAAAAGACATTATTTGTCAGAAATTGACAGCTGGTATAAAGAGGATAGGAAATTGTTGATAAGAAACACTTGTAACACACGGTTACAGAAGAGACCTGGTCAGAACAACAACCAGAGTCATCAGCGAGAAGCCGATCAATGCAGCGGAACCACTGTTGTCTGGAAGAAAAAACAACACTACGATTTACATGAACAACAAATATGTTTCATGATTAGCATATTGTATATCATTTTGAAACATGCACATATCAAAAGAAAACAACAATATCTTAGATATGTTATGTCATTATTTCAGTAAGTTAAGTGTGTGCTAAACTTGGGATAAAGTTTGTACATGTTGCGATGTGATTAGGAGGACACACTAATACTGTTTTACTGTACTGAGTGTATGTTTAATACCTTGCTCATTTTAGCATAGGATTATAAAGTTATGAACTACTGTACTAACTTTTCATACAACCGGGTCCTGGTAGCGCGGTGTATTAGCAGATGCACGTGCTTTCTTCGCAAACTCGGGTAGGCCACAGGCAAAATTGACAGTAGACTCTGGATACAATAACATCATAACATGGAAAAATATGGCTTTACATTTACAAATTTACCTGCGATCTTGCTAACAATTTCGTACTACATCTTGTAATTTATAGAAAGATTGTAATAACAATATCCCAACACGCTCATTCATTTATATATCAAATTATGCAGAACAAAAGTGTTAGTTTTAATTCGTTTAATGGAGAAAATTTAAATTTTCTACATACTTCATTGTCCGTCAAAGCTAGTGTTAAAGGTTTTCAATTAGCTTTGACGTCGACATTTATTAAGCAATAATCTGTTTTCAAATAATGACTTGAGGAAATACTCTTGACAAGATAAATGTTTTCAATGAAATATTCATTGGAACGAAATAATGATTGTACGTATCTCTTGACTAAAAGTAGAAACTTCATGATAACTCTAGTTAACTTTAACTCTCAAACATGTTCACTGTCTGCTGGTACAGAGACTGCCTTTGTATGTGCTCTATTCAGTCTGGTCATTGTCTACAATTGTTCTAACAACTTCATGTTTAAAGTGACACAGAATACGTTGTAAATTTTGTATGTGACTTAGATAAGAGCCACATACCATCTGACCTAAATTGGTATAAGTTCCAAAATAATGATATTTTCTCAATTTCATTCATGAATCGTGAAGCATTAAGTAGATTGTGACACTGAAAATCAGAAATGGTCAAATCTGGAGATGTGCTGGCGTTTTTGTATAAATAGAAATCAATATTGAGCATTAAAGACGATGCAATGGAATATTTTGATATACATTCTGCTACAACTTGTAGCTTTTCAGACTTTTTGGTATATCATTAACCTTCACCTAACTACATTGTAATTTACCCGGTAAAAGAACAATTTCCACTAAAGAAATGGAAAGTCAGTGGGGGTAAAAACAAATTTCAGACGTTTATAAATAATCCTCCCTCCCCTTGAATCTACTCAAGTGTACCATTTGGTAAACCAGTACAAAATTTGACCAAGAAGTGTGTCACCGAATTTAAAAATTTACTTTTTTGAGCGAAATAGACAAATATTTTTTAAATGTCATATTTGGTTGATTTGTGATATTCGCCTGGCGTTTTATAAAATGCTTTAGCCATGAGTTTTTCTCAACAATGGACGTCGCCAAATACTGAATTCTTAAGTGGCGTAAAATAGCGATAGATATTTTGGTACGTAAGCATGACGATCACAACTTTCTAATACATTGATTTCTTGATTCTAAAGGGATAGTTCAAGTAGAATGAGCGAATGTGAGGAGGAGTCACAAAAGAACATATATCATGCATCACTTTGATCAAGTCATTTCCACTTTGAATTTTACTAATACTTCGTTGCAATATAAATCAAATATTTCTCCAGACGTACACATTGGCAGTTAATGTGTACACATCCTGATATAACCACGGTTTATGTGTTAAAACTTTGCAACCGCAAGCCACAGATGTTCTTCTAATATATCTACTTATCGCTAAGAATATATGTTGCATTCAACAGATATCAATGTGCCAACCACATCGTATTAGGCGCATCTCAATCGCAAACAGCCGGTAGAATTGGAATGATGACAAAGACACCGGGCAGCCTTTTTTCTCGTCTTTTCTCCAAATTTGAATATTTACGTCTTTCTTTAAAACAATCTGAGTATTGCACGAGAATGTCACTTGTGTCCAGTAATTCTGAACAGGTGTGTGCTGTTTTGAACGGCCATCATTCACAGCGAAGAATCCGATTTTGCTTGGATATCACACGTTTTTTCTTGAATGGGGGTGAGTGAGTTGGGGTTTAACGTGCTTTCAACAATATTTCAGTCATTAAACACGTGCTTTTTAAAATCTCCTCTTTTATATCCATGAAAATTCAAACTGATGAATTGATTATTTCAGGAGTGTACTAAAAAGGTCAGTTGTCTCCCAAAATAACTTTTCTGCACGGGCCTCAATCTTCTTAGATCAGGTGAGTTTTTTTTTTATTGTACTTGGCAATGTGTTAATTTTTTATAATTGGATTGGATATAATTCCTTTCATAACATGTTGGGTACTTGCCAAAATACTCTACCCGTCCAATTATATGAAGCTAGTTTATAATATTCTTCAAAAGGTTTGACTGTGAAAATACGAAGCGTTTCGAAACACAATCACGTTGGCCATTGTGGTGAAGAACTTTTAGTTCCTGGGTGCAAAGACAGTATTGAGGGTGACATGGAATGTTGCGGATAGGGCAGGATTAAGATTCAACTCAGCCATCTTAATAAATGGTTTATGTAAAAAAACAGCCTAACTATTCATTTCCTTTTGCAATATTTCAAATTCTTGGATTGACATGTGCTGCAAACTTCTATGCTCATTCATCTGAAAAGACACTAGCTCAAGACTCATGATATGGATTCAACCATGCTCGTGAAACGCAAATTTTCAACGCAAGGATGCAGTTGACAGGACATATTTTGCACTCGTTTTGCCAATGCTTCCATAGTTGTCCTTGTGAGACCCTTTACCCTTTAACAATTTTCAAGTATTCGTTCGATACATACTGGTTGAAAAACACTATGATTGCATGTTCGAATCTACTCACAAATTGAAGAAGGAGTTTTCATATTTGAGACGTTTTATGTACTATTTATATATCAAGTCAAAATGCATCACTCTAACCCTATGTCTCAAGTAGTGGGAGAATACTTAATTTTAATTTTTTTATAATAAATTTCATATGTTTACCATCTGCACAAGTGCCTCTTGTAGTTATTTATTCAAGCACAGGCAGTGGGTAGCAGATCAGTCAGCAGCTTCAGCAGGACGGGTGTTCATGAGGACAGTCACAGCCAGAAACAACAGACCTGTAACACAGAAGAAAAACATCCTATACATGTATCTGAATTATTTTAATTATCTTTTCTCATTTAAGAAATTTATTAGAAATTTACGCAAGAATAAAATACTACTACTAATGATAATAAGAAAGCTCGGCATCCGTAACTGCACAGTTTTACTCTTGGCACCATGAATAACTGTTGGATTTCAGGGCAAAGGTCTCTGGATGGAACATCCGCCCGGTGAAGCTTACAGAGATCAAGTGGAGCTGTTAGGGAATGACATTGTTAGGCAAGGCACAGAAGTTTAAAGTTGTTCAGTTTTGAACAGGTCCGTTGTAGAACCGATATTCAAGGATTGGTGTTATAGGTTCTAATTTTTGATAAAGTGTAACCAATCTGGCTGAAGGGACTGTAATCAATTGATGACTGCTTTAGGGGAACCGGCAAGTTTGTTGCAGTCATCGATCCTTGAGTGACTGAGTCAAAACTTTCGTTGTCAAACAAGGCCCAATTTTTCAATGTTTCACAAGTGGTGGTGACATGATCTAGAGAGTTAGTCGACATATTTGTTAAGATTAAGATTTGTGTCCAATACTACTCAAAGATCCTTCAATATGGAGGAAATACAAACAATCGCTTCTCCAATTTGGATGGTATCGAGCTGGCATTTTGCAAGTCTCTTTGTTGGACTTTTAAACAATGACTTAGTCTTCTCATCATTCAGGCGCAACTTGTTCTTGTTCATCCATGACTTGATGTCACGCCAAAACACTGATGTTTGTTTTGCTGATTTATTAGCAACAGGCAGAATAGGTATGCAGGATCTGCACATCATAAGCAAACAATTGATGTTGTGTTGCTGGTTGATTCCACAAAGGGGCTTTGTAAACAAGGTAAAGAGCAATGCGCTCATAAGACATTGATTGATAATATAAATATGAGTGATAAATAATTTGTTATTGTTGGAAACAATTATTTTGGAAAAAAGGATTTAAAAAAGAAAATGATTTTGATGTAAAAATTAACAAATTGATAGAATAATCTAATGAATATTTACTTTGATGAAAAAAATGTTGAATGAAAATTAAGATTAATTTTAAACCTGGAAATCTGATATATGAAACAATATGTAATGAAATATTTACTTCGATAAAATTACAATGTTACTGACAATAATGTAAAAAAATGACTAGTGTGATAAAGAATGAAATTTTAATTCAATGAAAAACGTGTATTTCATAGCTAAAGTTGTAATGAAATAATAATCATTTCAATTATAATCGTGACTTCCGGTGTGTAATTATTTTTATGGATATGACTCTGGTAATTTGAATTTCTTTGGTTACAAACTATATTCATGAAAAATTAATGAAAAGAATTAATTTTATGAAAAAATACTTGTATGAAAAGTTAACTTTGTTGAAATTCAGACAATTCTTCAATGACTTTGATATCCTTAAAAGTTTGATCTACATGTAGTTGATGAAAAGATGTAACCGTGGAAAATTACTTAGATAAATTCACTTGAATTAAATTAAGTCAATGTATTTGATTATTTGATTGAAAATGAAACCTAACCCTTTAAAAAGGTTCCATAAGAATTTTCTAATAGCTTGAATAATTACTTATTCAATTATATTCAGCATGAAACAATTTGTGTTTTGTTAAATACCGATTTTATCAAAATTTAATCGCCATTTGTATTGTATGCTTGCATATTGTATGCTTCTCAAGTTTGGTTGTAGTGGCAACTGCAACCAAATTCTTTAAACCATCAAAATAAACTTGACTACGCATAATCTGGTTACAGAGAAAATATGCGATGATATCACAAATGTTAAAATCATATTGGTTGTTTATTTTCAATTTATGATGAAAAATCAGCAACTCGCTAAAAGCTATCGAGTCCGTTTTCAATCGCTTCTGACATACTCCATAAAACTTTTCCACTGTTTAATCGAACATTTTCTACCATAAAGCATATCTTGCCAAGTAATTCTGACATTCTTGAACCAAATTAATTCATTAATTCCATTTCTGTTCTCAACGTTTTCTAATTATTGTTTCTTCTCAACACATTTCTCATTTGCTGTTACAGATGCCTATGACTTCAAAATATGTTTGATAGAAAATAAATTTCAGTAAGTTAGTTTAATGACTAGATTTTATCTATAAAACGGAGCAAAATCAATCAATAGACCGATCCATTAAGCCCCGCCCCCTAACGACCGCCCCTAGCAACCGCAAACCTCGGACAAACATGCGGAAGTGTCCGACACATGTGTTGTCGAGTACGAGTATTCCGCCGACGACTACGGCTAATTAGAGTTTTTTCATGTCTCATAAACGGTTTGATCACACGAAAACAGGTCCTCTGTCGCGTCAATGGGCCTGATTTCTATGTTGTGAAATCGAGCAACAATAAATTTGCTGATGATGGTTTCAGGTGTTTTTCATTTTTAAGAACTGCTGGTTAGTGGCTTGGATGTTCGAAAATTTACTGATTGGATATGACCCTGAAAAAATCGTAAAATCCTGTGGTTCATGTGCATTATGTGTGCGTGCACTGCCTATTAATAGCAACACGGACTGGATCATCACATAATTTTCATCTCGCAGACTGATCTCTTCTAAAATTGAAGTGGCCTTCAACACAGTCGGTTTTTTTTTTACAAATTAAATCAAGCATCAGTGAAAATAACAATCTTCGTTTATGAATCTATGAGTTGAATCCCGTGGAAAGTGGACACATAGTAACATGTCAGTTATCTCCATTTATGGTGTTCTATCATGTAATATTTTGACTGGTTTAATCATTTTAAATTTGTATTTTGGATAAACCATTCCTCCAGTAACTGGGCATGACCTGTATTTAGAGTAGATATAATTGTTTTTACTCATGAAACTTGTGATTAATATTAATTTATATAGCTTCTCAATTCATAGGGAGAATGTGATGTGTGCTTTTTTGTAATAATATTATTTGATGAAGAAAAAAATAATTAATTCAATTCAGTAAACATTTCTGCAAAAAGAAAATATTAGAAATAATCTATGAATCATGCCTAAAAACCAGAACTCTCATAAATAACTTTATATAATTATTAGTAAAGATGTTGTCACAATATGTGTATTTATGAGTGTATTTATAGGAATGTATTATACTGCTCACATACAGTCAGATTAATTTGCAAACTATTTTGCTGAGGTATTTAAAAGATTTTATCTAATAAATGAGAAAACAATGATTTCACTTGTATCATTATTCAATTTTAAAAAATTAGGTCTATTTTCCATGCTGCTTTATTTGCCCAATGTCATACTGTTTTTACATCTGCTACTCATTAATGATGGGCAGATTTATCAAAACCCTTTGACTCCTTGAGTCTGAAAAAGGACCACAATTAAGCTTATGAGTGTGTTTTATTCATGCATCAAATGACTTTACACATTTTCTTTCCATCTAACAATTGATGAGAGTGTAAACCTGAAAATATTCTAACTGATGGTTTGCAAAATCACATAAATAAAAGATTGTATGGTTTGATGATAGTGATAAAGGCCTGTCAAGAATAATAAAAAAATTGGCAATGTTAATTTTGTTAGTTCACATAAGAAGAAATTGATTAAACTTATTAGGTAGACATTTTGACAAAGTCAGTGTTATCAAATCAGATAAAATAAATAGTCTGAACAAGTTTTCATTATTATAGATCTAGCAATACAAACTGGAAGAATTTGTTAGAATGTTCCACTTGCTGATATTTTATAATATTTTATACAGACATGGCTATTGTATGTCTATATAGGGTCATTTTCATTAAATTGTTTCACCTTTGTCAAAAACTTATTTGACAGTTATATATTCATGAAGAGATTGTCATTAATTATATTTCTATATTTTCAAGATTTTTAGAAGATTAGAATTGTTCATCCTATTAATGAGATGATCTTGTCATTTTCATGAGATTATTTTTTGTCCATTTTCATGAGATTATTTTTTATTTAATCTGACATTCTATTTATAGGTATCACATCTAATGGAAACTTGGGAAAATGTCATTAAATTAGTTTTTTATCTATGAATTTCCAATTCATACATCAATTTAACTTTCAAATTTTTTAATGTTTGATTAGAATAATTGGGTTATTTGTTTCACCCCCAACCTGTCGGGGAACAAATGCCTGCTATCGATTGATTTCAACTAAGCCTTTCAAAATATATTATTTGAAAATAAAATATTTGATTCTATTTATTCACCTCGCCTGAGGCAAACTTACCTTGAAATTAATTCATCTTATTTTACTGTACTGGAAAATTTAACTTGAAATAACCCCCAAAATACACTTTTATTTCTGAAAACAAACCGAACATGGAGCACTCACATCTCATTATTTTATTGATACATCTCCGATATGAGTCGGATATGCTGTCTCCGATGTATATTTCCGAAATAAAGGACCCTTTATGCAATGACACTAACACTGCCATAGACTATATAAACTTGATATTACTGCAATTTCTTCGTAAAATGTCTGGACGCAAATCTTGTGTCATGAAGACAGCCCGCCATGTTCCCTGTTGATGTCCGAGGAAGCGATCGCAGGAAGGTAGGTCAAAAATACGGCGCGCCGATTGGTCGAAAACTTGAAGGGGCGGGGCTTAATGGATCGGTCTATTAATAGAAAAAATGTTTGAAATGTACGATAGTGATTCGTTACCTACAACCACATAATAATTAACCAAGGCATGTAAAATGATGAATATTTGCCAAAAAATATTTGGTTGCATTTGCCTATGAGGGCAATCGTTTCAGCTTTCAGAATATCTTCGTTTACACAAAAGACTAGGTTGCAATAAATGGACGTTGTAGATACCTGTCATTCGGGCCTCTCAAGTACTCTTAGACCAAAATTATTATGTCAAAATATACAATTTGATGTTTCCCATTGTTACATGTACTTATGTATTTATTTACTCTAATAGTACATGTAATATTGAGATTTGAACATAAGGACGCCTTAATAAAAGCTGTTCTGTACTAATTCGGAAAATAAAGTTATAAATTTTTTAACTTAAATTATGAAAAGCTATTTTATATTTTAAGTGAATTATGTCAGTAACATCGCAATAGACCACGGTCAAAGCTATCTATAGTAACTGCACATACGTATCTGAAGACCATGGACATCAGTTCTACTCGATTCCTTAATCGACATATACTGACCACTAAACTTTGACCAATGGCTAATGTCGTTAGGCAGGAAAACAATTAAATGTTAAAGATGACAAGTGATTATATGTTCAAATGGCTTTTCACTGATTGACCAACTTTTAATCATTTAAAAAGACATGGTGTTCCTTCCATTTAAGAACTAGAGTTGATTCAGGTTTAACAGCTATATGGTGACTATGTTAAACGATTATAATATGATAATGTGTTGTCAGTCGACTTGGGCATACTCGGTTCTTAAGAGTCTGAAAGTTGGATTTATTTTGGACCCCTTCTGATTTTGAATTTGTAAAGTGAAAAACTTTTTATGTCAATGTACATTTTCAGTGATTCAGTGTTTAATAGATTGCTTGATTTATTATACTTACTTATCTCAAACGTTTCATGGTTTTCATTATTTCGTAAATGCCATTGAAGTTTGTGATAACATTCTTTTGACGATGAGTTCATTTATAGAATGAAGTTTCCAAACATATTCCCTTTGATATATATGTATCTTTGTTTATCATACTCACATGTAGCAATTAGCATCTAAACATTACCTCAGAAGCATTAAACAGATTCACACACAGAAAAAAAAATTGATTTAACCTGTCCCGATTGTGAAAAGATCATTTTCTTTTGCATAATGATGTTTCCAAACACATGGATACTCAATTTAATCTATTTACCATATATTAAGATCTTACAGCTGCATCCCAAAAGTCTGTTCGTATAATTGCCAATCTTAGTTTAGATATCATGATATTGACAATTTTCGAGTTTAACGAAACAAGTCTCTTTAGAGTATCATCCACTTGAAAAGTCACGTGACCGTTGGCAAGCTATTCAAGCTTATGTTAAGTTGAACACTATTTTGGTCAACCTTTGCGCTCGCTTAGACTAAAACGTATAACTTTCCTTCTAGATATAGAATAGATAATGAACTATTGCAGGTCTCAAATGACAGTACACCATAAAAAGCAATTATGAAAAAATCAATGAATGCAATTTTTTGAAATAATTATATGATTAACTGTTATTGATAATGGTATTTTTATACGTGAAATCATACATACAACTTGTGGTGTAAAAATTAAACTCACATATTCTTAGGCTAAACTTAATTGAATCAGATAACTATGAAATGAAGAATGTTTAAAGTGTTTATCTTAATGAAAAAAGAAAAGAGTGGGCGATTATGAGAAGCAATGAGAAAATTTCTTATATTATATATTATAAAAACAACAAATTCTGTCATCTTTGAAAATTCAAAGCGTTTGAAGTTTTTACTTGAATAAAATATTAAATACATTAATACATATAATATAATAAATACTTATAATGTAACCTCATGACTAACAGAGAAGTTAAACGTAACACTTAATAGTAATAAAACTAGATGATAATAGTTATAAAAATGATAACAATAATAAAAATGATAAAAATAAATGTTAGTTGTTGCTTTGGTTCATCACGAAATTTCAAGCAGACTTTATTAATTCATGACCTATACCTTGTTACTGAAACGAAACGAACATTGACATTTACATTTTTTAATCCTTTATCCTTAACTTTTCACTTTGGATCAACATGATACTCCTTGTTTGACGCCCTGTTCAAATAAATACACTTAGCTCAAAGTCTTAATGAGTAATTTAAAAAAAAGCAAACACACAACTGCAATGTTTTTTTATACAATTTTCTGGTTCGGTAACGAAAACACTGGCGCATGGAAAGAAAGACAAATGTCTCTCATAATATTCGTGAAATAAATAATTTATGTTATCAATAAAAATATCAACGTCCACAATATAAATGTGGACAATTACCCATTATTTTGTAAACACCAGCAACGTTTATTTTGATTTCAAATATTTCATGGTTAAATATTGTTTAGCGCCGATTTTAACATCAACTCACAATTTTAAAAAAAACTATGATCAAAATTCCCCGCTGGTAAGAATCCCTTCCAATTTAGATCTATCTATTTTAGATGGTTGTTATCAAAATAACAACTTCCTAACACTTTAATAAGTAACCGATTATCACAATTTGGGATAGTTTTGATAAAGTGGCAATAAATCATATAAACGTTTCAGATAGTAATCGCTTGATATGATATATTGATAATTCAAATAAAACCGGTTCTCATCCGACTTGGTAAAATATTCTAAAGCAATTTGACGCTTTATAAGTTTTTAAAAGTTTGTTAAGCTTATAGAGGCTGCAGTCAGCCGCTGTAAAAAAATATTTATTTCATAAACTGGAAGAAAGAATTGAAATATTCACATGCTTAATCAAATTTAAATCCTTGGCTAAACTTAAATGAACTTTTATAGACAACAGTCAGCCGCTGTCACAATGGCTTTATGATATTTGAACTTAGAAACGGCCGTGTGTAAACATACTTTATGGATGCAGTTGTACATATGAACTTGATATTTAAACAAAGGAAAGTCTAGATTAGAGCTATCCAAACAGTGGACATATGACCATATAATCTTTTGTCAACTTGTCACAAAAGTCGTCTTCTTCAACGAAGTAATTATTAATGAAAGGCATTCAGTCATCAAAATAATTCTTAATCAAAGTCAACAAGTCAAAGTATTTTTATCATCCAAGTCATTTTGCATCAAATCAAAATTTTATTTAGTCTATCTTTTCAACGAGTCATTTATTATTCAAAGTCTTTTTTTAATTATTAATCTTAATCATTTGTTTCATCAAAGTCTTTTTTCCCATCCAAGTGAATATCACATCAAAGTCAATATTTCATAAAAAATTATTTGTTTTATTTGTAATTTATTATTCAAAGAGTTCTTTTTATCAAAGTGAAAAAGTTCATCAAAACATTTAATCTATAAGTCATACTTCCAGCAAAGTCGCTTTTTCATAAAAAATTTTTATTTCGTCAAAATCGTTTTATCAACAAAATTATTTATCATCAAAGTCAATCTTTTAAAGATATTTTTCATCAATCTATTTCTTCAAACAAAGTCATTTTTCATGAGAATCAATTGTTTTATCAAAATAAACATTACTTTTATTTTTATCAAAGTCAATATATAATCAAACTTCTTATTTTGTGAGAGCCAGTATTTCATTGGATTATGTATTCCATCAAAGTCATTTTTCATTAAAGAATTTTTTTTATCAAATTGAAATTTCCCACAAAGTAATTTTCTATCGAAATCATTGTTTCGTCAAACTATTCTTGAAACAAAAATCTTTTGCCAATAAACTCAACATTTCATCAAATTAGATAACAGTCAAAGTCCTTTCCTTTTTCCTTTAAAACATTGTTTTTTCATTGTTTAGATTTTTCAGATAGTTGAAATATTGAAACATGAACCTACTTTACCATCTTAAGATGTGAAATGCGAATATATGATATATTATGGTCGAAAAGCATCCATAGATAGGATACAACACTACTATCAACCATAACTTTGGATGAAACACTCTCTGTTAGAAATTCTATCTACATATATGAAGTCCATGTTTTACGTTTAGCATTACACCAAACCTTTGTCAGATGCATGCATTAGTATACAGTCTTTTTAACTCAGATAATTACTTCAATATAAAGTCACTACACTTATTTGCTGATGGGAGAAACTATTTTACAAAAGTATATACATTATGAATTATGAAATGTTAGAAAATCATTCTGAACACAACAAGGATATAAACTGTTTCTTTTATTTAACATTTACAATGATAATAATGATTTATGAAGAAGTAAAAATGGAGCTCTAAAGACACACCATCACAAGATGAAAATATAGAATCTGAATAACTATATATTTCAGTACAAACAACAACAAACCATATGAAGATTTGAAACTCACCTCCAACTCTGTACCGAAGATGTGCCATGGCTTTTGTTGTAGTGAGTGTAGGACTTGAATGTTTGAAACTTCAACTGCATTCAACCAGTGACTTATGTTTGTACCAGGGGTCTCATTTATATAGGCGTTGTCACCATGGTACTATGGTTTGTTGTGTCACGTGGTATGTCACTTTTCATCATGGCACATGATTTTGTTGTGTCACCTGTTTTTTTTTCTTGCAAGTAAGCGATCAAGCACCATAACACCCTGCAAGGAACTCTGGGAAACATTGCTTTCCCTTGTAGTTTGATTGGTTATCTGAAGTGCCGTGATGCCAACGATATGCTCCCTTTTCTAATACATTCACTGCTGCACTAAAAAGAAGGCGGAGCCATCGTTTATACTGGTTGTTAATCGTAAAAAAACATTGCCTATTCAAAGGATTTCGTTTCTTTCAGATACAAATGTCTTTACCTATGAGTAATGTTCAGGTTGCATAATTCATTGTATGGTTAATATATATTCCGTCAGGATAATACACTTAAGAAATCCACGATGAACTTATACATTCTTCATTGTTACATGATAGTATATAACAATATATCAAATGTTTTAACTATCGAGAAACCACATCATAAGCTGATATATCAGAATTGATTTAACATACGTTTAACACGTATATATGCGTATTTGTTTTAAGGTTTTGTAGATCTATGAAGTGCATAGTATGTAAATTACTCACTTACACAAGTATATATAAAGGTAAATAGAATTATCCTATTGACTTTTTGGATTACAATCAATTAAAAGTACTTAATTTGGTTTGTTAATAACTATGATTATATATTTTGATTGATAGTAAAACTAATTTGTTTTACAGGTTTTGTTTTCAGTTTATGAGAATTGTAAGTTTTTAAGTACAAGTTCAATTATTAGAATTCGACGTGTTTATTTGTCTTTATTTGAATTACTTTTCTGTTAGACTCTTAAACAAACGGTTACTTTTCAGTCTGGTGTCTACAAAAGCGCAGATTATGTTCCTATAACACTTTATTGTATTATTTATGTATTACTCAATATAAATGAAAGGTTTTCAATGTAGCACAAAATAAACAATTTTATTGTCATGTTTGCCTTCCGGCGATCTAATAATTGTTTTAATAGCTTGTGCATTTTGCAATTTAGGAACCAGACCATGTTCACGTGGCTTGCAATCTCAAATCACCAATATTGTAAGTATTGACAAGATCACATAAGGACTCTTTCGCTATCGTGAATGGGATTTGCATTTGAATCTGACAATAAATGCGGATTGCACAGCTGAATCAAACCTCGTTGGAAATAATGCATCCCGCTCAACGATTTATAAATCCTTTGACTAATGGTTTCATGTGTCAACTTGCTTGTAACTTGCGTTTGAGCTTTAAGAGCGGCCCTTGAGAAGAGCCCAACCAGACAGTATAATTCAAAACATGTTATGCATGTATAGGTGTTTGTATGAATGTACAATGTTTACGATTGTAAAAGATTTTGAATCTTGAAATAGTTTCTTTGGCGTAAGACTTTATGAGAGTGATACAAGAACACTCACGGACCTTACCTGGTGAAACCCTTTCAAGTATGCGTAAATGTCAATAGACGTCCATAGTGTATTCTATTACCAAATTATCATTTTAATCCTTTAATATTTTCAACATAAATGACTGAAGAACGTTTGTTAAACCATAAATTTAAGTGAAACGATTTTCTGAAAATTGTTTATTGATTATAGCCAACGATGTTTAGATGCAAATACAAATACATGCATTATAGGAAATTTGACTTGGATGTTTCTTCGATTATTCTTATACATTTGCACATAATCATATCTATATCTAACAATTAAACAGATGATAACAATTGAAAACATATTTTTTTGGTTTTGTTCTAACGGTTGAATACAACAATCGCAATCATTTACATTATTTGTAAAAATTCAAGCTCTTTTTGGTATGTTTTATGCAATGTACATGTATGAATAGATACATGAAAAACGTATGGAAATAATATGACCAAACCTTAAAGAAAATTAAGGAATAAATATTGGAATTGAAGATTTTATTTCTGTGAACTGGGCAAATTATAAATTATTTTTGGCTTGAATATTTCAACATTGTAACCATATCTCCTAATGTTTAGGAAAGTTATCAAATTTAATATTTTCAAATTACATGAATGGATACCAAGCCTTTTGTGATATCAACTCTCTAAAAAAAATTATTTTGAGTAATCCCATGTTCAAGCTCTTTCCAAACGGTTGCCTTACATTCCTAATATAAATGAGGTTACGATTTACTATCGATATTACAAAAAAGTTCCATTATCGAAATCTCTGTTTGTGTAAATAGTTGTGTGAAACTTGTATCTTAACTTTTAATCGAACATATTAAAGATCATAAGCAAAAGTTTTAATGTCATAAAACGTCATGAAGGTTTCAACCAAGATTTATTGTATCTACACATGTATATGTCTGTCTATCTTGTGTTTCGGGTATTTTCTTTGATTAGGATTGGTTGTATCAAACATATAAAATAAATCTAAATTTACTGTTGCATCAAACTTTAGCTTCAACTCTTGACAAAGAAACAATAGAGTAATATGCCATAACATCCCCTTCATGTTATCTATATTGGTTTTTAAAAAAAATATGATTTCAACCTCATTTAGACAAAAAGGAAGGTCTATCTTCACAATATTTTGAAAATTTACTCCATGTTTCATTGCCTCGAGAGATTAAAATTGCATGTCTAGCACATTCAACAGATCGATCACATACTTTGTTTTTATTTTCGAATGCTTTTTATTTAAACGTGTGGGTTTATCTAAACATGTAAAATGTGATGACTATATGAAAAGCATGCGGACTGAACAAAAAGCAAGCAGAGTAAAGTTTATTTCTGTACACGAATATGTACTCGAGGTAAAATTTGAAGCAGTAGCGCATGTGTGCCTGTGTGTATGACTATTTTATATTACATGTACACATTTCTGAAATTATTGATTCAAACTTAATATTGAGCAGCTTTGCTGTACACGAAAACCATTTTTACAAGCTATCTGAAGCGAGAAAGTGGCAGAAGAGGAAAGAATATTTGTAATAGGTTCAAAAGCAGTTTGCTAAACAACACCAGTGAATAGGTAAAGTCAATGTGGCAGCCTGTAATGATAAACTCAATATGACGGCAAGATGACCGACGATTGCTCCGCATTGCAGAAACCGTTTTAGTCTGCACGTCAACTCCGTCATTGTTGTCAGCAAAGGACGGGAGTGAACGTATCGGGGGAGCCGGTTAACATACGTCTGTTGGCGGATGGTCTTCGAGCTTGTCGTCCACTGAATGGTCTTATATGACTGATTGTCAAATGCGCCCTCGTCGTGCTTGGTTACATACCCCTTTACCAATGTACATAGTTTCTCCAAGAGTCTCCCATTCCTCCTTCACCTTGTAATTAAACGTCTTTAAACAAAATTTTCCGTTAAATCTTTGCTACTTTTCCCCCTATATACAATATTGGAATAGTCCAAATAATAAACAAGAAAAGTCAAAAGTAAGACAACCATGAAAGTCTGGTTGTTTATTTTGGAACATTTTGAAAATAAATATATCTCTATTACTATAACTAAGAATACTGTTAATATATTTTAAAAGTTGTAGGCAAGTGTTGTGTTTGTTACAAACAGTTTACTTAATAATTAATAAAGCTCACTGATTCCCTTTAAGATAGTAGATATAAAGAAGAGAATATAAAACATAACGAAATCAGTCAGATGGTTGATCATTTATTGGTAAATTAGCATTTTGGTAAACATAGAAACTTTTCTTTTGCGAACAAGTAGAGAAAACACACACTACTTTTTCCATTATCTATATGATATAAATAAAATATAATAAAAATGCCCTTTTCTTCAAAAGTTAATTTCATTTTGTTCTGTCATTAAATCATTAACAGTTTATAACAGTATGTTTCTATCAGAGTGATTCTCTAACATTTCATGATTCCTTTGCGTATTTACTTGCTTTTATAGAATATACACTCCAATTGCTTAACGTAGAGGGGAGACGACTCTTGGTGGGACATTACTTGGTCTATCTGCAGTCATGCCCGTTTGTCTGTTGCGTGTGACAAATCTCATAATCGTCCTCTAGACCATCCCATAATTCTGTCACCAGCATGTTATGTTTTCAGTTTTCTTATCACATGTTTTATATGTTAAACTGAAGTATCCAATGCCAAAGAACAGTCTGGTTCATGTTGAATTCAAACTTCATGCTGGTATACTTTTACACATAGAGAGTCCTTAATGAATTTTAATCATTAAAAACGTACGACCCTTTCGCTACCTTCAGATCTCATGTTTACTGCATGGGAGATATTCTGAAAACAATTTGTATATAAAGTTGTATATAATTACTCAGGAACATTTCTTTTGCACGTGAGTTTTATTTTGATATGAAGACCACGGCCACGGTGTACATAATTTACCTCGTTCCCAGCTGGTAAGTTTTATAAAAGTGGTGGATGCTATACCGTTAAGGGCTGCTGACGTGAGTAATACGAGCTTTTATTGATCGGACGAAGACTATGTCGACTGAAGACGAAGTCCAAGGTATTCTACGGGTCCACTAAAACAGTTCTTTACCGAATTCACCAGAATTCACCAGATAATTGCTTCAAGCCTTAAATTTTTTCTAAACTCTCAATAGCTAACAAACTGGATCGCAGCATCGCGTATGGATTTAGTATACATGCTACAAAATTTCTAATTTGATTGCCCTTAAAATGTGTTGAACACCAAACCACGTGCACACCCTCGTTTCATAAAAATGTTGTTAATCGAGACGATTTTGACATGACATGACACTGTAGATTTATCAAACGGCAATTAATGCAACGGATGAATATTTATAACCAAACACTATAAACTCCTGTCCTTCTGTCTGCTTTAGATAATGTACGTTTGTCTAATTAACTCTCGCATTATCAGGGGAATAATTAATTCGGTTGGAATACGAAAATCTCAAGATTGTTTATCTGAAAAAACTGTAAAGAAGGTTATTTTGAAATAGACACTCTCACTAAATTTAAACTATTTATGCACCTCAGATTAAAAATGTTTTACCCCCATAACTCAGTCACTCCAAAAGTCAGACATCCCAATAGTCAGACGAATCAGTCAGGTGTGGCTGTGGCTACACCCTGGTGTTACCCATTGATATAACGGAACTATCCCATAGACTAACGAGATAGATGCATTGAGCAAAACAAGAATATAACTTTGTGCAAGTGATGGTGAGCACTATGTCTATAAGGGTAAATTAATTGTACAGATAATAATGTATGTTTTTATAATAAATCAGTTAGATTATGCCGACGATTGGTGTTATATTGTTGTTATAAGTTAGGTTTTCATCACACATGATAAAAAGGTATTTTTTTACAATATATCAGGTTAATGTTCAATGTGACAAAATACTTGTTATAATAGATACTTGATGTTATTTTGTTTTCACTAGTTAGGCTTTTATCACACTTTTCAAGGTTAAATTTCACTCCATGACACTAATTAAGTTACTCACTAGCTTAACACCAATAATGGCTTGACTTCAGAGAGAAGAATACATAAAGTCATAGAAAGGTTCCCCTCAGGTTTTCCTCCAGGGCCACACCCCCTGTAAGAACAAAGTAAGGGGAGACTTTATCGATTGGAAGTGTACCAGGAGAGTTCTTCGTGAACGTAACGGGAGCACATACGTACGCACTATCATCCTGAACATAGAGAAGCCAAACTCCAGCAGTTGAATCCTAGGGCTACACCCCTACTCAGTCTCTCGTTAGAGGGTCTAACGAGAGACTGAAAACAGACTTACCCGTCACCAAAAGAAGCTTCATGCTTGGGAAAAGTCTCAATTGAAGTTCCTTGATTCCATAGAAACTTAGCTAAACTTATATAAACTATGTATATATAAATGCTTAAAATAAGTATATTGTAGAATAAACATAATATGTTACATTTCTGAATAAAGTCATTAGTTTATATTTAAAATAATTTTCTGCTTGACAGTATGTCTTTATTTTAAAAATTACAATCTTATTGTCGTAAATTGATGAATATAATCATTGATATAATAATCAATAATAAACAATACCATGAATAAAGTCATTCTCTATAAATATTTTCTTATTGTTTGGACCAGTCCATTAGTTGGGAAAGGTAACAGTGTAGTCAACTCCAGTTTAACCAACCATAACGGATGTTGTTTTAACGCGAGTTTTGGGTCGTCTGAGTTATGGGGGGTAAACTTAAAAAACATATCACAACGTTATTGTAATTAGTTTAAATAAATACACAATACGCATAAAGATAGTTCGGTCTCAAACCATATATTTGAGAAGACATTATATCTATCCCCGTGTTATCTGCACATTGACATCTTACCTCAAACAGACTAAAGATATTTAATCAAAAATAGAGCCATGGGCTCTGTAGCTCATCAGACTTTTGATAGAAATAGGTGTTGTGGTTTAGACCATGGGGTCATGGGCAGTGTAGGAAAGATAGCCTGTCCCAACGTCAGAGTTATTCACAATCAAATAAAAAAGGCCCATTGCCCATTTGGGGTCAAGGGGTCACTGAACCTACAATTCAGAATCCCCATTGTCCAAGGAGTCTACACACAACTATTAAGCTATCAAGGCCTTTTGGAACTGGAGAAGAAGATGAAAGTAGGATTTTAAGGTTTTGACCCCTGTGACCCCATTTGGATTCATGGGGTCACCAAACCTACAATTTAGAATCCCCAGTGTCCAAGGAGTCTTCACACAATTTTTCAGCTCTCTAGACCTTTTGGAACTAGGGAAAAAGATGAAATTAGGTTTTTTAGGTTTTGACCCCTGTGACCCCATTTGGGGTCATGGGGTCACCAAACCTACAATTTAGAATCTCCAGTGCCCAAGGAGTCTACACACAACTTTTCAGCTCTCTGGACCTTTTGGAACTGGAGAAGAAGATGAAAATAGGTTTTTCAGGTTTTGACCCCTGTGACCCCATTTGGGGTCATGGGGTTACCAAACCTACAATTTAGAATCCCCGTTGGCCAAGGAGTCTACACACACCTTTTCAGCTCTCTAGACCTTTTGGAACTGGAGAAGAAGATGAAATTAGGTTTTTCAGGTTTTGACCCCTGTGACCCCATTTGGGGTCATGGGGTCACCAAACCTACAATTTAGAATCTCCAGTGCCTAAGGAGTCTACACACAACTTTTCAGCTCTCTGGACCTTTTGGAACTGGAGAAGAAGATGAAAATAGGTTTTTCATGTTTTGACCCCTGTGACCCCATTTGGGGTCATGGGGTCACCAAACCTACAATTTAGAATCTCCAGTGCCCAAGGAGTCTACACACAACTATTCAGCTCTCTGGACCTTTTGGAACTGGAGAAGAAGATTAAAATAGATTTTTAAGTTTTTGACCCTTGTGACCCCATTTGGGGTCATGGGGTCACGAAATCTACAATTTAGAATCCCCATTTGCCAAGGAGTATGCACATAAAATTTCAGCTCTCTAGAGTCATTGGTTCTGGAGAAGAAGTCGAAAAAGTGAAAAGTTTACGGATGGACGGACGGATGGACGGATGGACGGACGGACGGACGGACGGACGGACGGACGCCGGACGCCTTGCCATGCCATAAGCCCATCGGGTCTTTCAGACCTGATGAGCTAAAAAGTCGAATTGAATGTATTTTTGAATTTGACGTCTGCTTTGAATTCTATATAGTGCACGGGACGTATAAAGCTAGCATAATGTCAAATGCATTAAATGTCAACGTGACCTGATTTTGATATTAAACAGCAGGTGCAGTTCGCTTCTGTACGCAAAATTAGAAGCAATGGCAGGATGTGAACTCTTGTCCTCTTGTTGAATCCGCCGTTGCTTTATGTGAAAAAGATTCGTCACAGTGTCGTTCAACATGGTTGCTGCATTGTATAGTGTATCATTGAATTTGAAAGCTTTCTTGCATAACATTCTGTGGCTGTTAAAGGTATTGCATTACACCTTTTAATATGAAATTTAGGTCAACATGTTGAAAGAACTTGGTGACAAACAATCAGAGAAGCATTTTGTAAGGTTCTTATGCAAATAATTATAAAGCTTGTGCCATGATTGCGTTGAAGTTGGCTTGTAAAGAATTGAAATTGCAATTCAAGAGAAATGTAAATAAGACAAAATGAAAGAAATGGCGAATCCTCAAAGTGTACAACTCAATAAAATGTATTTTCAAACAAATGATATTATGGTATGGTTTGAATTGCATAGCGTGATATAGGAACATAAACACTTGACTATAAAACTTTAGTATTTATCAGCATGCCAGTCAAGTTACTTATGTACAGTTTATTAACTAATTTCACATCCACTTTAGTCATACTTCGTGGACAAAATTTAGCAGATTTCTTAAATCAGAAGTGTTTTTCGATTGATTTCACAAAATCAACTTTATTTTCGTAAGTCTCTAAGTGTATAAATAGTCGTAAGCACGATACAGGCACATTGTCTACAACCTAAAAAAGCTTGAAAACCAAGGTACACTTTTTTCAACTATTGTTTCAAGTCGCGATTAGTTCAAGAAAGTTCGTCTCACGACGAGGGGCGTTCATAAAAGATTTCCCCTGACAAATTTGCATTACCAAGTGGGACAAAACGTAGCGCAGTTATTAGTTCTACTCCATGTAGGAACCACCAATGCATCAGTTTTTCGTCATAAGGAAAGTGTGTTTCTTTAAATTACAACATCATGGCTGGAGTCTGAGTCAGGAGTCAGAGGGTGCAAGGTCAGGACATCAAGGATGATGAGGAAGGAATTCATACCCTTAGTAAGTTCTATATTTTTTTCTGTACACCACTATAGGTGGTACAAGAGCATTTGAATGTATACAGAAACGTTTAAATACATACAATAGACTAAATACAGGACCTCTCGTATTCCTGAAATGCTTTGATGATGACCGTTATGATGACCTTGCCTGTTAATGGCTGAACTCATGCTTTCTTTGTGGATGAAAACTCCACGTGCCTCCATTGCATCGACCGAACTACATACGCTCAATAGATCAGTAATGAATCCATGTTTCATTCTGTGTAGTAAGATTGTAAGGTTTTGTCTGGCACATCTACCGAAAGAAACTATATGTCATCATTTGTTCTCTGTTCAGAGTTAAGGTTAATTCAAAAGCTGCATACATTACTAGTTCAGCCGTTTTCAACTGTCCATAAATTATACATTTTTTGCACCGCTGACCATAGATTTTTTTATATGTCCAAGCCGACACAATATTCATGTTGAAATTGTAACAGAACCTACATTTATTTTGACATCAATAGCTAGTTGCCAAACTTTTAAATGTTGATCTTATAATATGCCTGTGTCCACTAGACGTACACAGTCATCAAAAAGTGTTGAATGAGGCCGTGCGGGAATCTCAGCAGGTCCACCAGATTTCCGAACATATGTAAACTTGCGATGCCAGGGTTTGCCTGTATCATACGATGAGGAATCCTCCCCATAAGCTTCTTTCATTTCATCAAAAGTCTTCTTTGGTGTGGATGGGCGGGGTTTCGCAGTGATTAGCTCATTTGGTTAGAGATTCGGGATTCAAATCCCGCCAGGCACTGCAATTTTGTCTGCAGGGGATATAACAAACAATGTATTGACAACAGAACTACAGTGAAATAATGTTCCAAAAATTAGTGCAATTAAATTTTCTTTCTTTTTTGGTGTTGCAACAAAAATAGATAAATTATTATGTAAAGTTTACAAATAATAAATAAGAATGCTCAAGCACAGTGTTTTGTTTGTGATGTTATTTACTTGCATATTAACAGCACACAAAATTCCCTTGTTTGCTTTAATTGCTATTTTTTCTTCTAAATATTAACTTTAACAAAGCATTGCCTTATACAATAAAATAAACTGTTATGGATGCTGAATAAATTCATGCATTGATGTCTATAACCAAGATATTTAACTAATGACATTGCATATTCAATAAAAAAAATACAATTTATGTTCAGTCATCTAAAGACATCTTCTGTGTACAAAAAAACGTTTTTGTTTCCAGACACTCCACCCCAAATATCATAAACTGTCATCATTTAGTCACAGCATTAAAATATTGCTCAAGTGAATACTATTTTGACAATTTAATAGAATATAGATTATAAATGCATGTGATATTATTCATATTACAAAAATAGAATAAACCATTTATTTTTGTATGTCAGTCGATATGTTATTCGAAATTAAGGGGGGGGGGGGGGAGGAAATGCATTGAGATGATTGACTTAATTTTGAAAGTCAAGTTTGGCACACAGAATAATTGGGCTTTACATAATTTCCAAGCTTTGCAAAAAATTATATTTAATTTCCTTATTAGGGAGAATAATTTAAGCAATATTTGATATTGAATCTGATTGAATAAATTAAATCTACTAAATCCCTTCTGTTTAAATAATAATAAAATTTATTTGATTCACTTTATTTTGCTTTTTTATTTATAGTTCATTTACAAAAAATGTTGAAATAATTAAAGTATATATCATTTTGAAATTTAGAGTTGAAAGACTAAAATGTAAATGGTAATTTTTCACCTTTTAGAAAATTCTAATATCAATAACAAATTATCTTTGTTCATATCATAGATATGATTTTGTAATTTACTCAAAATCCCCATTCGACAAATTTAACTTCACCGACTGTTCAAAGTTTTTTTCATACACTTGTACTGATGTAGATTGAGGCCGCCTTTCGAAAGTCACTGCAGCGAAATATATGGCGAATGACGAGAGCTGCGTTCGAGAGACTTACGATGACAAATCAGCTGTTTCATTGAGGCTGAAAAACGAAGTGATATTGATACATTCGACAGTAAACTGACGAACAATTTTTTTGTAGGAAAATTATAACAAGGAGTCACTCACCGGTGTTTTTAATTGGGTGCATTACCCGTGTAGACACAGTGTAAAGCAGTGGTTTGAGACTGCGAATTCATCATACGAATTGTTTCCATAATAACGTATAAAAGTCATCAAAAGGCTTTTTCCTTTTTTCTTAATTTTCGTACAGCACTTATATTTAAAAAACATCACCCTAAAACGTTCTGAGTTTTCAATAGCTACGAGAACACGATCACCTAATTATGAAATGTGGTGTTGTTTACATTTGTTATGGCGGCTACGTCACGTGTGTTTTCCACAGTTGACGTCACATCCGGTTGATTTCACAGAACAACACGATCGGGAAGACAATTTACTATCCTTTTTTCAATCGAAATTATTTACATAATCAAGTTATCTAAACTTGTTAAAACCTGACGTAAAATCAATTCAAGAAGGATATATTATGAAAATATGCACATAAGTGTACAATTTGGCTTGGTTAAATAAGGTGATTTTACCCGGGAGCCGCACTTTAATAAACATTTACACACAAAAAAGCGTTATCATAATGTGAAACATCTATTGGCGAGTCACCCCAGGTAACGGTAACTCCACAATTATCAATCTAGAATATCAAGACAGAATAAAGGGAGGTGTTTGGTCGTACCCTAATGAGGACCCTCTTCAAATAATCTGAAACCTCTACAGGTTTGTTCGATTCTTTATCAGAAGGGATCCTCCTTTGGGTAATTAATTAGCATAAAACAGACTCCCAAATATCACCTTATAGGTGCAGAGATTTTTGTGCTATTCATCATCGTGTGTTTAAATAGTTCTATTAAACCTTTCCTATGAATTATCCCTGTAGTCCATATTTAAAAAAAAAACCCATTTCATTATTAAAATTTATGTGTTATGTTTGTGTGACAATCTTTCACCAGAGATTACGGCAAATTAAAGTATACAGTCTGATTATATATAGTCGCAAACGAATTCTGCATATAAGAACATAGATAAATTTTGAAATCGTATTAATAAATTTGTTGACGTAGATGATTATTGAAGCGTAACATTAGTGCGGAATAACGCAGAAAGTACAGCATATTTGTAAACATTAATAGTAGAAAGCTTCTATTAAAACAAGGAAAGTAAAACACGTTTGTAATTTTGAACTTGACCTTTATTTCGGCGGAACAGTCAACATACATATACGTTAGCGCTCAACACTTTACAAAGGAAAAGTGCAAATCTGATCAGCAACTTTAGCATCAGTAAACCATCATGGGCTTTCCTCATTGAATTGCTGTCAGTTTTTAAACTCACAAAAAGAATGAGTCACAAATAATGACTTGTATTTAAAATGGTTTTAATCTATGGTGTTGTCCGTTTAAACATGGTGTGCTTACTCTTTCATGGAAACAAAACAGCTTTAAAATAACAAAATATTCGCCTAACATTTTCTTTGATGATCAGTAACTATTTTAATTGGACCAATTACCAGCTACTTTTTAAATCAAATTTTACACTTTAAATTATTTCTGAATCATTGACGTGATCCTTAGCAAATTGTAAGCCGTACTCAAGAGAATCTATGGGTCTCGAATTTTGTCATTATAGAATTACGAGAAGTTATTTTTAATAGGTATATGAAATGAATTACTGAAGAATTGCTGAAAGAATCTTAAAAAAAGATTCATACAAACAGAGCTACAGGACAGAAACTGACAGTAAGTAGATGACAGGAAGTTATCGCTAGGAAAGTGTTGCCATGGTTACAGGAAGTGCCCGGTCAGGAGGACCAGCAGAGACATCAGGGAGAAGCCGGTCACAGCAGTAGCCCCATTTTCTGTCAAGATATTAATAAAAACAAAGTTTCCAATTGTTTAAGTAAAAGCTCATGATAATTGAATTTTCATTTTCAAAATTCTCTTATTAAGCAAACATTCTGGAGAAATAAATTGACACTGTTTTACGACAGGTATAATTTGGACCGAATGTGCAACACAAACATAACTATGGACCGACATGACAATGGGCAGATGTGACATGGTTAGGCAGGACAATAGCAATTATGATAATACATTTTATAAGAGCCACCATGGGAACCGATCAGAAATAGCCACACTATACAGGTGGATATTATATAAGGATCTCTTTCATATGTGAGTTCACACTCAAAATAACTCACCAATTGTGTCATAACTCAAAAAAACCCGAGTTCAAATCGGTATTAAATGTCGAACTGTGAGAAAAGATTATAGATGATAAATATCAGGCAGACAATGATTGTTATTAGCTAAAATTTGGTCCAAAATCTGTATGATTTACAGCTTGGTTTTGTGGTTATTATTACCAAATAGGTTTTGAACTATGCTGTTGGTATACGTCGAATATTAGATATTTGAAGAAGCAATAATCAAAGAATGTTTATACATACCTAATGCACATTTGGGTCCCTTTTTTCCACTATTTTCACATTTGCAAGTGTTAGGAGTCCCCGTCACACAACTCCCTTTACTATTGTCACAGTCAGCGTCGGTTTTACATTCTGATATAGACACAGTTTTAAAGATTATACTTTGTGCAGATAAACGTCGTTTGGTATAATATACGTTCTGAAGTAATGCTCAATTTAGCATACAACACTTTCCAAAGATCCAGATAATTGAAGCAGATAAAACTTGGCAATATAGAACGTATTATCCTAATCCTTAACCTGAAATCAATCATTTATGTTTTAGATAATATACATAATCTCTTGCCTGGAGACAAAGGATAGATGAATATTCATGAGCATTTCTGTTTTAACCAAAGCGGTTATTAGTTTTTAGGCTTTTTTGCAAAATTTAAATATTGCCGTAGGTACCGTATTTGATCCTTCCGGTCATGAAATAAAAGGCAAGGGGCATACATATTTATACATACAACATTTCCTATTTACTTGCTGAAAGTTGGGATTGCATTCTATACCAACAGAGTTAGCTCCATTAAAAATTCCTATACCACCTCTTTCTAAATACGAAGGTTTCTCGGGCTTCCGGCAAATATCGCAACTTCAACTACCTGGCAATATCTCACCCAATGAAAACACCGAATGCATAAATAACATATTATGTTGTCACACAGGCCTATGCAATGATGCAGTCGCAAAATTAAGCTTATTTCTGTAAGCAGACTCAAATTGCAAGGTGCATATTCGAATAAAGTTTAGCTTTTGGAAAGCTTACGGAATTAATCGAGACGATTTAGTTGAAAACTTTTGAAACGGCGTCACAGCATAACTAACTTTGATTTCATCCAATCAGATTTCTGCCTTTCTAGCTCCAGAAACCTTTGTATTAGGTCGTATAGGAATTTATGACGGAGCTACCTCTGTTGGGAGAGAATGGATGGAATGATGAAGTCAAACTTTTTATCAAACTTCTCAATTTAGTTGCTTTTTTTTGGCATTTACGTTTTTTTAAAATAAAATCTTTGTTTTATTTGTATAAGTATAAATAGTTACATAATTTGATGTTTTTTCGGCAGATACAATGATTTGGTTTAGTTGAACATCATTTTGGTTTGTAACAAACCACATCATCTATTACCTAATAATAACCCCATTTTTTCAGTTCTAAATCATTCCAAATAGAACTGACTGGTGCTCTCAGGAACATTACAAAAACTACACAAATCAGTGTCAATCAAATGCATTTTCAATAATTCTTACTCAATACGTTTTATATTTTTTTCAGGCCATGTCTTACGACATGCCAATAAAAATCACATTCAGCGATGATATCTTTCCAATTTAGTAAAAAAAGCAAGTTGAAACTTGGAAAATGGAAATGAGTCTATCAAAAGATAAAGTAGGGCCTTTTGAATGCGTTAGAATATTTCTTTGGTTAATATTAACATTTAACTATAAGGAATAATTCTTGACTATTTTATAATCCTTGTTAGTATAAGGAATAGAAGTGAAACAAAACATTATCTTTATCATTGTCCATCTTATTTTGTATTTATATTGTAATTGTAATACTAATGTGCAACTGACAAGTTTTCTGATTAAAGATAATAACTGTTCGTGACCAATAATAATTTCGAAAATCTTTTCACATATTCGGTAAAACTACCCCAAAATTATTTTATCTAGTATTTGTCTATCAGTAGGTGACAGTGAAATACAAATAAAAATGATGATAAATAAATAATCAATATATATAATGTGTGGAATTAAGTTATCACTGTATATTCTTTGCCTGACTTGCTTGACAACTATGTAAGTATCTGCATCGAAAAGTCGCACTGAATGCAATGAAGAGATTTTCCTTTACATACAGCAAGTAAGACAACTAATTAACTTGTAACAATGATCTTAGACCTTCCATCAATCGTCACTCGATCTTTAACATTGGTTATGATTGCTAGTAGACCTCGGGTCATTTGGTAGTCAATCCTAAAATTCATAGTTGACCTCTGATGAATTAATTGTTGATCCATCTTTAACGATAACTAATATCTTTGGTAGACCTCACTCCAATCGTTAGTCCACCTTTTCATACTGGCTTTGAAAGAAGGTCTTGTTTGCGGTCAAATAAGATACATTCATCAAGCATTTCTAAAAGAACTTAATGATATGTTTTCAAGTTTTACAAGACACAAAGTAGGTAGGAAGCCGTTTGACTGTGATGCTGTAATTACTTTCATTAAATAGGATCCTGCGATAAGATCCAGCTTTACAATATGAATTACTGTTGTATTAGTGGAATAACCCCTCTGTAGCAATAAACCTTAATTTTCACTCCTCTGAGTGACTATAAAGTTTATTCACTGGAGTAACGAGCGTTCATTCCAAAAGCTTAAAGGCGTCCTTTCCAAGAGGAAAGAGGCACCCTTCCACACCTTTCCATAAAGGAAAGAGGCACCCTTCCACACCTTTCCATAGGCTTAAAGAACGCCCTTTCCAAAGCCTCTTTGGAAAGAACGCACGGCAAGGTGACCTTTCCACAGCCTTTCAAACTAATTAGCACCTTACCTGTCTGACCAAGAGTTATGTCCCTTTATTCTGTTTGTCAAATTCGTCATGTTATTGAATACCTTTAGAAGTTTTTGATTAAGTTAACCTATAGTTATTTTTACATTTTGAAAATCTTTATTTTGTTTGAAAGATTGATTCTTAAAAGACATGAAATTTAATTTAGCTTTGAAAAAAATTTAAAATGTTTTTCATCGCAATTTTTTAACAAAAGAAGACTGTTTTTAAATGATGAATCAAATCCTGCAAATTAGTTTATTGCAGAAATTAAATAAATCATTTTACTATTTAAGGAGTGACTTAAACACATGAAATGAATAAGAGATATAGAGTTTGAAAATTGCATCATTTAAAATTAAAAGATATTTAGAAAATTGTATGAATTTAATCATGGAAAATGTTAATAAACAATTTTTGGCAATGATTATCATTTGTTCGCAATAATTTGTTTGATTTCAAAGGTAAATGGTGACCTTTTTGAAAGTGAAGTTTGAAATATTATCAATGACAAAGTACATACCCGTTTCAATCGTCAGAAAAAGTAATCCATGAATTGTTTGCAACTTGATCGACTTCCTGAATAATCCTATTAAATTTGGGTACCTTTCCAAATGATCTACTTTTTTCAAGTGACTGTAAGCATCGATAGCATTGCCGAACATTTTCTTCTCATTGGTTGAACGTATATTCTACAAGTTCATTGGTTTATAACGTTTGTCGTTGTTAAGATGTACTAATTAGCTGTGTAATGCCAAGAGTTATGTCAGTATGAACGGATGTTGACATAAGCCGCCATTTACCAAAGGGTCCAAAGCACAGGTGTGGGCCTGCTATTTGAGACAAATAATCTGACAATGAAATTTGACAGGAAATAGATTACATAATAGGCACCTGTTAATTATGACAACATTAGGACCCAACTATGGACAGTATGCATTGAATCTGAGCAGTGTCTTGTGATGTGCAATTGCGTCGCCACATTCTAAACTCAGCATGAAGTACATAATTGACAAAACCAGTTTCATAAACAAATATCAAAACTAAAAAAGTGTTTTTATTTTTTTTTTTTAATTCCAAGCTTCATAGGTTCAAAATTTAATTGGATTAGGTAAAAACTATTATGCATACAAGAATGTATGAATGAGTTTTTAAAAAGAATATAGAATGTTGATGTAATAAGAGCATTGTGAAGATGACAATATCCCTTGTCAATCGTTAAATTTTATATAAAACAACTAAATACAGGATCATATAACGAATATTTGTACTTAAATGTATGACTACATTTATCATGCATGTTTATGATTGTTCGATATGTATTTCGAAAAGATATATATGTCTCATAAATTATCATTACAGGAAAGTAAATTCTAAGGCAAAAGCTTGTTCGCCGATCCGTTCGCTGTCCAAATTAAGGAAACATTTAGATATGTGTATGTAAATTGCAACTTACAATGTCATGTATAATTATGGTAAAACTTATGATATCAATAACAAAGCGTTGATCTAATATTAATTCATTGTTCATCAGCTTAACATAATAAAGAACATCTTAGAAATAGAATTTAGAAACATACAATCTAATGCTATTGTTTGATAATAACAAGCAAAACAGAAAAATCTTATAAAAAGATCCACAAAAATATTTTATTGAATCTTACATATCCCCTATTTCAAATAATGCACCTTAAGCTTTCTGTGAGAAGAATCGCTCATTATAAACAATATACATCTTGTTAATTTGTCTAGCCGACAATCAAGAGTGCCTCTTTGATCTCATAGTGGTAATTAACTGGATGCGTTTAGTGTAGAGGCTGGACCAGAAAGGGGGAGGGGGCGTGAGGGGTGGGGCGTCTGGAAGTGACACTCGCTTGGAAAGAGCGTCTGACAGGATTGCTTTCATTGCTATTTGGCGGTCTATGGTATAGTATTCCCGCTATGCCATTGCCGAGACCTGGACTAACGGATTATGAATTGAGTTTCACTTGAATGTCATATATAAAATATAGATTTAGCCAATGATCGAGTTTACAATTTATGATGAAAATATTAGGCTTTTCATTATTACATTAACAGGGCTTATTTCGGAGGTCACGTTTTAATATATCAAACCCAGTAACCACATACTTGAACCAAACCTCTATTGTCCACAAAAGATTTTATAGAAAGCTCAATCGGCTCATACATAGCTTAAAATATAGTTTTATGAACAATTCATTTCTGTTGATAGGTTTGCTCATTCATGAAACGGTATAAGATTGTTTTCTGACAATTCCTATGTTGTATCAATTCTTTTGAAATTAAGGAAATAATTTAAATTTCTGTATCAAGGTTAGAAACGCAGTGTAAAGTAAAATTATCAATAATATCAAGTCACAGAAACGGATGTATGAAAACATATTAATGGATATTTATAATCAACTGACGATACTTTATACACACTGATACTACAATATGTGCACATATCCATTAAAAGTGGTAAATATTGTAAATAAAAACTTCACCTTGCGTATTAACCTCTGTCTAATAAGTAAAATTTGGACTTGCTTCCATGGTGTGCTAACAGTGAAATAAATGGATGGTTAAGACAATCAACAACGGGTTTCATATCATGTTATAAGATGTCTTACATTTCTTTTATCAACTCTCCATGCTCCAGATCTTGCTTTCTGTGAATGTTCTCTTTGCCGTTCAACAAACGGTTTCATACCATGTGATAATGTCGCATACATTTCACATTCAAGCTCTTGATTTTGTCAAATAATCAAGTGCGCCTCAAGCTCGATTATAGTGAATGCAAAAAATTAATAGACAAATATCGGACACGTCCAGATGTTTTTGGGGAAATTGACAAAGTATGTTACATTTTCTCTCAATTTGTCTAAAATTTTAAGAGCAAATATATTTCTATATACATGGATATGAGTTCTATACGGTAGTGACATTTTGAGCTACTTAACGAATAGAAACATCCTTAATTCAACACGTTTTATACAAATAAGTAAACGATTTTCGTGATTTCTTCAATTACTAAGATTATTTTGAATTTAATTCACGTTTATAATCACGTGCTTCAGTTGAGCAACAATTTTGAAAATTTTCGCTATGCTTTGTTAGTTATATATATTCTCACAGGTTTTTTACTTCTCTAATTCGTTGTTATGTTCTGTATCCATGTATTGTTTAATTTTGTTATGTTCTGTATCCATGTATTGTTATGTTTTGTATCCATGTATTGTTTAATTTTGTATTGGTACGGCGTTGAAATTGGCCAAATGACTTGTTCGCCAGTCCAAATTTTGTACGAAATAAAAATATGGTTATTAAACAATCTCATACAAATTGATAATACGGCTTAACTTTCTAAGAAACTACACAGGTCTCTCTGTCAACTCAGAGAGAGGATGTTGCACAATTTTATTACATGGTAATTAACCTTTCGTTACCTTGTCTAGCCGACAATCAAGGATGTCTCTCTGACCGTAACATGACAATAAACTTAATGGGCGTGTGTGAGGGGCAGGGAGAGAGTCAGCAAAAGAAGTGACGTTGCTTGACAACAAAGATTAACGAGATCAAAATAAGAAATTAATTAATTAATAGGGCATATCCTCCCCCAAAGTATAAAGTATACCAATGGTTTCATAAAAATATAATGATATATATACTGTTGTTAGAATTAAAAAAATATGACATCATAAAATTACACTGTATTCTCGAATGTTGAAAAGGTTGGTTGTTTCAATGAATGTCTTTATTCAACTAGAAAAATTCATGCTTTCGGGCATCCACATGACTACATGTATCTCATGTGAACATTATGTTGGAAAATATCTGCCTGTTAAATTTAAAAGCATGTGGACTGAATTTAGCAATTAACTTTTTTCAACTGAAAACAAGGTTTGATTACCAATGATATTGCTTTAAATCAAATCCTTTAGTATAGAAAAACATGTCTTGGCGAAAATCACAAAATAATATGAAATAATGAAGAGAGGCTTCATAATTAACGCCACAAGAACAGACTGATGTTGGATATATAAAACGTTCATTTTATATTCATTTGGGTCGCTGCATTCAAGTCGAAGAGAGCAATATATTATTTGACAAATTCTGATTCATTTGCAAGTCAAGGTGGCTGTAGATATATGTCTCGTTATTCATAATCTATGTTAGAATATCAGTGATCTATATTTGGTAGGCATTGATCTAACGAAGAGATGTACTTTATACAACAAAATAACCTTGATTTAGACATTATTTATGTCAATCACTTACCTCAGAATGAAGATGGTCTGGCTCATTCGGGTTAGTTCCCTTCAAACTTTCTATCCAACAAATTCATAAACACATTACACTCTTGCTTCTGGAGCGTCAAAATGTACACGCCCCATTTAAGAATACATAATGTAATACTGATGTAGACACCCCCTACTCTTTTCTGGAATGTTCTTCTGTAAATTATTGACAAAGGGTCGTTCACAAGCATTTAGTTAACAGTAATCCTATTTAAAACAACATCAAGATTGACTTATTTATCTAGACCCAAGCTCAGTGCTACTCCGGGATTCTTCTAAAAGCTTTATTATCAAAACAGAAATAACAGATTACACTGCATACCCACTTTACATTAAATAAAGAAGGGTCCTTAACAAGCATTTAGTTAACAATAATCCTATCTAAAACAACATCAAGATCCATCTAGATCCAAGCTCCCTGCTTCTGCAGGGTTCTTAATTTCAAACTTGTTTTCTTATATTAATGGCTATATGGAGCATATGACAAAAGTTTATCATATCAACTGTTTATATATGAAAATAACTTTATGCCTTTTACTTAAAGTGGCTTTATTCTAAGTTAAATTGTTTATTTTATGAAAAGTGGTACCTCATCCAAATTCCTCTACCTTAAAACATAGGTTTCTATGTTCATTAATATGTTTTGACTTGATGCCTCAAGCAAAATGTAGAAAAAACAGCATGTTGTTATAAACTCATGGTAAAATTCCGAATATCACTAAATATTTTAGTATCAGAGGAAATCATATGAGATGTGTGTGCTGGTCTTTTTGTTATTTTTTATTATTTATTAAGATGTATGTTCATCCTTTTTCGTGCCTCTATGCAAAATGATTTTGTGTGGTCATTCTCTTTCATCTATGTCATCCAGCATTCAATATTATTTTTTACAGTAAGTGACTTATTTTCTGAGATCCGCATGGGCAAATTTAGATTTTATTATTGTTATGTTGTTCTGATTTAAGAAAAATTAACAAATGTTACTAAAACAACGAGTTAGCGTCAGATAATACATCTAGCTTCTCAGACCAATAAAACCTATCAGACTATGACTAGTTGTCAGCTTCAGGTATTGAGCAGGTGTCAAACGTGCTGTACAAACACATGCAGGTGGCTTGTAGACAAGTGACCATGTATCAGTCTGTTTTGTCAGGACGGTGTCTCTCGTATCTTGAAACAACAGGATACACTGCTTTACCGCATCCTGTTATCCAATGAAATCTGAGAGGTTACATAAGAAATTAAGAAAATCAAACTAATTTTGCATCGGCTTTCTTTTTCTCATCTGGTCGCCATTATTGTTTGAATGTGATAGCTGGATGTAGAGATTGTGTCGTTTATCTTTTTAGCCACTGATCAGTGATGGGTTTTTGTTCTGTTCTTAAGCTAAAAAGGACTTGGATATTTATGTTATTGTGGATACATTCACTGAAAAGGTACGTTCCACATGTTTAACTGATCAACTAACACATGCTTTATTGATTTATGAAAGAAGTATATGCGGCAGCTTTTCATTTTTACCTAACTTAATTTAGCGCTTTGCAAATTCGTTACCTTCAGAGTAATACACTTTAAGCATGTATTAGTGCGTGGAAAAGTGCCATATAACTATCCATAAAATTATTATAACAATCACGTTATACGTTAAATAACTATAAAGTAAATCCCTTTGATGACCTTTATGGATATGTGAACTATGTTATCCAATTAAATATGATACTGTTTCCTTATATATGCCACTCAACCACTCGATTTAATACATGTTGAACTACTAACTTAATTCAAAATGACTTCTTAACAGCTTTTCATTTCACTTTTCTCCTAGTTATTAATTTTAAAATAATCGTTCCACGTCCATGATTAACACAGTTTCATGATCTCGTAATTTCATGAAATCAAATTCATGTTTCAAATAAGAAATAAAAAACCCTTTTCAACCATACTGCTTAGAATTGAAAAACATAAAGTGCGATTTTATGCGCGCTTCATTGACTTAATCGATTTGGAAAGATAGGCAACGGAAAGGCGACCTTTCCTTAGTGTGGAAAGGACGCCTTTCAGTTTTTGGCAAGACCGCCTTGCCAAATTTGGAAAGTTATGGAATGAACGCGCGTTACTCCAGTGATTGCAACTCAAGTAACATGTTCACAACAATGCTTAGATGTCATCAGAATTCAACTTTCTATGTGCGCAAATACACCACAGAAGGAGGAAAAGTTCTCAACAACTATATGGACAAAGCATGGATGTATGTTTTCGCAATCTCATTGAAATAATATCTAAATTGCTACTCTCCGTTACGCATGTAGATCTACATGCGTAATGGAGAGTAGCAATTTATATAATATTTCAATGAGATTGATGTTTTCCCTTCTTTACCCATCTCGGGATGTAGCAAAGCTAGTATTTAGTTCGTGAAATGCCGTTTTCTACATCACTCGATCTATATTGTATTTTTATAGAAAAACAAATATCGTCTATTTCTTCTTCAAAAACCTTTGTAACAATGTAACCTTGTTAAAGTTGACAGTCAGTTTGTAGATAAATAGTTTTTGTTTGTTTGTTTTTTTAAAGTTTTAAATAGTTAGTGTATTGTTAAATAACAAGTAGTACTCTCATCATACTATCATCTAATAATTAACAGGAATTACAAGATAATACATTCTCTTGAATGTCAAATCATGCATCAGATAATATGCACACTGGAATTACAACACATAGACGAGAATAACATCATTAATTTTATGGACGATCATAAAGACATATTACAACTTAAATTGTTTTCTTCTGCAAAATCTATTTCACCAATAATGGCTGAAGCTTCAGTTAACTTTTAAATTTTGATAATACAATAAAATATTGCGAAATCGTACCATTTTCACATGTCGGTCCTGAATAGTCACTCGCGGTACAGTCACAGGGAGTTACACCTGGGGTGGTTCCTCCTGTTGGACATACTCCTTTGTTCTTACACACGTCACCCCCAGTACAGTCATCTTGAGCATTTGCAGGACGGGTGTTGAGGAGGACAGTCACTGACAGGGCCAGCAGACCTGTAACACAAGAGACAACATGTTTGTGTCATCATTTATTCCTTTTGAGGTCATAGGCCAATAATACACGACAAATATATATATAAATAACTATCCTGCTGCATTACCGAGGCTCGAACCAATAATGAAAATAAATAAAAAAATGCTGTAAATTGGCATGGTTAAAGATAAGATAAGTATTTTGAGTTTTGATCAAAGAAAAAACTTTTCCATTTACAAAGTCAAGATTCATCTTGATTCAATTGATTCAATGTGGATTTCGACCTCTGCTGAGTAAATTACTCTATCTCTATATTGTCTAATATACAAGTCAACTTTCGAAATAAAAACATTCAAAAACTGTGAAAATCTGAAAAGTCACCACTTCAACTTCAAGTGGGTAAAACAAATGTTTATATTTGATGAGCGGTTTAGGATTTTGATTGGGAGGTGAAGCTTTCCCTGTTATTCCATATTCAACTCTTATCTATGAAAATATAAGCAACACAAATTTTCAGGCACAACTTCGACATCAGTAGGCATGTACTACCCATGAAAACGTCCAGAAACATAATGCTAGGGTATTAAAATTGGCACTGTCCGGATTTCGGGGGAAACTAATGAATTTGTATTAAAACTGTTAACAATTCCTGTCCGGCTTATAACTTGTGAACTAATGATCTAATTTTGGACTAACTTGGAGTGAACATACATTATGAAACAAAGGTGTGTCATGAATAACAACTTTCAAAATAAGTTTGTAATAAGGGCGTGTTAAGGGAAAAACTGAGGCTCTGGTAGAAAACTGTAATAAATCCTGTGCAGCTCGTAACTTCTTATTTAGTCATCTAATGTATAATCATATTCTGTATTGAGATACCTCATTATATATTTATATAGTTTTTGTCATTGCCGAAACCATTACCTTTAACTATATTTACGAACGCTTCTTTCTTTTATTGATGGCCAAGGGAGGCAACTCTGTTTTGCATCTTTGGGAGATTGAAGAGTGTATTCAGGGGCGCTTGTAGCCACGTGTGTGAAAAATTGAAGAATTTAGAATGAAGATCTTTTATGAAAATGGTTACTTTTACAAATACAAAACTCAAACACTATATATAAAGCCATATCCTAATTTCATTCGCAATTCGAAGCGATTATTCGTATTATTTACTTATTAAGCCTTTGGTATATTTTCGAGTCAATCTATTCCGACAACTATTCACGTTAAAAATACAATAGTCAAATTATCATGTATTAGAATGTGAACAAAATGTGTATGAATTATCAGAATGAAGAATATTGGAATAAACTGAGAATTGACCGAATTGACATTTATGAATTATTTGATTCTTGAAGAAGAATGAGCACGTACACGCCTACAGTTTTGAATTTTGTGGCGAGATTTTGCTAAATGTGACGACTCTGTTAGAAAACAGTTTCGATTCATGGCTGGCTCATAACTTCCAAACTAGTAATCTAATCTTTATTAAATTTGATGATTCATTATAACTTGAACGTATTTTACAAGATTTTTGTGCAGTTTTGTGATGTTCGTTGAAATTATGTGACTCTGTTACAAAGCTCTCAACAAATCAACTGACTTGGATACAATTTAGTCTTAAAGTTTTGAATCCATGAATAGTTGGTCATTAGTAACAAGATTAAAAATATGTTGTAAAATACTTAGTTTTAAAAAAAAGAACGATGTATTTGAATTCTATCGAGTCATGTATGGATTTGTAATTTGTTTCATTAACTGAAAAGATCCAATCTTCTCCGCTTATGCTTTTTGTCTATTACGATCACAAACATGGTTAATATTATATCCTTTAAATTATGAGTTTGTTCAAGTTATGTTAATTTCATTTTGCTTTTGATTGAACAGTTTCCTTCATTTATACATAAAACATTCCAGATGACGTGTAATTCAGGAAACTTTCATTTATACAGCTCCGGCATGTTCGGGCACGATTGAAAATCGCTAAAGACTATGGTCCAATCAATCTAGGAAAACATGAAACAGATAAGTATTACTTATAGTAAATCACTTCTTTTCAAGTTAACCCTTGCTGCCGACACAAGACTTTCCTGTGCTAGCTCTCTAGCTCACTCAGAAAGCTCCTAGCAAAAGCTACATCCGGGGACTCGAACAAACATGACTGCGACCATGTTGAGTCTGTCGACTGAAAGATTTGTAAAGAGAAAGGGCCGCCTGCAAAGCGATGATCAATATAATCAAGTAAATTTATGGTAAATTTGCGTTATGACTGTGCCACAATCCTATATCGGAGAGCGGCCTGTCAAAGAATTTATTCTTAAAATGCTTCTGTAAACTAAGCTCGTTGCTCTAAGCCCGTCAAGACGTTATTTCCTGTCATCGTACAAGTATTTTATCATTTGTGCTTGCAAAAAATTTCTTGAATACCCGTTGAACTGAAGCATTGATTAAACTTTACATAAATTAACCGATAAAATTTGAACGTATCTCGATTTCATAGCACTCGAAATGTAGTAGCCTGCGACCTCGTTGTATCGCGGTAGTAAATGTTTCTCTCAAAATGGTTTACCTCTTGCAGTCAAAAACCAATTTATATTTTCTTCCATTTTCACCGATTTCACTGGGTCATTTTCATTATTGAAAATATTACAGTATGTGCCTTGATAAAAAAAAATCTGTCCATGAAATATTTCTTGTTTGGCTTGTATGTGTGTTTATGAACAGTTGGATAATCAAAAATGTAATAGTTAATTGTTGAGTTCTTGACATAGTGTCAGAGCTTACCAACTATAAAGGTGTGCCCGGTAAAACTAAGACAAGTTAATTCCCCTTTTGTAGTAATTGTACATGTACCAGAATATTTTTAATAGTTTTGTAAATGCTAAAATCTAATCTTAATATCAACTAAAATTAAATTAAATTTATCGTAATTACTTTCTTTCTTTCACAGATATTGATTTATCAATTAAATCCTAATTGCCCTGAAAATTGCATAGACTATATATACTTTTCATTATATGTCTAAAAATATATTTTCCCTGATAAATTTGATTTTCACATATTTTCCAGGATAATTGGGCTGCTATTTAAAAATAAACAATATATAAACTTTACTTATTTCATAAAAAAAATACAATTATATAATGGTTACACCCACGATAAATGGGCTTATAAATTTCCCTTTCAAAAATATACTGGACGCAGTCATAATAATGTTATTTAATTACCATAAACCGGTCCTTATAACAACAAAAACATCTTTTTTTCCCAGAATACATTTATCAATTCATTCTTCTTGTTTGAAAGGTTTGCATTACCAACGTCTTTGTAACCTGATCAAACAGGTCACTTTCAATGGGCGCGGCCATTTTGATTGGCCATAGTAAGGGAGATAACTGGAGATAACTAAAAATCGCCAGAGAGGGCGCTGGTAGCTAGCACAGGAAAGTGTCGGCAGCAAGGTTAACTTGGACGTTTCGAGACTGGCAATAGTTAAGCTTTGCGTAGGAAGATGGCCAGAAACATAATGACACAGGATGTTGATTACTCATACTTATATTAGCATACTAGCATTCCCTATGCTACTTTTTAAACATCCGATTTGCATTTGTGTCATTTGTTTTTGATGGCCACAATGCAGCACCAGCCACTTCAAGCTAGGAAGTATATCTTATCAATGAGTCAGAAATGAAAAATGCATGAGCAGTTGATTCGTGTAAGAATACTTAACCAGACCCGAATGCATTCTCACTGTTACTTCATGTATGACTACAAAGAGGTCGAAACAATGATCGTATTACAAGTTTTGTGCAACGACCCCTAGAATTTTCACCCTGGATTAGCAACGGTGGGACATGCAGCTAGGTTAAAGGGAGACAGACACTCTTCCAACTAAACTATATTACCAATTATAAATAGAGCACCATCTTGATATAAAAAAAACCCATATTGCTACACAAAACAATAATGATGATAGGTTTATCAATCAATCAATCAATCAATCAATCAATCAATCGTGTTAATTTTATTTGATTTCAAAAGTTAGGTCATATTTATTTAAAATATAAAATAAGACAGTTGCGGAATCAGAAGTACTTCTTTCCATATGAAACCACTAAGCCAAGAACGGAATGATAATAATTTTCGATGGTATTGGCAGTAATGAATGAGTGAAAACGGTTTTTCTACTAAATGGATCATTAGTTATCATTGAATATGACTCAACAAAAAGAACAAGCAAGGAAATGATAAAAATCGAGCTATACATATTTATATTATCTATATTCGTGAAAGTGGTCTCTTAGACAAGAAGGTGTTAAATTCTGTAGATATTTGTAATGTGTATTTGCAACGATTATAAAGAAAGAATCTCACCCAAGTATCATCTAATATCAAATATATCAACGTGAGTTGATAAAAGTTACATACATGTCTCAGAAGGCTTTTCAAAGATATAAGTTTTGCAAAGACATTTCAATCTATATCTTGTGAGAGTTATCATATGTGTAATTCGATTGTAATTAATTAGTTTCTGTAAGCATAAAAGTAATAACAATCATGATGGAACTTACCAACGATGATCTTGAGATGAGCCATGACTTCTGTTGAAGTGAGTTTATGGGACTTTTATAACGTTGTAGCTTCAAGAAGAAGATCAGTGACTAATGCTTCCACACGTTGTCTCATTTATATAACACTTGTCACCATGGTACCATGATTTGTTGTGTCACATGGTTTGTCACTTGTCACCATGGCGCATGATTATTGTTGTGTCAGAAGTTTGTGTCTCTTTGAAATGCAAAAATGTTAGTCTCAAAAGATGGTGAAATTGTTGATTATGTATGTGAAGCACCATGGTACCCTGCAATGAATTATGGAAAATCATGCTTTCCTCTTCAGTTTGATTGGTCAGCTCAAGTGCGGTAAACCAGTGCTATGCCCCCTTATCCAATCAATGTGCTGCTACACCAACAAGAAGGCGGTTATGGTTGTTGTGATAGTAGTGAATATCAAAAACGTTGTAGGCAAACATGGCCGGTTGAAATTTTTCTTTAATTTTACCAATTTCCTTACACCTGAGTTATATTCAGTTTACAAAATTCATTGCATTGTTTATACATTCCACAATACGTTTGGTGGATTGAATTAACAAATCCATTGAAAGGAAGGTTGTTACATATTTTCTACATTGGTTACAAGGTATGATATAACAATATATAAGATGTCTTAACTTTTACAATGACACAACATTAGATGATATATCAAAATGGATTTTTTTAAAAACAACGTAGATTTGACACAGTACGATTTTTTAACGTTTGATGACGAAGATATTTGCATAATGTTTAGAACACTGTAAACTCATATATAATTATAATATCTATCCTTTTTTATTTTGGGTATTAAGGAATCAGTTATTTTCAGTTTATAGTTGATGGTATAACTCTAAATGGTGGGGGACAACGTTTTGATATTTCGCTTCACACTTATTGTTTTACTTACAATGTAGATAGCGTTCGCAGGTTTTGATATCCAAATAATACAATGAATGCCTCAGAATTTCAATGTCAATTTCCCTTTCTTTAATTTGCTTGACTGTTAAACTTGAAAGCAATGGTTTGCTAACTTTCAAAGAGACTAGTAGTCACAACAAAACATCTACTGTTGGTCTGCAAATTTATGTTCTGATAATGTTGCTCGGGACCTTACTATGAATTATAAAAGTTAAACATATGCAAACCCCTTGCACTGTTGTGATCCCCTTGAAGCGATTTTATTCTCTACTCGTTACAATAGCATAACGTTTCGAACAGGATAATAGCTTTTGCATTGAAGGAACCAAACTATATTCATCCGCGTGGCTTAATATCTGATATCATTTAATGAATGCTTAGAATGCAAGTAACATAAGGGCGCTATTGCGCTATTGAGATTCAAGATTCTTTATTATTCATGACCACCAATGGTGGTATGAGAATATAGTACATTGTACAATACATTAAATAATATGACAAGATTACTATTCTGCTAACAAATATTAAAATCAATGGACATTCAAAGAAAAGGATATTAGGTTATGAGACTTTTCTTGTTACCATGTTTATAAATGCTGCAAGTGATTTCAATTACTTTCTTTTATTAGAGGAAAAAAGAAGTCGGTACGAGTTTAATTTAGGTTTATTAACATATTTACTTGGTAAAAAGTGGTTTCTTTGGATATCTAGCGCAGTACAACGGAAAATATAGTGAAATTCGTCTGCAATAGCTGTTGATTAACATAAATTACAAGTTCTGTTTTCTTTAGGTGTATTATTCCAGCGACCTTTTTTCAATAGGTAATTTTTGGTTGGTGGTTCTGAATTTAAGTATAGGATAAGCGATGTGTTTTGGTAGATAAAGGTAGTTTTCAAAAGAAGGTAACTTTTGTGATATCTATAATAGAATCCTTTTGAGCTGTTATTAACCGAACTTTGCCAAGATTGATAAAATTGGTCACTTAGGACCGTCTCTACGGTTTTCACTAGCCACTGTCTATCGTAAAGTTTTGGTAACAAGAGTACATATGAAAGCCCACAATTGTTTAGTATTGATTCAATATGATTAACCCATGGTGATTGATAGTTGCAAGATACATCTGAAGTGATTACGGTTAACATGTCACAAGATAATTAATTGTTTTCTGATATCTGTTTATGCCAAAAGTTTATCATTCTTTTAGCTATCAGAATGTCAAATGGTTTCCTACCAAGTTCTCCATACACCATAAAGTTCGGTGTTGATATCTTAAGTCCTGCTGCCAACTTCAAGAACTTCAGATGTACCTTTTCTAGGATATTAAAATTTGAGTAACCCCAAATTTCCGCTCCATATAGAAGTATCGGGAGAATCATTGTGTCGAAGGCTTTGATAATGCAGTCAAGCGGTAGATCGAGATTACTTTTCTTAAAAGAATTTAAATACATTTTGTAGCATTAACAGATAATGATTTCAAACTAATAGTAAACTTTCTATTATTGTTGAATACAAATCCAAGGTAACAATAGTTGTCGACTATCTCAATGATAACTTGTTTACTCTTCGTTTGCCACTTCTGAATATAACAATTTTTGTCTTATTTTTATTCATATCAAGTTTCCATTTATCGCATTCATTTTTGAAAGAATTTAATGAATGTTGCAGAGATTTAGGACTTGTAGCAAACAGAACTGTATCATCTGCATGAGTAACAAAAATAATTGTATATACACAAGAACAACGTCGTTCAATTTAGAGACATTCACGCCTTCACAATTATGACATTTCATCCACTGTTCAATGTCATTGAGATACACGCAAAATAATGAAGGCGACAGGTTCTCACCTTGTCTAACTCCTGAGTGACTTGGAAAAAAGTCTGATATATTACCGTTAAGTTGTATACATGATTTGATGGTCTGGTACATACTTTTGACTAGGGTGAGGAACCTACCAGAGATTCCATTACTATATAGTTTAGACCAAAGCCCGAAGCTCCATACATTATCAAATGCTTTAGAAAAATCTATAAATGCACAGTAAAGTTTCTGTTTACTATTTTTTAGTATATCAGATAACATTGTCATTATATACATATTATCAATAGTCGAGTATCCGGCTCTAAATCCTGTTTGGCATCTGGATAGTTACCTTTATAGATTGGTCTTATAACTCCCACTAACCACTCTTTAGGAATATTGCCGGTAGTAATTATCAAATTAAAAAGATTAACTAGGCATGGGTTTACTATATGCATGGAGTCAATGATGAAATCATTTTCGATTTGATCTAACCCCGCAGCCTTGTTACGTTTTAGCTTATTAACTACTTCACATCAAGGGTGAAGTCTTTATTGAGCGTATCGTTGTCAGCTTCAAATTCATAAACATCATTCTCAACATTGCCGGAATGTCGATTGGAGTTTAAGTGTTCATAAAATGAGTAAAATTCATCGAGACTTGGAGATTGCTTAATCGTATCTGTACCCTTTTTATTACTATGTGCGCGCCAGAATTCTTTAGGAGATTTCCGTTGTTGATATCTAAACATATCGAAAACCTTATCTTTGTGTTTTCTAAGATGTTTTTTCATACATTTCTTATATTCTTTAGTCGCATACCGTAGATACAACAGAGGTTTTGTTTTCTTATATCGTTTTCTAGCTATTTTCTTTTAGAATTGCATTCTTGTCCAAACCACGGTTTATTAGTTTGTCTCCTGTTAGGTAAGCTCTTTCGTTTCAGAGATCTGACACCAAACGTTACGCGCGCGGCATCAACAAGAGTACTAGTTAGTTTCAATGTCGCTTCCGTTATGACGTCAGAAGCATTTGCTCGCCCGCACAGTGCCTCTGTTGTAAGTGCTGTAAGATTGTTTATCAAGTCAATGTCAATATGCGAACAATATTGCTCACGTTTAACTCTGTCATATCGCTTCGGTTTTTCATTAGTAGGTGCATTTGAATCTTCTTCGGTTTCATTTTCTTGCACGTTATTGCCGGAGAATGAAAATAACAATGGACTATGTACGTCCGAGTAAAGCGAAGAAAAAGGTTCAATTTTCATATTTTGTAAAATCTGTAGACATTTCGGAGACGCGAGAAGGTAGTCAATTATACTCTGATCTTTGCAAGTGAAGTCTCCCACAAGTGCTTCATCTCCGATTCGGCCACTGGAGTAACGAGCGTTCATTCCAAAAGCTTAAAGGCGTCCTTTCCAAGAGGAAAGAGCTTCCACACCTTTCCATAAAGGAAAGAGGCACCCTTCCACACCTTTCCAAAGGCTTAAAGAACGCCCTTTCCAAAGCCTCTTTGGAAAGAACGCACGGCAAGGTGACCTTTCCACAGCCTTTAAAACTAATTAGCACCTTTCCTGTCTGACCAAGAGTTATGTCCCTTTATTCTGTTTGTCAATAATAATAGTTATTTTTACATTTTGAAAATCTTTATTTTGTTTGAAAGATTGATTCTTAAAAGACATCAAATTTAATTTACCTTTGAAAAAAAATTAAAACGTTTTTCATCGCAATTTTTTTAACAAAAGATGACTTTGTTTTTAAAATGATGAATCAAATCCTGCATATTAGTTTATTGCAGAAATTAAATAAATCATTTTACTATTTAAGGATTGACTTAAACACATGAAATGAATAAGAGATATAGAGTTGGAAAATTGCATCAATTAAGATTAAAAGATATTTAAAAAATTGTATGAATTTAATCATGGAAAATGTTAATAAACAATTTTTGGCAATGATTATCATTTGTTCGCAATAATTTGTTTCATTTCAAAGGTAAAAGGTGACCATTTTGCAAGTGAAGTTTGAAAGATTATCAATGACAAAGTACATACCCGTTTCAATCGTCAGAAAAAGTAATCCATGAATTGTTTGCAACTTGATCGACTTCCTGAATAATCCTATTAAATTTGGGTACCTTTCCAAATGATCTACTTTTTTCAAGTGACTGTAAGCATCGATAGCATTGCAGACGATTTTCTTCTCATTGGTTGAACGTAAATTCTACGTAGTTCATTGGTTTATGATGTTTGTCGTTGTTAAGATGTACTAATTAGCTGTGTAATGCCAAGAGTTATGTCGGTATGAACGGATGTTGACATAAGCCGCCATTTACCAAAGGGTCCAAAGCACAGGTGTGGGCCTGCTATTTGAGACAAATAATCTAACAATGAAATTTGACAGGAAATAGATTACATAATAGGCACCTGTTAATTATGACAACATTAGGACCCAGCTATGGACAGTATGCATTGAATCTGAGCAGTGTCTTGTGATGCGCAATTGCGTGGCCACATTCTAAACTCAGCATGAAGTACATAAACCAGTTTCATAAATAAATATCAAAACTAAAAAAGTGTTTCTATTTGTTTTTTTTTAAATTCCAAGCTTCATAGGTTCAAAATTTAATTGGATTAGGTAAAAACTATTATGCATACAAGAATGTATGAATGAGTTTTTAAAAAGAATATAGAATGTTGATGTAATAAGAGCATTGTGAAGATGACAATAGCCCTTGTCAATCGTTAAATTTTATATAAAACAACTAAATACAGGATCATATAACGAATATTTGTACTTAAATGTATGACTACATTAATCATGCATGTTTATGATTGTTCGATATGTATTTCGAAAAGATATATATGTCTCATAAATTATCATTACAGGAAAGTAAATTCTAAGGCAACAGCTAGTTCGCCGATCCGTTCGCTGTCCAAATTAAGGAAACATTTAGATATGTGTATGTAAATTGCAACTTACAATGTCATGTATAATTATGGTAAAACTTATATCAACAACAAAGCGTTGATCTAATATTAATTCATTGTTCATGAGCTTAACATAATAAAGAACATTTTAGAAATATAATTTAATACATACAATCTAATGCTATTGTTTGATAATAACAAGCAAAACAGAAAAATCTTATAAAACAGATCCACAAAAGTATTTTATTGAATCTTACATATCCCCTATTTCAAATAATGCACCTTAGGCTTTCTGTGAGAAGAATCACTCATTATAAACAATATACATCTTGTTAATTTGTCTAGCCGACAATCAAGGTTGCCTCTTTGATCTCATAGTGGTAATTAACTGGATGCGTTTAGTGTAGAGGCTGGACCAGAAAGGGGGAGGGGGCGTGAGGGGTGGGGCGTCTGGAAGTGACACTCGCTTGGAAAGAGCGTCTGACAGGATTGCTTTCTTTGCTATTTGGCGGTCTATGGTATAGTATTCCCGCTATGCCATTGCCGAGACCTTGACTAACGGATTTGAATTGAGTTTCACTTGAATGTCATATCTATATATAAATAAGCACATGTTGTACAGATACTTTATTTTGATTGTACTTTATAATGTCATATTTTGTGTCTAGTTCTTGTGTATTAATTTATCTGATGTATGTACTGGTGAGGCATTAGCATAAGCAGAGTTTTGCTTGTTTGCCGAACCAGATTCTTTATTGAATAAAAATATGTTTAAACCAATGTCATATCTAAAATATAGATTTAGCCAATGATCGATTTTACAATTTATGATGAAAATATTAGGCTTTTCATTATTACATTAACAGGGCTTATTTCGGAGGTCACGTTTTAATATATCAAACCCAGTAACCACATACTTGAACCAAACCTCAAATGTCCACAAAAGATTTTATAGAAAGCTCAATCGGCTCATACATAGCTTAAAATATAGTTTTATGAACAATTCATTTCTGTTGATATGTTTGCTCATACATGAAACGGTATAAGATTGTTTTCTGACAATTCCTATGTTGTATCAATTCTTTTGAAATTTAAGGAAATAAGGAAATAATTTAAGTTTCTGTGTCAAGGTTAGAAACACCGTGTAAAGTAAAATTATCAATAATATCAAGTCTATTTTTGTAAAAGAACACAGAAACGGATGTATGAAAACATATTAATGGATATTTATAATCAACTGACAATGCTTTATACATACTGATACTACAATATGTGCACATATCCATTAAAAGTGGTAAATATTGTAAATAAAAACTTCACCTTGCGTATTAACCTGTATCTAATAAGTAAAATTTGGACTTGCTTCCATGGTGTGCTAACAGTGAATTAAATGGATGGTTAAGACAATCAACAACGGGTTTCATATAATGTTACATTTCTTTTATTAACTCTCCATGCTCCAGATCTTGCTTCATATATTTCTCTGTGAATGTTCTCTTTGCCGTTCAACAAACTGTTTCATACCATGTGATAATGTCGCATACATTTCACATTCAAGCTCTTGATTTTGTCGAAAAATTAAGTGCGCCTCAAGCTCGATTGTAGTGAATGCAAAAAATTTAATAGACAAATATCGGTTACGTCCAGATGTTTTTGCGGAAATTGACAAAGTATGTTACATTTTCTCTTAATTTGTCAAAAATTTTAAGAGCAAATATATTTCTATATTCATGGATATGAGTTCTATACGGTAGTGGCAATTTGAGCTACTTAACGAATAGAAACATCCTTAATTCAACACGTTTTATACACATAAGTAAACAATTTTCGTTTTTTTCTTCAATTACTAAGATTATTTTGAATCTAATTCACGTTTATAATCACGTGCTTCAGTTGAGCAACAATTTTGAAAATTTTCGCTATGCTTTGTTATTTATAGCACAAGTTCTCACAAGTTTTTTTACTTCTCTAATTCGTTGTTATGTTCTGTATCCATGTATTGTTTAATTTTGCTTTAAACATATTTATTCATGATATAGTACGTGAAGGGATTGGCCAACAAGCTCAAAAGAGCTTATTTTAAGGCCGCTCCAATACAATCACATATGTAAATATATACAAACAAATTAAAGTGAGTGACGTATGACAAATCGTTATTCAATTTCGAAGAAATATACACTGATATTGCATGTATACCATTTGTTTATTTGGCAGTTTATTTGGCAGTTTTTGTTTAATTTTGTATTGGTACGGCGTTGAAATAGGCCAAATGACTTGTTCGCCAGTCCAAATTTTGTACGAAATAAAAATATGGTTATTAAACGATCTCATACAATTTGATAATACGGCTTACCTTGCTAAGTAACTACACAGGTCTCTCTCTCAACTCAGAGAGAGGATGTTGCACAATTTTATTACATGGTAATTAACCGTTCGTTACCTAGTCTAGCCGACAATCAGAGATGTCTCTCTGATCTCAACATGACAATAAACTTGATGGGCGTGTGTGAGGGGCAGGGAGAGAGTCAGCAAAAGAAGTGACGTTGTTTGACAACAAAGATTAACGAGATCAAAATAAGAAATTAACTAATTAATAGGGCATATCCTCCCCCAAAGTATAAAGTATGCCAATGGTTTCATAAAAATATAATGATCTATATACTGTTGTTAGAATTAAAAAAATCATAAATTATTCTTGAATATTGAAAAGGTTGGTTATTTCAATGAATGTCTTTATTCAACTAGAAAAATTCATGCTTTTGGATATCCACATGACTACATGTATGTCATGTGAACATTATGTTAGAAATATCTGCCTGTTAAATTTAAAAGCATGTGGACTGAATTTAGCAATTAACTTTTTTCAACTGAAGACAAGTTATGATTACCAATAATATTGCTTTAAATCAAATCCTTTAGTATAGAAAAACATGTCTTGGCGAAAATCACAAAATAATATGAAATAATGAAGAGAGGCTTCATAATTAACGCCACAAGAACAGGCTGATGTTGGATATATAAAACGTTCATTTTATATTCATTTAGGTCGCTGCATTCAAGTCAAAGAGAGCAATATATTATTTGACAAATTCTGATTCATTTGCAAGTCAAGGTGGCTGTAGATATATGTCTCGTTATTCATAATCTATGTTAGAATATCAGTGATCTATTTGGTAGGCATTGATCTAACAAAGAGATGTACTTTATACAACAAAATAACCTTGATTTAGACATTATTTATGTCAATCACTTACCTCAGAATGAAGATGTTCTGGCGCATTCGGGTTACTTCCTTTCAAACTTTCTATCCAACAAATTCATAAACACATTACACTCTTGCTTCTGGAGCGTACACGCCCCATTTAAGAATACATAGTGTAATACTGATGTAGACATCCCCATCTCTTTTCTCCAATGTTCTTCTGTAAATTATTGACAAAGGGTCATTCACAAGCATTTAGTTAACAGTAATCCTATTTAAAACAACATCAAGATTGACTTATTTATCTAGACCCAAGCTCATTGCTACTCCGGGATTCTTCTAAAAGCTTTATTATCAAAACAGAAATAACAGATTACACTGCATACCCACTTTACATTAAATAAAGAAGGGTCCTTAACAAGCATTTAGTTAACAATAATCCTAAAACAACATCAAGATCCATCTAGATCCAAGCTTCCTGCTTCTGCAGGGTTCTTAATTTCAAACTTGTTTTCTTATATTAATTGCTATAAAGAGCATATGACAAAAGTTTATCATATCAACTGTTTATATATGAAAATAACTTGATGCCTTTTACTTAAAGTGGCTTTATTCTAAGTTAAATTATTTATTTTATAAAAAGTGGTACCTCATCCAAATTCTTCTGCCTTAAAACACAGGTTTCTATGTTCATTAATATGTTTTGACTTGATACCTCAAGCAAAATATAGAAAAAAACAGCATGTTGTTATAAACTCATGGTAAAATTCAGAATATCACTAAATATTTTAATTTCAGAGGAAATCATATGAGATGTGTGTGCTAATCTTTTTGTTATTATTATTTATTTATTAAGATATATGTTCATCCTTTTTCGTGCCTCTATGAAAAATGGTTTTGTGTGGTCATTCTCTTTCATCTATGTCATCCATCATTCAATATTATTTTTTACAGTGAATGACTTATTTTTCTGAGATCCGCATGGGCAAATTTAGAGTTTATTATTGGTAATGTTGTTCTGATTTTAGAAAAATTAACAAATGTTACTAAAACAACGAGTGCTCGTTAGCGTCAGATAATACCATTTAGCATCTCAGACCAATAAAACCTATCAGACTATGACCAGTTGTCAGCTTCAGGTATTGAGCAGGTGTCAACTGTGCTGTACAAACACATGCAGGTGGCTTGTAGACAAGTGACCATGTATCAGTCTGATTTGTCAGGACGGTGTCTCTCGTGTCTTGAAACAATAGGATACACTGCCTTACCGCATCCTGTTATCCAATGAAATCTGAGAGGTTAGATAAGAAATTATCAAACTAATTTTGCATCGGCTCTCTTTTTCTCATCTGGTCGCCATTATTGTTTGAATGTGATAGCTGGATGTAGAGATTGTGTCGTTTATCTGTTTAGCCACTGATCAGTGATGGGTTTTTGTTCTGTTCTTAAGCTAAAAAGGACTTGGATATTTATGTTCTTGTGGATACATTCACTGAAAAGGTACGTTCCACATGTTTAACTGATCAACTAACACATGCTTTATTGATTTATGAAAGAAGTATATGAGGCAGCTTTTCATTTTTTCCTAACTTAATTTAGCGCTGTTCAAATTCGTTACCTTCAGAGTAATGCACTTTAAGCATGTATCAGTGCGTGGAAAAGTGCCATATAACTATCCATAAAATTATTATAACAATCACATTATACGTTAAATAACTATAGAGTAAATCCCTTTGATGACCTTTATAGATATGTGAACTATGTTATCCAATTAAATATGATACTGTTTCTTTATATAACCACTCAACCACTCGATTTAATACATGTTGAACTACTAACTTAATTCAAAATGACTTTTTAACAGCTTTTCATTTCACTTTTCTCCTAGTTATTAATTATAAAATAATCGTTCCACGTCCATGATTAACACAGTTTCATGATCTCGTAATTTCATGAAATCAAATTCATGTTTCAAATAAGAAATAAAAAAAACCCTTTTCAACCATACTGCTTAGAATTGAGAAAAACGTAAAGTGCGATTTTATGCGCGCTTCATTGACTTAATCGATTTGGAAAGATAGGCAACGGAAAGGCGACCTTTCCTTAGTGTGGAAAGGACGCCTTTCAGTTTTTGGCAAGACCGCCTTGCCAAATTTGGAAAGTTATGGAATGAACGCGCGTTACTCCAGTGGGCCATTACAGATGAACAGATTGAAGTGCTGACATGGTTCTATTAACGATTTACCGTAATTATTCACTGGTTTGTCTTATGTTGCACGTACTCTTGGTATATTCAAATCGGTTAAGTTAGATTCGGGATCAAACTCGCCTGACAGCTCGTCAAGGTTCATATCTAATGCATCTATAATGATTCGAGTTAATTTCGAGTAATCAGTCAATGACCCGGTTCTGGCATTGAAGTCCCCTACAACTGATACTAGTTCCGTCTCGGAGAACATGTACAAGAGCGACCGTTCTAGTTCTACAAACATATCCGCAGGAGCATAACGCGAACCTTCTGGGGGCAGGTATACAACACCTATTATCATATCTTGACTGACACGAAAGAATTCCTTAGATATCTTAAACCAGATGGCATATTCATCTTGATAATCTTCGAGAGTAGAAACTTAATTGAGTACTTGTTCGTAACTGCAAGACCAATACCGCCACAGCGCCGAAGTCCAGTAAGCCTATGCTTTAGGAACAATGTATAGCCCTCTATGCATATATCATCTAAATTGTCTGTTTTAGTTTCTTGCAAGCATATAATATCGAACCTATTTATGAAATCTGTAAAATCAGAACAGTTCAGACGGCTCATCAGGCCACATACATTTAAGCTCATGAAATTCACACTATTCACAAAGCAAAATGATGTAACAGAGCAGCCTTCATCAAGAGAAGTGCTTCTATCAAGGTACAACGTATCACCGAGTTGAGATGATGGGATGTCATATATTTTATGAATGTTAGTATCCTTACCTCTCGTTTCATTGAGATTATCAGAGTGGGTTATTTAGAGAATAACCAACGAGGTGCGAGTGAATACGGGAAGTATCCACGAGTTGAAATAATGTTCACAGTCGCGGGCCTTGGCGAGGAAGTAAATTAGTCAACAGCGCTAAGCAATGTACTTCTGTTTAAAAAGGCCATAAAACTGACGACAGTTTGGTCCCCAGATATTACATAACATGATTTTCATATTTGAGACACATTAAGATCATAACAAAAATACTCTTAGAAGCTATCGCATGAATATGCTCATGTGAATGTGTGTCGTCGTCCCTACCTACTTACTAACGGGCGAGTGGCTGAAAGCACAGTGTTGAAACGAAAATTGGAAAAACCTGTCAATTTTTTAACATTCCAACAGACAAAAGTGGCAATATCTTGAAGAGAAATATATAATGAAAGGATCGAAACGAGTTTGTATGTCAAGATTGTCAACTAATCTGAAGTTTGAACAACATTTCTTCTCTTGGATGTGACTTTCAATCACGTCTTGTTGCCAGTATCAAGAACGATAACTCTTCGGATTACTTATCGTGTAGTCGATGAACCTTTTTGACACTAATTAAATACACAGTTATAACAACGAAACCTTTGCCCAAAAATTTGTACGGATCGAGCGTTTCTCTATCTGTATGAGTACTTTTTTCAGCTGCATACTGCGTGGGAAAGGACGCCATATATATTGTGCAAAGGTTTGTATTGTGCGAGCGTGTTCGAACTGGATCGAGTCTGTCAGACCTGCACTTTTTTGCACCGACAATTGTGTATGGTTTGATCAATCGTTAGCTTCATGTGTTTTTATGTTGTGAAATGATGATGATTAATTCTAAGTTAGCATTAACGTATTGTCAAACTTAAAATTATGATTTGATGTTTTCATGAATATTTATATGGCAGCCATGTTTGTTTACAAACGCGACGCTTATTTTCAAGTATTTTGCCTGGGAAAAAGTATCATTCTTGTAAATTACAGTCATAGCGAAACACTTCGATGAAGTGTCAAATTATGTGTTAGAATTTTAACTTGTAATAAATGTATAAGAATGTTCATCTATCTACGCTTTTCTTTGAAAGTCGATGCATTTGTTCGGCACGTTCTATTTATCAATGAAACGTGAAAATAGTCCCGTCAACCAATCGTATTTCATTCTCAGCGTAACCAACGTCTCAACGTCGAGAATCACTAAAGAGCACATGTGCGAATATCAAAAAAATATCCACCTGTGTCTGCTCGCCCATATGGGTAATATTGTACAGTTCATACATGTGAGAGAATCACTAGGTGTAACAATATCATCAACCGTATCATCGAGAGAAGATGGTGTAAATGGACTATCAGTATCCTTGTAACGAATGGAGTTTTTGTCAGAAAAACACTTACTGTTTACCGATTTGTTAATGTTTGTAGCACTATCACTATCGTTTTTGACAGCTTCATGTGACAATGTCATATTATCTACATTATCAGTATTATACACAAAGCCACAATCTTGGCAGTTGTTCCGCTTGTTGCAGTATTGAGCTGATAATGTTACGGGGATATCCGATACATAATGAATGTGACATGCAATGTTGATATCTTTACCTCTCGTTTCGTTTAGATTATCCGAGGTTGAAACTGTACAGTTCATACATGGAATAGAATTATTTCGCGTCAAAGTGTCATCAACAATATCATGGCAAGAAGAATACCAGTGTCGTTGTCATGAATAACGTAAAACACCTGCTTTCCGCCATTTCCAAATTCGTGTTAATGTTGGCGTCAATTTTGAACAGTTTCCTTTGGTATAGTTATAGTATCAATACTATCAATTATTTAAATACATATCTGTTGACTAGACCTACTATGCCTGCCTCCTGTAGGCATGCTTTATTTCAACCTTATTACCACAGACGAAACTTGAAACAGTGGAGTAAGGGATGCGTAAAATCCCCCTCCAAGGGCGGTAAGTCAGTGGTCTCGTGACGTCCCTCCCAGAAGCCTTCACTCTCCTCTCAGTTGCAATGCAAGACAGTTGTTTATGTTTTCGCTCTCGACTCTGGGCATTTCTAGCGTTATTCTTCGCTGCTTTTGCTAACCTTACTTCGTATTCAATTAAAGGGTTTGTTTTACGCCTTATCTACACGCTCGGCGTCATATTTGTTTGCTGTTTATTGTAGGTTTGAGTGAGTGAGTGACCTTGTTGACATATGCTAGGCTGTGCGCTACCAAGCTTAAAGCTGCACGCTCTGCACGTGCAACTCGTGTCTCTTGCTTTCTCTCTCCTTCGTCGGGTGACTGCTTGGGTCGTACGTCCTCCACCCTCCGCCCTCCGGCTTCGTTGTGTGACTGCTTGGTTCGTACGGCCTCCGCCAGTTCTCAGTGTCAGGTGGGTCTTCCAACAGTTGGTCGTCTGCTTCGGTTGGATTTCACCTTCGTCTGACACTAGTCTTTCGTCTTCGGGGGTGCTTCGAATTCGGACCCTCCGGTAGTCTGATCCTACGATAGTCGGAGGGGTTTTGTTGAAACGAGTGTGCCCCTCTCTCGTCTTCAGACTTCAAGGCCTACGTTTCGGTCATTCGCAAGTCCGTTACTGATAGGGCTTATGTGTTGAAGCGAATAGCTCCGACAGGTGAATGGGGTCGCGATCGAGAGTTTTCTCCTACTCGTCAATCCCTCTCCGGATGAGAGGGTGGATGTAGTAATCACCGAACGGACGGATAAGTTTGACTGGGAATTTCCGGAAGAGCAGAATCCGGTAGGGGTTCGAAGGACTCCCTCTCACCTCGTGGTTCTTCCTGTTCTCTCTCTGGGGCTCGTCGCTCTCTGTCCCCCCTTCGTGTCGGGAGGGTGACAGGTGTACGTCTCCGCTGAGGCTTAAAGTCGTCGAACCCACTACTCCCAAGAGCAAGAAGAAGATGAAGACAGCTAAGTTTGACAAGTTCAAACCAGAGCTGCTTCTTGCGTCCGTCAAATACATGGTATCTTCTCTGGTGGACGCTCGATTGGGAGGATGTAGTAATCACCGAATGGACGGATGAGTTTTATCGGTAGTTTCCGGAAGAGCAGAATCCGGTAGGAGTTCGAGGGACTCCCTCTCATCTCGTGGTTCTTCCTGCTCTCCTTCGTCTCTCACTGTCCCCCCTTCGTGTCGGGCGGGTGAGAGGTGTACGTCTCCGCTAAGGTTTAAAGTCGTCGAACCCACTACTCCGAAGAGCAAGAAGAAGAAGAAGACAGATAAGTTTGACTAGTTCAACCGGAGCTGCTTCTTGTGTGCTGGACGCTCGATTGGGTCCGGTGGGGTCACCAAGCCGTACCGCTCACGCTACTATGATAGGTCGAGACTCAGAGGGGGACAGCGTGTCACATGATGGATGGCCAGGAGGCCCGCTTTGGGGATGTATCCGACCCTCCATTCATCAGTATAGTGTTGGATGCGGAGGTACGGTATCATCGGATGACGCTCCGGCTGTGGATTCAGTCGCCATGTTGACTGAAGTGGCTTCGTTCTCGGAGGTACCACTCAGTCAGGTCCGCGTCTTGGGACCTCACTCGTCGGTGTCCAGGAGGGCTTTCAAGAGTGGGATGGGGACACACCTCCCATGCAACTTGCTCTTCCTCCTTACAGGCTCCTGCTGGACGCCGTGGAGGATATGGAGCATGTCATCTCGTCTGCTGATCCTTACCGTCTGCTACCACCGTTAGTAGTGTCTGACAAGCGCCGGTGTCAGTTGCCACTGCATTCGGCTCCCTTTCAACTTGTCCCACCTGCTCTCGATCAGGGTTTGTCTCGCTTGATTTCCCCCGATGCACCCCATCGCGTTACTGATGCGCAGCTCACGCATCTCGACAGAGAGGCTCGCACAGTGTTGGGGTTGGGGAATCACGTGACGTTCACCTGTAAGGCGATGCTCAACTGAGGCAAGCGGGCAGACATGGAGTCGGGTGACCTGGTGCTCCTCAAAGCCTACAGCAATGTGGCCGCTGACCTCGCGCAGATCATGCTATCGGCGTCGCGTTTACCGTCAGGGGGTATGAGCAGGCCCCAGCCAAGTGGGAATTTCTCTTTGGTGGTTGTATCCACGAGGTACTTAGAGCGCGAAAGGAGGCTCAACAACAAGACCTCACGAATTGGCTCGCAGGGAGTCAGAAGACACCCAAACGTACGGCGGCTAAATACCATCAGGGTCAATTTACCCCTAAGGAAGCCAGGACTGACTTTTGGCGGGGAGGTCGTGGCCGCATATCCATAAGTCAGCAAACTCCCAAGTCCCCCCATCCTGGGGCTGAAGGACGTACCCCTCAGAAGGAGAAGCGGAAGAAGTGACTCGTGGTCACACCCTCAGCTTTCTCCTCCGCTCGTTCCATCAGTGGGAGGCCGGCTTCAGTGCTTTGTCAGCAACTGGGAGCAGTTAGGTTTAGAACCGTTCGTTTGGCGAATACTGCGTCAGGGCTTCCGCATTCCCGTCTCGTCTCCTCCTCCTCTTACCGGTGCTCCAAGGGAGCGTCCCTTGTCACGGGACCGGCTCCAACTAACCTTGGAACATTGAAACGATGGGCTCGCTCACAACCGTTCTCCCGTCGTTCTAGAGGCACAGCTCAGGTTCAAGATAGACCTGTTCCGTCGTCTAGGATGGTAGGTGAACTTAGAGAAGTCGGACTTAATCCCAGCGACTCGTCAGAAGTTCTTAGGGGTTTTCCTAGACACTAAGCTGTTCCGATGGTTTGTAACGAGGGAACGGATGGCTCGTGACAATTGGTTAATGCATCTCACTCTCGATGCGTCACTCTCCCTACTGACTACGTCAGTGGCAGAGAGTTGTAGGGTTGCTAACATCAGCTCAGGACCTGACCCGCAGGGAGAGGTTATTCCTCCGCCCGTTACAGGTGTTCCTGAGCCCCCACATCAGGGAGGCGAGGTGTCGTCAAGACATAGCTCTGACTCCAGATCTGCAACGCTTCCTAGCTTGGGGCGGGTAGACGAGAGTGTTTTCTCCAGGGTTTCTCTTCAGCCTCATCCCCCCTCAGCTCACCTGTTTGTACACGCCTTCACTCAGGGGTGGGGCCGCATCTGGGTCACGAGCAGGTGGCGGGAGTCTGGTCTCAGTCAGAGAAGAACTCGCACATCAACGTCCTTGAGTTGGATGCAGTCCGCCTAGCCATTCAACATTGGCTAGTCCCCCTGCGAAAGCCCCAGTCTCTGCTTCGTGTGTTGCTCCGGCTCTTCGAGCTGGTGGGCGATATGGAGCTGGACATCCGAGCAGTCCACATTCCAGGGGCCAAGAACATCTTGGCAGACGCGCTGTCACAACCTGATGCCCCTACCCCGACGGAGTGGCAACTTAATCACGACGTGTCTCAATCATCAGCTAACGACTAGGTACTACCTCCCCAGTACCAGACCCTCGAGCGATCGCCTTAGATGCCCTCTCGTTAGGGTGGGAGGGGATGGACGCCTAGGCTTTTCTGCCGCCGGCCATCCTCTCTCAGGTGGTAGCCAAGATAGGGACAACTCGGGTCTTTCAACTTCATACCGTGGTTCGTTCCTCTCCGGCGTCTCTGTAATCAGTACCCTGTTCCCATTCAGTCACGGAGAGATCTGCTCCTAAGCAGGCCAAGCGGAAGGTTACACGATAACCCTCAGGTGTTCTGCCTTCACGCGTGGCTTGTATTAAGAGAGGGTTAAGGAGCAGTGGTTACTCTAGGTGTGTCGCCAATGCCATAGCTACCTCTATTAGGAAGACCACTAGGAAACTCTATGATTTCCAGTGGCAGGCCTTCCCCCCATCGTCCCCGCTTGGTCTGTCTTGCCTTGCCTTTTATGGGCCTGTTCGGAGATTGAAGGCTTCTGGGAGTGACGTCACGAGATTTTAAGCATCCCTCACTCCACTGTTTCAAGTTTCGTCTGTGGTAATAAGGTTGAAATAAAGCATGCCTAGAGGAGGCAGGCATTGTAGGTCTAGTCAACAGGTAAGTATAAATAATTACGTTTAATCAAAAACGTACTATTTTATACACAGAATTAAAATTTTGGCAATTGTTACGTTTTTTAAAATAATGTATATTATTAAATGGCGATTTAACAAAGTCAGCATCTCTAGGTTGTATTCTAGTACTAGTTTTATTATCCAGGAATGATTGTTCAGACTGCTTCACATGATGTGCCGAGTTGAGTGTCGAATGTTCTAGAGTTGTGCACGTGGATGGAGAGGTTCCGAGAAGTCACTACTGAACTCACTGACAAGACAAGGGGGCATTTCTTATGTTGAGTTATTTCCTGCATGATAATTAGTATTCAGTGTATTATATACATCATAACATACATGCATAATGTTTTTATTATGACACTTGCCCGTTTGTCGAGTCACACCATGCTGTGAGCTGCTACTCGTATCCCATCTCTCAGTGCACGTTTCGCCCTGTCCACACGCCTGTGCCTATGCTGGCCTCGTTCTGGGGCCTGCTGTTGTCAACTTCCCGCGTTGACTTAGAGGGCACGATAGGGTGGTGGCATAGACGGCTCATGTAATCGACTGTTGACATACAACCTATCAACTACCAAAGATGCTTTGTTTCCTTGACTCCGCGCGGATCTAAAGTATTTCGCGGCTTATCTCTTCGGGGAACTGTTCGTTGATACTGTGGGGCGTACCTTTCAGTTTATATCCACACCGTTTAACTAAATCGCGTTCACGGGTTACCAAGAATATCGCGATAATAGGGCGTGGCCTCGTGTCCCCTTGATGCGTTGATCTCTTGGCACCAATTCTATGGACCGTTTTGAATTGGAGATGCGAACTATCCATATGCAGCTTTTCTTTGATGAAATTTCGTAGCGTCGATTCACAATCTTCGATCGCCGTGTCGCCTGTGTGGCCTCAGGTATGTTGGTAAATATCAGATTGTCGCGCATGGAGCGCGTAGGTTGATCTATCTACTTGATCTTTGATAGCATCAATATTTTTACTTTAAATTCAAATCCAGCAACCCTAGATTTAATGTCATTCACATTTGATTCAATAACATCGAGTTTAAGAAGAGACCTCTCTATACGTTCAAGTTTTGCCAGGACAATGGAATTTTAATCAACTGGTGTCGACATGGTGTGGGGTGGTTGAGCTAAGTACGATAAATGGTACTGACCGGTGGGAGTTGTGAATCCGTACTGGGGATGTGGTCCCTGGGGTGGTGTATACACTGTGTTCAGATAGTCGCGAAAAACATCACTTGTACTCACGTCAGCTGGGTTAGCACTTGCTACAGGATTCATGACGTGAGGCGTGGACGGACTGTCCGTACAGTCAGTAGAAGTCGATTTCTTCTTACGTTTCTTTCTCTTATTCTCTGGGTTTTCTTGGGTTGAGGTGTTTGTCATCACTTCTGAGTCAACATTAGATACATAAAATGTACTTCAAGTCCTATGAGAGTCAGTTTTCGATAAAATTTAACAGAGCGCGCGAAACACACATGTTCTCGCCGCCATCTTGTTGTCGCCGCCATCTTGAGTTTGAATTGGAATCTGACTGTGAGTGTGGATTCAACAGCTGTGATCTTTGAGCTTCTACTGCTTACTGATTAAATTTTTTGAGATAAAGTCATCTGTCATCTGTTTGAAGCTTAAGGTGGGAATTGAAGATGGACCCCACAAGGACATTCAATTTAGATATCATTCATTAATGTTTCAATTTTCTCGTGCATTTAGATTGTTTACACTCGTAAAATCTTCAATCTTTGAGAAGTTTTCTTTGACATAAGAGTTGGGTGGAGTAATCAAAAATCAACACTCCCGGATCTCACATTGAAAAACTTATGTCAAATGACGTATATCTTATACCAAATTGGCGTTTAACTCTTATTTGTATGTCACTTTTTCATTCTCAGAGTCTTAACAGGACAGTCATGAAAGGATTAAGAGCTTGAATACAGATACATGTTATGTTTATGTTTTAAAACAATTTTAAGGAGTTCAATTTTCAGTTTTGGTGCCTGTTTTATAGCTTTTTTATTCCACATTTAAAAAAACCCAAACCTTATCAATTTTAAGACACAAGACATGTTAATAAAAAATCATTTTCTCCTAATGGAACATTGCATACATATATAGTATACTTAAAAGTTAGACAAATACATGCATTATTATAAATTCGAATTGGATATCGATTTTGTCTTTCTTATGGTTAACGAATCTGAAATAATTTCAACAGTAAAATTTTTAACAGTTTGACAGGTGATGACAGTGGAATTCCCGATGGTTGTCGTGATGTAAGTGCGCATTCGAAAAGAGAATAGTGTAGAAAAGTGGAGACAAGACCTGTACTGTTAACGGCGGAGATGACATTGAAAATGATCATGTAAAACGAATAACAGAATCGCTGTGTATAGATAAGGTGTATAGATATTTTACTTCAGTTTTACAATATCTGTTACATATGAGGAAATGTTCCAGAATCTTGGACAAGAGGAATTAAACAACCCGTACCGAAATAAAACATAATAGACAATCGGGATCTAAACCCATCCAGAGGTATGTCTCTCCAATCCAGTATGCGTTCTGTATTTTTAATGCTCGATTTGCTGAATAGTCTGATTCAGACAGTGCAGCGGAACCGTTGACCAAAAATAATCTAAACGAGTATAAAAAAGTTATAAAGTTATTTTTATTGACTTCAATAAAGCGTATGATGCAGTGGACCGGAACAGAACATACTCATCAATTAGCTTGAAAAGCTAGGTTAAGTTGGTACATGCTAAACGCGTTACATGGTATATATAATAAACTATATTATAATCATATAGATCTTTATAAGGTAGTGTGAGGATGAACGGATTAAAGACTGACTGGTTTAAAGTAAAATGCGGCGTGCAAACTATCCCCTCATGATTATAAACACATTCATAACCTTTCTGGTAAATACGTTCAATCATTTAGGAATATTGCTTCAATGTGGAAAGGAAAAGCTTAGTATACTGTTTAACGCCAAAACACCTTCATAACCTTAATGGTAAATACGTTCAATCATTTAGGAATGGGACTTCAATGGCCTTAATATTGCCAAAGCGGCGTTAAACAACAACTAACTCACTCACTCACTCAATGTGGAGAGGAAAAGCTTAGTATCCTGTTTTACGAAGAAACAGAAGAACACTTGCAATAATTACAGTTGGATTTAGTGATGATGTGGATAATAACTGTTTATTTATCCATATTGACAAGCCAAAAATTGAGCATTTTGCAATCTGTAATCAAAAGTGAACGTGTTTTCAAATGTGGGGGAATACAGTTAGAGAGCCGTGAGCATATACCGTTACTTCACAGTGAAGTAATTTCATGATTTCACTGTGAAGGCAAACTACGTAGCTCTGGCTGCAAGCAGATTTCTTAGCCGAGTGATAACGAAGTGTAAAATACTGGGTATTATGGATTTTGAAGTGTTTCAGAGATTAAAGGATTGTATACTTTTACGAGTTATAGCATATGAAGCAGCTGTGTAGGGGCTACAGGACTACTCGTTGATATATGCTGTTGAGAACCAAGTCTGTAGGTTTATTTAGGAGTTAGTAGATATGCACCGGCCGATGGGGTACTAGGTGATCTAAGATCGGTACCCTGAACGACCGTTGAATGTACAATGTATAGGCTCAGAGGAAAACTCAAAGATGAAATTATGCAAAAATTGGAATTTAGATTGACATATTGCTTCGTATTATATATACCCACACTATCACGGAAATGGTTGAGCGCAATTACAAAGACATACTTAAGCTTGTAAAACTATCTATGAAGAAATTGTTACAAGTATATACAAAAAGAGACATGAACCGCTACATACAAACATGCAAAACAAACATACTCAAATCAATTATATCCCCCAATAGTAACTAATTCTTGACAGATACTTTAAAATCATGAGGCATATTTGCAAGAACAAAATCCCGTCTAAAAACATATGGTTACAAGGCTGATGAAAAGGTATTCAATTAAAAACATTATTCCCAAAAAGGCATTACTTACATAAACGACATGTTTAACACTAATGGTAAATTGTATACTATTGAACAACTACAAGAATTATATGGGTGCACAACGAACTCCAAGGAATAATACAATTCATAAAACGTTGCTTTAAATCCATTTAGTTTCAAATTGAAACACCAATTCTACCAATAACCTAACTTACAAAATAGTGTAGGAAATAATATGGGTGCAGAAACATACATGTACATGAAATTCTTATATCCATATTACATAACGTGGAAAATGGCAACATAAACTAAACGAAACCATTGAGGAAGAAACATGGAAGAAGTCATTAAAAATAACATTTAAATCCGGTGTAAAACGCTATAGGTTCCAATAAAGTATAATTCATAGACTCTTGCCACCAAACGATTTGTTAACAAAAGTGAGATACAACGATTCCAATAAATAGCTCTAAGACAGAATCAATATTGCGTTTTCTTTAAGAAGGTATATTCGTTAAGAAAATCTGGAAAGAAATAGAAAAATGGATACAAGAAAAATAACGGAGTAACAATAACTTTCACAAGTAATAGCATTATTTCAGGATATTGTGCAAAGAGAAGCTATATTCTAAATCTTAGTAGTACAAATATACAAAATGAAAAAATGAACAAACGATCAAATCTTTAACATATCAAAGAAGAAATTAAATCAATGTATTACGTTGACAGCTACAACTACTATTCAGAGTGCAAGTATGAAACATTCGTTAAATTCTGGTTCATATGCCAAAATCTTTTCTTATTATATCTAACAGTTGTTGTTTATTGCCACTATCCATTGCAGTTTGAAAGTGTCTGCCATTCAAATTATGTATATACTTGTGAACCATATTTTTATGAAATGAATTGTTTTGAATGACTTAGCTTGTATTGATTGAGATTTTTAAAAATTGATAAAGGGAAAAAGCAATGCAGATACGATCAGGTGCACAGAAAACGAATCTTGTATATACCGAAGAGATATACACCTAAAACCTACAATAACTAGATTAATTTCAATTAAAATCCGCTTTATCGACAAAAATCAAAACCCAGATGTGATGTGAGAAATGTAAACACGTAAACAAGGAATTTAAAGTGGCGACCCTTGACCCGGAAGTCAATCAAAGGGTGATTACCAAGCTATAATTCATACAAAGAGCCGATGCCCGATCACAACAAGTAGACACAACATGAATAAATGTTCCAGGCCTAATGTTCTATGTTCCAGGCGTCGGATGACGTCAGCAGGGATTCTGTTCCACATGTTTAACAGGGTTTTCTCAAGTTCCTGCTGGTGATTTTAAGGTGGCAACAGCTGTATCAAATGGCGGTCAAGGTGATCTTAAAGGTGTTCAGTGGAGTTCTTATCTGGTGAGTTAGCTGGCCACGGCAAACAGTGACGTTGGCGTTCTCATCAATTTATCGATGGCCAGTTAGCAACAAATAGTGGAGTCGTCAATCCCGCCACAAATCCCTCCCCACACCATGATGCCTCCGCCTCCCTAATGCAGTTTGGCGCGAGATTCTCGCCCCTTCCTCAATACACTCGAACTCTGCCATCGTTCCTGAATAGGCAAAACCTACTCTTGTCTGTAAACAGCGACCTCTCGGAGTCACGTCGCTGTCAACGGCGAACAATACATGTCCATCTTGATCTGCGTTGACGGTGTAAACGGGTCAAAGCCATTCCACGGAAGGGGCGGTAGGCTCGTATACCAGCCAAACAAAGTCGACAAAGGGTTCTTCTTGTGCTGATGATATGAGCATCTTATATCTTATTTGAGCGTGCCTTTAAGATGTCGATGCTTCTAATAACTAATTTAGGTAAAAATGGCCCGAAACTGAAATAATCACAAAAATTTTCAAATCAATTTAAAAACCTTTTTGTTAAACAGATATTGACACAGCCTTATTATTTCTTACTGATGATATGTGGAAGTTGTATTCAAAATTAAGTGTGGACATAAATTGTTCAAAATAGAGAAAGGTCGTAAGAGCTTTCTTTTATGAAACTAACTGATAACTACAACGCATTAGACGAGTTTATAGCAAATAAAGAGGTAAGTCATGTGTAAGAATTATTACATTGTGATTATTTTTATCATGTGTGACATTTACATAAATCAACTTAACCTAAAAATGACACTTTATGAATGATTTCATTCGCCTGCAGTGGTTTCATGTTATTGAAACTGATCAGATAAATTGTAAAACTCTGTGTTAACGTACTTCTGAATGTAAGATACGTATCAACGCCTCGTATTTAAGTAAAATTACATGGCATGCTGAATATTCGCTTTGGATACTAAGTCTGTTGTGCGTGTATAACACTATTTACTTTCTTGGAGAACGTGAAATATCGCTTGTTGTGAATCTACCTTTCCGGAGGAAAGAAAGGCTGTGGTTGATTTGTTTAAGCGGCGCATCCACCGGACACTTGTCCGGGGTAGCGTTTGGTCTGCAACAGGCTCAAGTTAAACCTGTTTCGGCGTGAACACAGGAAGAAGTCAACATACCGCAGAGTATATTAAATTGAATTTCATGTACATGATACAAGTCTTTTTTACATATTTCGAAACATGAAATGAAATCGGTAACATTTACATTTTACAGTTTGATCTATTTTAAAAAATAATAATCATTTAAGAATAGTTGAAAACATTACTTCTAGCCGTTGCAGTATGCTCCAACACATGATGTAAGGATATTTAAAGAAATCGAAAACATAGAACTATTAAGATAACAAAATTATATCATGCAGTTGTAAGTTACCTAAAGGGGAGTGATAACCCTTCCAGAAAGCAGATTGTCTCCCTTAACACGCCGCTCACTTTTATGTCGTTCAGGAGAGCTCAAGATGATCAGTCCTCTTATTCCTGACAACTCCTGTTAAGGCATAAACACTCACAACAGGTTTTGATAGATGCAATATGAAATACTACTCTCTTGAATTTAACTCCTGCCGATAATAAAAAAACAATAATTAGGCCGAAGTCCTTACGGTATATGGAAAATATATTGACTTGATACATGTTTATTGCGTGCTAGTGCCCTTAACGTGATAAATGAACTGTCGCAGTGTCATAGTGGCTTGACATTTTTTCTTGCATTACCTCTCCAGCTGATAAAGATATTTTGAATGACGCTTTGATTTGTATTTGATTTTTTGGGGGGGGGGGGGGGGGGTTAAAAACCCCCATATTAGGGTTGGTGTGAAACATTTTGTAAAAAAAGATTACATCAAATACTGGAGTTCACATTAGTATGCCAACCGTCTTACCATTAAAAACATTTTGAATGTTAAGAAACATTTGCTTTCAGTCTTATTATTGAATTGCGTGCATCAAAATAATTCAATATATTCAAATAGGGGGCTTTTAAAATCAAGAGACGATAGTTTTTGGAAAAGTCTATATTGGTTAAAAAAACCTCTTCTTTTTATATAAATTGTATGCATGACGAATGTCATTCTATGTAACAAATCCAAGTTGGTAAAATCCGCCTATAACCATGCACGTTTCACTATACATGTATCTTAGTATGAAATTACCTTGGAAGGAAATTGACATGAGAGCTTTAGGTTGTTAGTTATGCATGAGGTGAATGTTTTATAGTTTTTTTGCGATTAAATTTGTCTTCTTAGTTTGCTTTAAACCAGGTAACGAATGACCTCTTTTTTTAACAATCAAGAAGTTGATGAGCCCCAAAGCCTTGTGAAAATCCCTGTAAACGTTTGTGTTACTGATTTCTTGGGGATGTAGGGGTTACGATAATACTTGCACACACAGCTTCTTTGATATTTTGTGAATTAGATGTTTCTATAAATTTATAATGTCAAATGTCTAATGCCTTGCTAGTCTGATTGAAAGAATATGTTATCATAAGGCTTTATTGTACAGCCATGGATATCCTTGTCTTCCTTATATAAGAAACTTCTAGGGTGCCACTCAACTATTGATAATTGATAATAAGTAATTGACATATTGTCGAATTTCGCATATCTTTAGGATCGTAGCAATATTTTTTGTTGTTGTGGATGATTATTCAAGCGCAAAATTAGTGCATAATAACGTAGAAAGTACAGCACATTCCTCATTGAATTGCCGTCAGTTTTTATGCTCACAATTTGCTATAGATCACAATAAAACAAATTCATTCACGAAAGGTTTTAATCAAATGTGATATCCATTAAATATTATATTGTTAAACGTTCAGGGCAATAAAATCAATCAAAGATGATCAAATGCGTGATAGAATTTCATCGAACCAAACAACCTCTTTCTCAATCAAAGTTTACCTTACATAGTATTTTTACTGAATCTTTGACTTGATCCTTTGCAAATTGTAAGTTGGACACTAAGGAACCAACAGATCGCTGGGTAATACACCTGAAAAGATTCATGTTACATTTTGTCAAGTTTGTAACAGAAGTGTTCATTGAAAATTCGTATCCCGCTTATTCATTGTTTTTGGCAATGTTCCTGTGACCATTTCGTAAACTGTTTTATCAAGTCAATTCGTTTTCTTATCACTTGAGATTCATACTTAAAGGGAAAAGTTTGATAACTTAGTTATTTCATTGCGAACTGATTTCATATATTGTATGCCAATTATATCAAACCATATGCAAAAAAAACTTAATGTCATTTCATACATTTTTGTACATTCCTGCCAGATTGCTTGGTCAAATAGGTCTGTATCTTCCAGTGATGAGAATTTGTTTATAGATAAACCAGAGTGACATTAGGGCTACACAAACATTTTGTTTTGTTAATGCATCATTTCGCTATTCAAATGATGGAATTGAGTTGTAAAGGACTTGTAGGTCTCATTTGATATAATACTGATCGATGTTCTAGATTTGAAACGCTAAAATTCCTTAAATGATATCGAATTTGTCAGGAAACAACAATTCCGTCTTTGTGGTTGAACTACAAACCCCCAAAAGTGGATTTATATCATTATGAAGTGATAAAAGTATTTTCAAAAACCTCAATGATTCGTTTGAAACGCCATGAAATAAGTCATCACCATTACGTGGATAAAGTACCTATAACGACTCTATGACTCTATCAAAACTAAAAATCGTTGAGTTGTGTATTTTTTTAGGCCAGATAGAGTCATTTTATACCGATGAAAAACCCAGTCTCATTTGACGCTAGAGTTATTTCGGGCTGGCCTCAAAAGACTCTAGAGTTCTTTGAGACCAGCCTGAAATAACTCCTGAGTCATTTTTCTGCTAAAGAAAGAAATCTAATAGCTTAAAGGATATATGAGTTTCTAAGAACTACTGTCATGTCACGAAGTGTTATCAAAAGATGATGCATAGGAGGTCACCTTCCAAATTCTTTGATCAAACAAGTAATAAAAACAGTTCACTTTCCCTTTGTTGGATTCAAGTATTTGTTGAGTAATGCAAAAGGGATACGAATTTTCATATTTCAAAAACACATAAGAATAATGCAGCTTATATTCTACTAAAACGTCGTATACTGCCTGTTGCCTAAGAAAGGAAATGGGCTCAAAAGCGGCAAATGGTGATGGCCATCTTTCCCCGGATGAGTGAGTGAGTGAGTTGGGGTTTAACGTGCTTTGAACAATATTTCAGTTATTAAACAAGTGGATGGCAAGCATCCAAAAGAGAGTGGGCAGATAAGGAAGAAAGGGATCGAAAGGATGTGGGAAAAGACGGAAAGAAAGGCATAGTGAGAGATAGACAACAGGTTTTAGAAGGACTCAAATTTGGTCTGGCTTCTACCCGTCGACCTGTCCAGCTTGGGTGTCCCTACCAGGAGCATGAACGCTCCAGCTGGCATAGCTCTCGGGGTCTCTGAAGCACGCAAACCACCACACCGCGATAATTTTCCAGATGATGCGGCAAATTAAAGTGCCATTCTGTTTACAAATACTAAATCAAAGGTTCGTGATTTTTCGCAAACCGAGGGAAGTATTTACGTTAAATCTCGTGTAAATTGATGGAAAAGACATTTTTGTATCACCTTTTCCTTAAACTGGAAATTTACATAAATGGACATTCTTTCCTAAACTAGTGAACGTCATTTTTTTCGATTCCTTGATTCGATGCACGCCGCCAATCTTAGAGGGACACAGAGTATGTTGTTGGAGTCAAATCTGTCAAGTTTTATTAATGATATTTAACGATTGTTTTTTAGAAGGTTTTAATAAGTCTATAGTGGTTAAAAACTAGTATTTCTTATATAAATTGTATACATGATGAATCTGATTTCTTCCAAGAGGAAAACCAATACAAGTTGGTAAAGTCCGCTTTTAATCATGCACCTTACACTTTATACAGTTATGCAATTGCCTTGCAAGGAAATTGACATGTGAGCTTTGGGTTGTTAGTTGTGAGGTGATGGTTTTAAAGTTTCTTTGCATAATGACTTCTTAGTTTGCTCGACACCTGATAACGAGTGACATTTTTATGAGCCATCTAGAAGTTGATGTGATAATCAATTAATTACCCTTTCATTTAATAATTAATACCCATTAAAAGTCCTGTTAACGTAGTTGAAATAATTTCTTCGGGGTGTTGGGGTTTTGCATAAATACTTCTTTTAGAATTTGTGGATTAGGGGTTTCGATACATTTCGAATATCAAATGTCTTATGCCTTGCTAAATGAAGCAAATCATCTCTTCTTATTGAAAGACTATGTTATCGTAATACTTAGTGAACACACTTATTCATGTAAACTATATCAAATAAACTGCATGAAAATTTACTGTATTCATTTACATGAGCATAAATTCAAATGTATAATTGACATATTGTGGAATTTCGCATAGTGGTGTATAGATAATCTTTGAAATCGTAATATTTTTTTATGTTTTGGATGATTATGCAAGCGTATACATTAGTGCAGAATAACGGAGAAAGTACAGAACATTTGAAACCTTAATCAAAAGAATATATGAAACAATAAAAGTAAAACTCGTTTATTTTGAACTTCACCTTTATTTCGGCGGAACAGTCAACATACACGTACGTTAGCGCTCAACGCTTTACAAAGGAAAAGTCAAAATCTGAACAGCATGTATTTTATCAAAAGACCATTACTGGACTTCCTCATTGAATTGCTGTCAGTTTTTTTAACTCAGAATTTGTTATGGTTCACAAAGAGGTATTTTAGTAAATTATAGAGATTATTTCTTATCACAATTTCCTAAGGATCACAGAAATCAAATCTTTTAACAAAATGGTATTAATCTAAAGTGATGTCTGTTCAAACAGGGAAAGGCTGCAATGTCTTAGCAACAAACAAATCAAGATGACCAAATGCGTGCCAAGCACTTCAATAGATGATATTTGAATTACCTTTCATGGCACCAATTAACCACTTTCCGATTCAAATTCTACTTCATAAATTTTCAGCTGAATAATTGACCTTGTCCTTAGAAGATTGTAAGTTATAAAGAATCTCTGAGCTGTGACCTTGTGCAAATAGAAGAGGTAATTGAAGGTTAGATACGTATTTAAAAGAAATACTTGAGAATCTGTAAGCAGATTTATATCAAAAGAGATACAATACACTGTATTTGACAGAAACTAACACTAAGAAGTTGATGCCATGAAGCTGTTTTCATGTTTACAAAAGTTGCCCGATGAGGATAACGAACAGAGATATCAGAGAGAAGTTGGTCACAGCAGAAGCTCCACTGTCTGGAAAGTTACAGAAGAAGAAGGTCAGGAACAGCAACGGTATGCAGGATATAAGACAGGCAATCATTCAGAAATTCGGACATTCTTGCAATGTTTTTTTTCACACTCTGCATTAATAACTTAACGCTCGAACAATTACAATATAAGTAAATATGGATATATTCCTTTCATAAAACAGGTAATATATCAATGTCATATTTGGTAGATATCAGTGAGTGTTTCAGAAATGTCATGAGCATAGAATTACATTTACAATTAGTATGCTATATTAACTGTATTTGCTACGCCAACCTTGTGTACATCCGGGTCCCTTTTTAGATGTGTCTTTACAGGTGCAGGTTCTGGGAGGGCCAGTTTCACATGTTCCTTCATCACCACAGTGTGTATTGTCCGTACATTCTGGCGACAGATAAAGGAGATGTATTCAAATACATTGGCATATGTATATAGTTTCTAACTATTTCAAAGTCAGGAAATAATACAAATACTGAACTTCAAAAACTTACTTGCCAGCGTTAGAGTATGAACTATAGATGGTACGCCTACTAATTCATCAGGTTAGACAGAATTATGATCCAAACAATTATTGTTAAAATGGTTTCTTTTCCTTTCACCTCTATAGGTAATTCCTAGAATCATCTTGATCGATGAGTAAGCATATTATCTTAAATAAAGTTATAAATCCAAAACCTATTCACATGTAAAACACTTACTCTTCTGAGTGGCGATGAAGGATATCGCGACTCGACTGATGTCATGATGTTATCAGAATTCAGCTTTCTTAGGGCGCTAATAAACCATTGAAATATATCACATTCACAATTGAGTCAAATATTGCCATGCAGCAAATACCATGTTTATCGCTTATCGTGAGGTTGTTTTTTCAAAATGCCCTCAGAGATTTGCAATGTGATCTAAAGTTCCGCAAATCATGCCAAAAAAAGAGTCATAACAAAAACGTAGGTTACGTGGTTCGGGCGCTTTGAAATTTTGCACTTTCACTTTGATATTTCCAACCCCATTCTCATTTGAGGAATCACTTCTCTGCCAATACATTTCACCGTAACCGAGCCATTGCCCTTTAACAAATTTGTCTTAGAATTGTCGATTTGGCAATATTTTGTCCACAGCTACATTTCAAAGTTCGTGGATTTTAAAAAATCGCCATCCTCAAGGGCAGATAACTCAAAAGCCTGACACGAATTTCATGCTTTTTGTATAGGAGTAAAACATGGCTAAAGTATTAAGGAGTTGATAAAAAATCGCTCCCGAACAGTCTTTTCCGGTCACAAGGGAGAAAACACAAAACACAAAAGCTAGAAACTATATTCTTTCAATATTTCATCTATCTTTTAAAAGAGTTAGGTGTCGGCTCCGAGTCATATCAGATGTCCATTAAGTGCGTTAGTAAAGAATCAATTGCGCAAAGTTGAAAGAAAACACATTCAAATGTGATGAAATACACCACTCACTTTCTGTTTAGAAAGTATTCAATTGCTCTTTGTAGCAAGATTCTTTCAAATTGATGTCCAAGATATCTGACATGACGAGAGGCACGTTAATTCGCGTGTGTAAACGTGGCAAACTCTGATCAGATTGATAGAGAGGTGCAAATTCGTCCTGACCTGACCTTAGTATATCTACAACAAAGAAGGAAGCCGTCGGGTAGTGGTCGAACACGATGTACATAGTTTGTGACCTTTTTCACCTCATTTTCAAATAATTACTTTTGAAACCCTAGTCAACATTACACTTCATGAATCGTTGCACCCAATGACTCATAGATATGATAACAGTCTTTAAAGAGGTGTAATCGGTTTTGAAATGTTTCTTTTGTAGAAGAGCAGGCATCCTACCTAATTGTAAAAAACTAGTCAATTTACCTCATTTCGTTTTTAGCATTGGGGACATTCCAATGTTAGTGGCAATCATTTGATTTCTTTATATCTAGCCTAGGTAACCCTAACCCTGCTAGCCTGCCGACACTCAAGGAACATAGCGACACTCAAGGCACATAGTGTTAGCTTGTGGTTCAAGTTACTACTAAAAAAATTCTAAAGACATGTCTAAAGTTTAATTTTGATATTTATCATTCTTGAGACTGTGCTAAAAAGAAAATTCAACAAGCTCAAAGAATTAGCTGACAAGATATATGCAACATGGCATATATGAGATACTAAGGATTAGTCAAACAAATGTTAAAAAAGTAGTTTATTACGAAATTTGAGATTTTAAAAGCAACTTCATAAAGGCAATAGTTGCACATTCTACGTGAAAGCTTTCCAAATTTTAAGTATGGTGAAGCTTACCATCATCACAGTGAGTTCCCTTGTAGTCACCACAAACACAGGTCTTTGAATCTGAACATGTCCCTCCATTCTCACAATCGGAATCAAGTGTGCAATCTGAATTCATAAAATAAAATTATTTTTATCACTTCCACAACGGTTATTCTTGATGAGACCTTTTTAATGCTTTTGGAAAAGCCTATAAAGCCTAAGGTTCCTTATCAAAGCTTACGGTAAATACACATGTTTTTGCAAAAGCTCAATCTAAGTATAAACAAATTGCGAAGTCAAAAAATGTGATCGACTTAGTAGCAATCTTGATAATCCCTCTCTAAATAAGAAAGTTAAAAACTCTTGTTGATAAATCATCTTGATTACATGTTTTTACATTCATAAACACTCACTTACGATTCAAATATTGCTTTTTCATTTTCCTAATGAAGAATAAACCACCTCCACCAACCAATCACCTCGACATCAACATAAAAACAACAACAATAATGATCATGATACTTATGATAAAAATTTTCTATGAAGAAACGGATATCAAATCATCTATCAAATCATCTATCAAATTATCGTTTATCAAATCATCTAAAAGAATAGGAAAATATATTTTGTGAAACATGACATAATAGTCTCAATCTATTTTGAGATATATGAAAAAAGTCTTCAAAAGCTTACCATCTGTACATGTTTCACCCGTTTTGCCAGTTACAGAGCTGCAGTCACAGGTGCCGTCGGCGACTGTACATTTTCCACCATTGCAGCCGGCATCATCAGTACAGGCAGCCTCAGTTGGGCGGGTGCTGAGGAGGACAGTCACTGTCAGGATCAGCACACCTGTAACACAGGAGTAAAATGTTTACACATGAATCAACATTTCTTAACCTTCAAATAGGACCTGGTACTTCAATGGGAGGCGGGGTCTGAATGCTCATTACAGTCAATGTTAACCGTTGAGGATTAGGGTTCCTGCCAGAACCACATAAACCATAATATGTGACATTTATATAGGTTTTGGTTCAAGTAAACACTTAATATACGTCTATGAAATGAAACAAGAGTAACACACATGTAGCAATCTTTCTTAGACAGGTAGAAAATATTAAACCAATGATATTTTTAAGAAGCTCTTCTTTCTTCTAAGTACAAGCTATACTGTATGTTCCACGGTTTCAAGACAATTGTTTTTAAAACATTCACATCACATTCAGTAAGATATCAACGATGAATAAATTGGTGATTCAAACTCCAAGTTCACACACTTGCAATAACGGTTACAAGTTAGTAATTAAACTTCTTACAATCAGTATGTATGTATATCCCACAAGGGTGGGACAGTGATTTGCAAGAATCCAAGTTTTGAATTCTCCCGTAGGTACTTTTTGACCCCCATCATGCATATTGTGCACGCTTTATGTAAATACAAAATTGGTATCATGGAATTGATTTTTTCCTTTCCGAGTAAATCAATCCCTGTTGATATAATGAGGAATGTTTCAAATATTTTGTTCTTACACTTTGATATCCTGCTTATTTGCTGTTACTCATTCAGTAGCGTTGATTTATCTCATGCTTACATATGTATGAAAATATAAGTGAAATGAATATAAACCAGTTCAATGATGACAGAGGACAATGAGTAATTAAAATAATAATTGAATCATGCATAATAGCATTCATAATAATAATATGACAAAAGAAGATATTTTAATACTAATAACTCTTGATGTGGTCATGACAATGTACAAATATTTTCTTTTGTACCACCGCTGCTGACGGCTACAATGCAGCGTCACTATGCGAGGTGGCAACAACCCTAATCTTTTAACCTATTTCGTTATGACAAAGCCTGTAAACGAACAATGGGTAATGAGCAGGCAGAACTCTAGCGATAAGCTATATTCAAAGATATTAATTGACTATTCGGCATAGGTATGACCTATATCAAAGACACAATAAACACTAAGGAATCTTTTGTGAAATATACTGTTATTTACAAACTAGATTGTAGAGACATTTTACAATGTTTTAATTCAAGTGAGGGAATTATGATGTTTTGAATGCGCAGGTACATTTCACAGATAACAACGAATGTGTTGACCTTCTTAGAGTGCATAAACTTAGTGTAAACCTTTCCAATTAGCAGAAAAAAATCAGATGCACAAGAATCAACGAATAGTGCTCGTGTAATCATATCTATAAGAACATATTAACACCCATTTGCTTGATAAAGTAATTTAAAAAGATCCTGATTTATGAGTAATATTGAAATGCTGTAAGTCCCAAAATGTGAAATTAAACTGTTTTATTCAAATAGACAAAGCAATAAACCCACAAGGGATAATGATATTACATAAATGAAAATATCAAATGTAAAAAACATCCTTTGGCTCTCGAATTGGAAAAAAATATTAAAAAATTCATCATGACTCCATAAATAGTTAAATAATTGACAAACTAATTGTCACAGTTTAATGGAAAAAAAACTAAGATACCTTATCATATTAACAATCATTTAAAATTCCCTATGTGCAATTTGTACAGGTATTTTCTCTTGTAATGGTTTTTAAGTAATACACATTTATGATATTTCAAACATTTGTAAGAAGGTTTTGCAACAATGACAGTAGGTATAGATGGCGGTTCTGGATCAACTGAGTCAAAAACCGTACTACAACTTAGTTACGTTTTCATGATTTCAAATTGTCATTCTACCATGACATTTAAAAATCCTTGTTTTTGATTTTATCATCGAACTGAGGTTCGATCACGATTTTTATGACTGCCTAATTACCACATAAGCTTATCGATACTGCACGTGGACGTCTGTTTGTAAACAGAAAAACATCAACAATGCTTTTCGCTTCCGTTAATATCGATCCTTCTCTTCCAACTTTTGACATCGGGACTTTTAATGACGTGTACCAGGACCTAATTTTAGATGAAAATTGGCAAATTGGCAATATTCTGCCATTCTGCCATGAAGGTGTCGAAAACACTGAACGTTGTGTTGCACCACATGCTCACTCCAAAATCGCTTCCGTCAACATGTCGGAAAACATTGGCGTCAACATGTCGGAAAACTTTGGCGCGTTACTCCAAGGTGCATTTCAAATCTCCAACAGCACAGTGACGATCAACAAATGTCTATCAGCGCTGATTTCTAGGTCTAGCATCTGAATAGTCCATGGCCTCGTTCCTCAAAACGATCGTAACTACAATAGTTGTAACAACTTTGATCAACTTTACAACAGTTTGCCGTTCCTCAAAGTTATTGTAAGGGAATTGTAAGTCAAACGATTGTAAAAATTGCGATCGTAATCTTACAATCGTGATCTTCTGTATGAAAGTTAGAAATATCGAATTGGCACTACATCCGATAGGTGAGAGTTACCTCCCCTTTCAAGCAGACGATCAACAACATGTCAGAGACGTCAGAAAATATAAAAACTGATAATTTTTTTATTTTGAATGCAACTTAAGTAACAATATCATTGAAAAATATGTTAAAAACAAGTTATTATCAATTACAAGAAAATAATTACGCTGACAAAAATCTCTTTGCTCTTGTTGTCGTTTAACATTTAGAGTTATCTCTTCATCAACGAAACTCCTCACACCGAACAAACACAGGGATATTAAGCTAATAAGATTGACGACGTATCTTTTCGAATGTGATATGCTTACTCACCTCAGTGTACCCTGTACATTGATCGCATGAAAACTCTTTTCCTACAAACATACGCTTGCTCGACATCGATGGGTGGACGTTTGATGGGAATGAGGGTTCCGTCAACACCTCCGATCACCTTCCGATGTCATGAACCCCTATCATTGTTTTGGGAGCTGCTTCCATAGAAGGAAAAGATATCGAATCGACCACCTCAATGATCCCATCAATAGTTGGGTGGAATGCACGTGATACGCTTGACTTCACTGCGCCATGAATGTCTCCCAACAAAAATCCCCCCTTTGCAAGAAATTGCAAAGTAACTAGAATTTTCGTTTCATCACTTAATCAAATCTTTTGTTACTGAAGTGTAGGCCATCGACCAATAACTACATAAGTTGTTACATCATTACACATGACAATACAGGTGTGTACGGTGTAAATATCACCTCTTAACATCGTTGGTTCATTGCATGATAAGTAAAGCATGCCAAATCATTGATAAGTTTACAATCTGATGATGACATGAGACACTTAAATGTAAATTTAGTTGGATTTGTACAATATATTTTAGGTAAATGTTTAGAGCGAAGTTGTTTAAATTTCGAACAAACAAGAAGAAAATGGTATTCATACTCAATATAGCCTTCATTACATTGTAAGCATAGTCAATTGTTTCTGATTATATTACAATGTCTTCCAGTTTCAATACATAATTGGTGTGAAAAACATCTTAATTTTGCAAAAGCTACTGTAAATTTCCTTATTTAAACAGCACTTAAATACAATACGGTTTATTTGGTGCCATTTTGAAGCGAGCTATACTAATTCTGCTTGTGTATACATTTTAGGCGATTAACAAATTCAGATAAGAATGTACATGGGAACGCTGTGTGTCTGAAGACAACCGAGGTTCCAGCATGTTGACATGTTTAAAAATAGAATCCCTTGTCATCCTATATCTGGCGAAAATTTCTGCATCGTTGAAAACATCGAGGACACGAGTGCGATCTCGAAATATTCTCTCAGGAGCGAATTTTCTTCTTTTTTGTTGATGAAGGGAGACAAATAACGCCATCTTGATCATGCGCAACAATCGATTGTAAGTTATTTACAGTCGGTCATAAGCAACTCACGGAACTGATTGTAACTTACAACTATTGTAACTTAGGATTGCTCCGAGGAACAGTGTGGTGATTGTAAGAAAAGTTTACAATTGGATTGTAATGATTTACAACTATTGTAAGGTTACGATTGTTTTGAGGAACGGGGCCCAGTAGCATCCGTAAGGGGTGTCCCGAGTTTATTTTTTCTAAATCGCTTGTGACCAAGGTTTTTTCAATTAATATTCCTTATTATTAATACTTTTCACAGCTGTAAAAACCAAAGATCACTACCAATTATAAAAATAAACAGTTCAAATGTTTGTTGTTGTTTCATTTTTTTTAACCTTTCACCCCTCCGGCGTGACATCGTCTTTGAGTAGTTCCAGGAAAAGTTTGCGTGAAATTCGTCTAGGGGTGCATCTAAAAATAATATGGTGGTCAAACGAAATAAAGTCCTTCACTTTTCCTAACAACACGCCTCATGTTTAATACATCAGGAAAGTGACACATCGCATACGAATTAAAAGGAGTTTTTAAGTATTTTCAGAAGTTTGACGGTAAATTTATTTGGCATAAGACGGAAGGAATGCGACGCGTTACAACTGACGTAAAATGGATTCAACCGATTACCGCATCACTCTGTTTTCTTCCGCGGTGTCAGAGAAACACGATGATGAAACGCTATAATAACTCGTCAAAGTAGAATGGAGATAAACCTATTGTGTTTTTTATTTTTTGTGATCTTAATGTAGATTTGATACCAGTTTATATCATTCAGAGCCAAAATTCTACTTTTTAGCTCCTAAATCATAGATACAATCATTGAAAATCATCAAAACAGTAACAATGTAATACTGAAGAATATAGTTGAAACGTGCACGGTGCACAGAAATATTGTATTAAGTAGATAATTCCTGAGACGCATTCTACATATATGAATATATCAACTGTGATTAGTTTACAGTGTTTCAAGAAAGCAAAACGTATGAGGAAACTTACCAACGACGATTTTAAGATGAGCCATGGCTTTAGTTGTAGTGTGGTTAGGAGTTTAAGAATGTTTCAACTCCAGTCTAAACCAATGGATGATGTTTGTACCAGTTGTTTCGTTTATATAACAGTTGTCACTATGGTACCATGGTTTGTTGTGTCACATGGTCTGTCACTTGACACCATGGCGTATGATTTTGTTGTGTAAGCTGTTTTTTTAAATATTGAATGTGATAATCATGGCGCCTCTTTCAAATGCAAAACTTTAGATTGAAATATTGTGTGATTTATAGTAAAGCACCACGGTATCTTGCAATGAATTATGGGAAACGATGTTTTACCCTTCAGTTTGATTGGTTATCTGAAGTGCTCTGATACCAATCATATGTGCCCTTTTTGCATCCATTCTCTGCTGCACTAAAAAGAAGGCGGAGCAATCAAATACATTAGTGGTTATGGTGGTAGCGAAGCAGAAACCTTTTAGTAGGCAAGCATGACAGGGTTCAAATGATTTTGTTTTCCTTCAGTTACAGATTTCTTCACCACTGAGTAGGTTGCATCACTAGGTTGCAAAACTCATTTTATTGTTTGTATGCATTTCGCCATACATTTAGGAAATTAAATCAAGAAAGTTTTAAAACTAACTTCTTTCTTCATTGGGTCATGTTATGTATAAAATATCAAATGGTTTAACTATTGATATACCAAACCATTTAGATAATATATCCATAAAAATTTTAAACACCGTAGAATATCATATTCTTAAAATATTTGATAGCATCGTTATTCACATAATCTTTAAAATGCTTTAAGATCATGAAAGATGTTATTTCATACTGAAAAATGATAATTATAATTGATTGTTAAGAATCGTAAACACTAATAAATAATTTTGAGGAGGCTCAGATATTGTCATTTTTAAAATTAAAGTTGTTAATAATGATGTAAAGATGTTTTTATGTATCAATAATTTGTTTATCCTATTCATAAAATTAATCATTAAACTGTTGATGTGATGATCCAATCTTTACTGTACTCATTGCATTCTAGCATCAGAGGATAATAATGGTGTGAAGCTATGTGATATTTTGATATTAGGTCAATCAATCTAATTCAAAGTTTTTCTGTGTACGGGTTTTGAATTGGAATTTACAAATTCATTGGGTTTTTTTATTTCAAATATGAAACAATTAATGCTCAGCCAATATATTACAATTGTTCTTGGCAAAAAGCATCAACACCAACTGAAATGTTTAAGAGCTTCTCAACTTTCTCTTTCACGTCCTATCACGTTGTTCACCAAAACAAATCGACAGCATGCATTCTAAGCTTGTTTATGAACTTATCATCTCACTTTGAAAATTAATAATACGTTTACACTGTTTTTGTTAAGAAAATCCATGAAAGTGAATCGTACCTAGAGATGCACAATCATGTCAATACAATTGTTCATAGTGGCCACCGTCATACAATTGGGGCATTACTACACATTTGTACATCTAACATCTAAAAATTCCTCTACATTGCTGTGTTAGCTTTGCAAAGGCGTAATTGTCTTTTCGTCGCTATAACAAAACCTTTAATCGTGATAATAGTTTTGCATTGACGATACTAAACAATGTTCACCTAGGTGGCTTGCTATCTGAAATCATTAACAATGCTTAAATTTATCACGTGACGTACAAACACCTTTCTGAATGGGTTTGCATTGAATTTGACAATACTCTTGAATTCAACCGCTGTGAGCTTCTATTGCTTTTCAAAAGTGTTTTGCGATTATACAATTCTTTACTCATGTTGCACATTTCATACAACCCCCGCTAAAGAATGTCTAATTGCTTGCCATATCTCTCAATAATATGAAAAAATGAAATAAAATGAATCGCCCTTTGCCGTTTCAAGCGCAAGGGGCCTTTTTTTAAAAATAACCCCATCAAGATATTTAATATCAAAATCATTTAAATTTCAATGTTCGTATGCATATACATAAAAAGTATTCAGTTAAAGCTTTTAGTTCTTTATTCGCGTTTGAAGTCCATAAATTCAATGAATAAATCCACGCCCAGATCATACATTTCAAAACCCTTATCTGTTAGTTTGACTGCAAAGAACTATGTCGACGAGGGGCGATGAAGGCGAAGACAATGCAGTTGAAATGACGCCTTTATAGTCTTTTAGTAATGGTCGACCATTTTCACGGTTGATGCATGGTGATACAAAATTAACCCGAGCCGGAGAACATGCCCAAGTCAGTGTACAAGCAAGGGTGCCCCCAACCCTATCGTGTTACCAAGTTGAGCCCGGTGTACACTAAAAACTACATGGTGTTTAGACTAGACAGTCGGACAGTGGGCGAGTCTGTCCCCGGCTGTTGTCCAAGCGAATCTCTCCGCAGCATTGCTCTGCGCAAGTTTATCTGAGCGTGCAACACATGCATGTACAAATTTGAGCATGACCGACGGGCAGTATTGAAGCGAGAGGTCACGCGGTCAAACATGTAAACAGATATAAAAGTTTAAATGAATGGAATGTACTCACCATCTGTGCAGGTGTGGCTTGACAGGCGAGTGTTTATAATAGAGAAAGGAATAATTTTGAGAGAATTTTACATAATTTTAAATGAAGAATTTGAAATATTTTTAATTAATGATTTACAAACGAATCCACTTTGACATTTGTTTTCATATCCATTGGCAGATTAAATGAATTTTGCTACAATATTATCATTTGAATTCTCAAGTGCTATAATCTTGTAATGGCTTACGGTAAAGTCATGAAAAATCTTGAATTCAGATTAATGATTCATTGAGCTTATTTATATCCCATACTCCCTGTACGAGTAACGATATTCAATCTTTGTGCTTTTATTACCTTAATAGTTTTATGAAAATGAATAACCCCAGAGACATATCAACCTAAGTGATTGAAAAATTAATTGCGCAAAATTTGAACATGAAGTCATTTTTATGGAATATTCAGTAAAGAAAACTACACATGAAAAAGAAAAGGAAAATAATTTAACTTTGATTTTTCATACAATTTGGTGTATATTTGTATATGGTGTCTATTAAGGTCCAATGGATCTTCACTTCTGTATTGAAACTTCACCATTATCGGTTTCTTTTTCGCAAAACTATGATGCCTCAAAGAAATCACAAATTACATGATATTTGCACTAGGAAATGCAGGTATGTGAACAAAGTTCGGTATGCAGATGTACTATGTAGATTTGCATTCACATATATTTCGTTATTAGTCTTTTAGCCATATTTCATTTGTTTTTTCTCCAGATAAGTCATAAGGTTTTATTGATTGTATTAACTATCAAGTTGATAATATGTCTAGTAAATTCAGTAGATCAATCACATACTTTATTCTTATAAATGTAATGTTGTTGAATACGTTATTTCGAAATGTTTATTTTCTGCACTTTCTAAATGTGATAATTATCTGAAAATAATGCAAAGGTTGCAGCCTCTATCTTCTCAAGTAAATTGTGACGCTTTGAATAGGTTTTTCCTTCTTACCTCGGTAACCTGCGGTAAGCATATCTGTAACTTTTGAAGAAATTGTACCGGCACATCAGTGCTTGCCATATTATTAAGTATGAAGTGTTCAACATTCTATAGTACTTATATATGAAGGTTTGCTTCAAATTCTTCTTTTTATCATATTATTTGTTCATTTACAGAGGCATTTAAAAAAAATCATTTGGAAAATCCAAATGTCGAATGCATGGAGATTGCATTCCAATCACAGTTGACCGAGATGAGATCAAAATTCAGATAACCATTTTATCATCATCAACCAACTAACCTTCAAAAGGTACTTTTCCGTAACAATCGTGTTTGCTTGTAAACAGCATCTACAACATTCAACATCGTTGACACCAAAGCTTACTCTATGTTCCTTAAATGGCAGTTCCCTTTTTTAGACTGTCATTTAATCCATACATCACAAAGCAAAAGCCTACTTTTAGACTAATGTTATATTTAATTGATTTGCATTTATGTCCATTGCTTTCTCGGTGGCTTTAGGAATGTCAATAACACATTTATACAAATAAAAAAACAACACACTAACATATAGTCAGACAGACGGTGATAAAGAGGTTTCTTGTGTGAATGAATCAGATTTTAACATAATGTATAATAAATGAATGAAATATGTGAACACATGTCACTCAAATCCGACCCCTGCATTGAGCAACGCAAAAATGCATTGACATACATTAAAATTATCGTCTCATCGAAATTGTCTTTTTTTCAAGGAACACATTCAATGCAAATATAATTGTAATGAACGTCTGTTCTTTTTGTTATTTCGAAAAAAAATCCCATTATTTATAAGCAGTTTACACCTCTAAAAATATCATCTCTCTACATCGAGTATGTTGCGCAAATCAGGAAATTTGTCCTATAAGATTTTAACTAGTGAGAAAACAAGGTTAATATTTGAAACTTTACCTCGATTCCGTGGAAAAAATATATATCAAATGTTTTTCTACAAATAGACTAATTTTGAACATGGGTAATCTGGTAGAATGAACCTTCGTTTACATATATCTATTGATGGACTTTCCACTCCAGGTGAGACTTTGAGGTACATCATTTGTAAATTAGTCATTATGTGTCCTGTGATTCGGGTAATAACTATAAATGTAAGTCAGCGTTGATTGGACTCGCTCGTAATACGGCAAGACAGAAAGAAATGAACAGAACTCAAGACTTGAATGCTCACATGAATACGTACCACGTTAGTGCTCTTCATGTAGGTGTATTTACATTTACATTTACAAGAAAACGAACACATGGCAATCAGTTTAGCCTTTGAACTGTATATGAGGTTAAAGGTTACATGGCGGCCTTATAAATAGTATAAGCCAGTGTTAAGTCAACAGCGAGTGTATGACTCTTGTGCATTGATGACTTGATTAAACCTCTTCGACATGTACGTATCAGTCTCTGTATGACTTATTTAGGAATCTGCTGCCACTCCTGATGCAGTGCTGCATCCAACTTTGCAACAGTTTGAACATGTGGGTATTTTATACATCTACGGCGACCAAGAATATCCTATGGATGTTCTATTAGGTTCAAGTCGGGACTGCAAGCAGACCAAGGTGGCATTTTTATGGCTTTCCTCTTTAGAATCCGTGTTACCATTCTGGGTCTGTCGGGTCAAGCACAAGACCGTGTTTGTCGAAATGTGGAATTGCAACAGGGAGAAGGATGTTTTCTCGATATTTCAGAACATTGAGTGTGCCTGGAACTGTCACAAGGTCGAGTTTTCAATAATAGGAGACACAACCCCATCTCATCACCACACTGATAGGTTGATTGGACATGTCTTGGTGCAAAACGGGTGTTGTCTCCAAACGCGAATTCGGCCATCCATAATATGCAATAACACGTTACGCACGTTACGCGCAATAGGCCAATGGACATGGCGCCATGATGCCAAATTCCAACCCACCCTCGCTCTACACCACCTTAGACGTTCATTAATAAGCTGTTGTGTTAATTTCACTCATTTGAGAGGTCTACGTGCCCTATAAACAACTGCTAGAAGGTGATTCCTAACAGTTGATATAGAAAACCTCCTGTGGGTATTCCAGTAATACCTCCGTACTGGGGCATTAGTGATGTGGTGTGATATACGTAATTTACAAAATAATTTTCTAAAAGATTCTATCCTATTGTTCAATTAGATATTTTCATGACCAATTACAGATTTTACATTTGAATATTGACACATACATCTTGAAACCGATATTTGACTTTTCTAGGTGTGTGAATAAATCGTGTAATCGTATAGCACACATGCATATTTTGCAAACCTTAAAAATGCACATATCAATTGTTATTATTCATGTCTTTAACTGCCAACTATGGCCATATTTACGTGTTCAAATGTATTTGTCATGCCCTATTTAAAATCCTATTAACAGAAAGCATTTTTATGTCACTACTAATGTTATTTATATTTATAGGTACTTGTAGAGGGGTTGGCCCCTCTACCTTAAGCTATTATATGTTAATTTTACTCGAATTATCTGGGAGATAGGGTCTTTTTAGTGTAGCCAAGAAACACAACTTGTCGTGTTCTCTTGAGCTAGGCTAAAAACTTCCAAGTTTCCAAATGCAGTCTTCAACGTCCGCCCAAAAGCCTAAATGGATACCCTTAGTTCTATAAGAGTCAGAAAGGTCTCGATCTTGCCAGCAGCAACACACGAGTGAACATCTGATGTGGGACAGGACTTCCTGGGACAATTCAAGTTGGATATGTGGGGTTAATATTCCTTTGTTTCTCTGTATCTTTTTGGCAGTTGTGATCCCTTTCTTTTAAAGACTTACACTTTAACCTTACCGTCCCTTTCCCATTATTTTCTGTTCTAGTATATCTAGTTTTCATATATATATATATATATATTGTTTAGGGATTATCTAAAGTTGTTTAATTATCCCTATCTGTCAACTCATCCCGCTAGTTCCCTGTTATTTCATGATCTGTTCTGATTGATGTACTCTCGTTCAAACTGCGATTAGCCTTGTCCTGTTGTGTTGGAGGTGGTATTATATTGTCTAGTGCTTGTCTATTGTGTGTTCACAGATAGTTGACTTCCCTAATTAGCAACTCCTTTTGATTTGTCTATGGATAGCCAGTTGTCGTGCCAGTTATCGTCTTGAATAATTGTGAAAATAATTCCCTTCATTCAGTCACTGCTTCTTTCTAACTTTTATTGGCTTGATTATTTTATTGTTTAATTTTTCTGCCGGATAAAGGGTCTCGTCTGAGTTTAGATTTCGTTATACCGTGACACGCGAAAGGTGGCAGGCCAGTGGAGATAGGTGATAGGCTGGAGGATGACGGCAGAAAGCTCTGGGTGGACGGCATCTGTGGTTGCAAAAGACTCGAGTTGAACTGCGGCTCCCCCCGGGAGGGCGGCGGCAAGCTCGGAAGGCAGGACAGCAAGCTCAGTAAAGAAGTTTGCCTGCTTGTTGGAATTTCGCGTTGCTATGTAAATCTGGAAACAATAGATTAGTTACCTTCCATTCACTGGAAAACTGAATATGACCTTTGCAATTTTAATGCTTTCCATACATTTCCTTTGTTGTGTTTGTCCCTTCGTTGAAACTATTTTATTCAACATACAACCCTGAAAAAAAGACGACCGTTTACGACTTTAAATATCACCAACCTTCAAATTGCGATTTTCACGATTTTATTTCACAGAACGTTCAGTAAGCATCTCTTGAACAAAAGTTCATGCTGTTGTTACACACAAATTATGCCCCTATTTACGCACCAAATGCATTTATAAATATGTGAGTCATTCAGAATATATGATGACATAATTTCCCCGATTTTACTGTGTGTTGCCGATATTTGCTTACATATTTCATTGTACAGAAAAGGTGCAATTATTGGATTGAAAACAATTCTTTGAGTAATGGTAAGCACGTACGATGAATGGAGAATATGCAAGATACCCTCTGATAATTCGAGTTATATTTTTTTGATAATGTTGTTAAATATACATTCTTTTTCTTTCAAAATACATTCTATATATGAATTACCTGTGTGCCTCAGCTGGTAAATACGTTTCAGATTTTATTTTCCGCTCGGTGTGAATTTGGCATTACACTAAAACTATTTCTACCAAGTGACTGAAAGCTATTAAGTATTTACAGGATGCAATCAATACTATGTTCTTTAAACTCACGTCTATACTGAACATTATTTATCATTTATCAAGGTTAAGAATGTTTGTAACCAACTGGCACCTTTTTCTTTTTCATATCAAAATTTGTCTTCTGAAAATGGATATATTGATATCAAAAGAAGACGGAATTCTTATCTGTAAATGCTGTAATAGTTATTTTTTAAATGACGAATACACAAAGAAAAATAGTTGGTACAAAAGTAACACGACTTCAGGTGAAGTGATGAACCACCCATCCATTCCCCCTCCGTCCCCCACACAACCATAGACCTGCTGCCCATAATGAAATCAATAATTAGGACGAAGTCATGACGGTATATAGTAAAATATATTGATAAATCATTGAAAAACAGTTTAATAAGGAACGTATTTAGCTTTTGGATAAATCTTAAATTATCAACTGAGAACAATGGATGGTATTGTCTTTAAGATATATGTTTAACTTCCCCGATTTCTTATACACACTTTTACCATAGCTTTTGCCTTTTTTGTCGATATGTTATTCGCAAAATCTGAAAAAGGCCAATCTTGTAGTTCATGTGGATTAGATGCATACATGCATGTGTTACTTGCGGTTAATTGCATTTTAACTTTTAAGTCTGAAAACGTTCACATCTTTAAAAATAGACTTTTATGCTACAGTACCTGAGTTTGGATCGATGGTAACATCTTAACAAACATTACATTTACGAAATACTTGTGTATGAGTGACCTAAACGTGATAAATGAATTGTCGTCGCAGTGTCAGTAGACATTTTTCCCTGCATTACCTCAAAAACTGATAGAGATGTTTTGAATGACGCTTTGATATGTGGAACTTTTTGTCAAAAAAGATTATATCAAATACTTGAGTACACATTAGTATGCTTACCATCTTACCATTAAGAACGTTTTTCAATGATTTACATTTTGAATGTTAAGAAACAACTCCATTCAGTCTTATAATTGAATTGCTTGCATCAAAATAATTCAGATTTCTTGAAACAAAAGTGTTTGCGTTTTCTTTATCAAAATCCTCGGTGTTTTGAAAATCGAATGAAAATGGTCGTTATCACAATAAATGATCATAATCATTCTCCAATGATTATCTTGCGCATAAGAGGACTTTTAAACTCAAGAGACGATTGTTTTTGAAAAGGTTGTTACAAGTCTATAATAGTTAAAAAAAACTTTTTATATAAATTGTATACATGATGGATGTCGTTCTATGTAAGCGGAAAACCAATCCAAGTTGAAAATTTTTTGCCTTTAATCATGCACATTACACCTTACATGTAAACTAGTATAAAATTGCCTTGCAAGCAAATTGATATAAGAGTTATTGGTTGTTAGTTGAATGTTTTATAATTTCTTTGCGATTAAATAACCGGGTAACAAATGACCTTTTTTAAACAATCAAGAAGTTGATGAGATGATCAACTATTTACCCTTTCAACACCAAAGGCTTATGGAAAGGCCTGTAAACGTTCTTGTTACAGATTTCTTGGGGGTGTAGGTATTACGATAATATTTGCACATACAACTTCTTTTATATTTTTTTAATTAGATGTTTCTATTAATTCGTAATATCAAATGTCTGATGCCTTGCTGAATCAAGCATTTCATCTAGTCTGATTGAAAGAATATGTTATGATAATGCTTTATTAAACAGCCACGAATATCCTTGTCGTCCTTATATAAGAAACTTGTAGGATGCCACTCAACTATTGATAATTGAAAAAAAATGTTGTCGAATTTCACATTTCTTTAGGATCGTCTTTAGTAATATTTGTGTTGCTATGGCTTATTATTCAAGCGCATAATCAGTGTATATTAACGTAGAAAGTACAGCACATTTGTGAAACTTAATGATAGAAACCGTACCTTTAAGAAATAAAGTAAAAATCGTTGTAATTTTGTACTAGACCTTTATTTCGGCGGAACAATCAGCATACATTGTACGTTAGTGCTCAACGCTTCACAAGGTAGAAGTACAAATCTGAACAGCATGTGTTGTATCAGAAGATCTTCACAGTCCTTCCTCATTGAGTTGCTATTTATCACAATTCATCCCCAAAAGGCTTTAATCAAATGTGGTATCCATTAAAAATTATATTGTTAAACGTTCAGGGCAAAAAACTTTCTAAAAGATGTTCAAATGCGTGATAGAATTTCATCGAAGGTATTTACAACTATTTATGGAACAACGCTTTCCCAATCAAAGTTTACCGCAAATGATATATTTTCTGAATCTTTGACTTGATCCTAAGGAAACTGTAAGTCCAACAGATCGCTGGGTAATACACACCTGAAAAGATTCATGTTACATTAGGTCCAGTTTGTAACAGAAGTGTTCATGGTAACATGACTTCGTTGTATTCTCGATTCTGATTGGTTGATTTGAAAAAATAACCCTATGTTGAATGATAATGAATACCCGCAAATTAGCAAAGGCGAATCACCGCGAATTGATACATGTTCACTAGTGCCGGCCCGACTCAAGTTCTCATTTTCCAGTTTCTTAGAAAATTCGTGCCGTACTCCGATTTGACAGTTGTCTTTGTCCTTTTCTAGATTGTGTCTAACGGTAGATATTACAAATACACTTCAATATGATTTATTTTTTAAGAATGCCCTTCCCATGGTATGACGTCACAAAGGCCAACCGTTTTGACGTCACAATTTTGCGACGCTGTCACAATGTTTGTGGGCTAGTTTAAGACTTTTGTACACGGGTTTTACGATATTCTTTTACGAGCTTTATAATTATCTATTTCGGTCTCAAATTAAACTAGTATGTTGTAAGGTCTCACTGTTACGAATGCCACTATTTGCTATTATCACAACGATATTTGTAATGTAAATAATGCCGGGAATTCACATTAGTTACTAGGGTGACATTAGGGCTACAAAACATTTTGTTTTGTTCAGGCATCATTTCGCTATTCAAATGATTAAATTTACTTGTAAAGAGCTTTTAGGTCTCATTTAATATAATATTGATTGATGTCCTATATTTGAATAGCTTGATATTCCTTAAATGATAACGAATTGGTAGAAAACAGCAATTCCGTCTGTGTGGATTTATATCATTATGAAATATTATGGATTTTTTTAAAAACCTCAATGATTCGTTTGAATTGAACGTCATGAAATAAGTCATCACAATTACGTGGATACAGTACCTATAACAAATCTATGACTCTATGACTCTATCATGGTTTCATCGAGCCAACTTAAAAAAATTGTTGAGTTGTGTATTTGAGGCCAGATAGAGTTATTTTAGACCGATGAAAAATCCAGTCCCAATTGACTCTAAAACTATTTTCGCGCTGACCTAAAAGGACTCTAGAGTTCTTTGAGACCAGCCTGAAATAACTCTTGAGTCCTTTTTCTGCTGAAGAAAAAAATCTTAGCCTAAAGGATATATGAGTTTCTAAGAACTACTGGCTTCTGAAGGGTAATCAAAAGAAGATGCGTAAGAGGTCACCTTCCAAATTCTTTGATCAAACAGGTAATACAAACAGTTTACTTTCCATTTGTTGTATTCAAGTATTGGTTGAATAATGCAAAAGGGATACGAATTTTCATATTTCAAAAACACATTCAAAGAGTTCAGTTTAAATTCTGCGAAAACATTGTATATCGCCATGAGGGAAATAGACTCAAAAGACGAAAATGGTAGATGGCTATCTTTCCGCAGATGATGCGGCAAATTAAAGTGCCAGTCTGTTTACAATTAGTAAATCTAAGGTTCGTGATTTTTCGTAGACCAAGGGAGATATTTGCGTAATATCTCGTGTAAATTGATGGAAAAGAAATTTTTGTATCACCTTTTCTTTTTACTTGAAATTCACTTCAATGGACATTATTTCATACACTAGTGAACGTCATTTTTTTCAATTCCTTGATTCGATGCACGCCGACAATCTTAGAGGGACACAGAGTATGTTTTTGGAGTCAAATCTGTCAAACTTTATTAATGATATTAATTTATGGAGAAGTAGTGGTTATTTCTGAAAATCACAATCGTAGCGCTTATCAGTTCAGTATAGAAACAATAAACAGGATTAAATTGTAATTTGTGATCGAAAACCGGACAGTGGCGCGCACCAATGACTCAAACGTAATTTTAGATACTTATCTACACCAGGCACAGAGACACATGATGGTTGGTAGTATTTGGTACGTCATTCAACTAATATTAATGTAAACTTGACGCACAATTTCGACTTATTAACATCTTTTTTGCTGTATCTGTATAATCATTGAAAACAGGAAATCTATTTAAGGTATTTGAGGCAAGATAGACTTATTTTACACCGATGAAAAATCCAGTCTCATTTGACGCTTAAGCAATTTATCAACCAATCAGAATCGAGAATACAACGAAGTCATGTTACAATAAAGTGTTTCGCTGCTCTCATCACTTCATCAGACGTACGCGGTATGGTGCGATGGGTAACCAATCAAACATAGCCTGAGTGAACATCATAATCTGGCTACCAGTGTCTACTAAGTTAGGTCAATATAACTTTTTGCCAATATGAAATAAAACCTTTTTAAAACCTCCTTCCATATAGTATATTATACCTTAAGCCATTGCGAGATGCTCCAATACATGGTCAATGCTTATTTGAAACATCGAAAACGTAGAACTAAAACTAAGTAAAAAGGTAAAGGGAAGGTTAATAAATTAAATCATGTAGTTGTAAGCTACCTAAAGGGAAGTGATAGCCCTCCCTAAACACTCCGGGCACATTTGTGTCGTTAAGAAGGTATCAAGTAGAGCTCAATATGCTCAATCGTCCTGAATCAACCTTTCCTTTTGCACCCAAATTGGCTATTTTATATATACTAACTCCAACTTTCAATTGATGCATTGAAGTACTACTCTCATCAATTTAACTACTACCGATAATGAAGACGATAATTAGGCCGAAGTCATTAAGGGATATTGTAAAATCTATAGATCATAGTCTTTACTAAAGGTCAATTCCCCGAATTTCTGAAATCACTTACCATAGCGTTTGCCGTCTTTATGTTAAATGCAAAATATTTTTACGAGAATGTGATTTTTACCGTGTGTAACATTTACACTGTAACAATGTTACACTCTTTATTGGGTCACCTAGCTAACTGTATGTTGGCTAGTTTTCTGGAATGTTCTCTCTGAAAAGTTCATTCCTTTCCATTTATTTCTGGACTCCTGGTTTTACTAGAAAGGAAGGGCGTAGACATCTTGTGATAATTATGTAAAAGGCCAGCTGTGAGAAAGCCCACACTCACTCATTAATCTGGTTTTCCTCGACTGACTTTGTAATCATTCCGCGGCGCCATTGTTTTCCACTTTTAAGACCTGTTTATAAGCGACTTCATCAAGGAATTACCATCCAGTACAGGACTCGGACAATCACTGCAATTTGTTCAAGGACTTGGTGAATATTACTGTTTTGATAGCCTTTTGACCCCTTTGATATTGTGTAAGTATATCGTATTAGTCTATATTATAAATTTAAACCCTTTGTTTACTATTAAACAATTTGTTATCATTAATGTATTAAATTGTTTGTCATAATATGTTGGTTTTATCTGAATATAGTCAATATTTTATTCAATGTGGACTAAATGCATAATAGCATTAGTCACTTGCAGTCTATTAGATCTTAACTTTATCGCATGAATACGTTCATTTCTGCATAAAAAACAACTTCTGTGCTAGATTACCTGAGCGTGGATCGTTGGTATCACCTAAAGAAGTTTATTATTTTTTATTTATTGTTTATTATTTACATGTACCATATATATGTATGTGTGTGTCGCAGTATCATGAAATCATTTTACTTGCATTACATCTGTCATTCTCTCCCCACAGAAGTAGGTCTGTAATTAATTCATATACGGCCTTACTGATTGCAAAACTAATTTTGATTGCATCCAATCAGGCATATACATTTCTAGACCAAGAAACGTTCGTATTGCGACAGAGGTTGTATAGGACGTTATGACGCAGCTACTTCAGTTGGGAAAGAATGTCAATTTGTAGCTAATAGAGGTAATTCGTGTGATGCTTTAATATGTATTTTTACCAGCATCATTTTGTAACGAATTTTGTTTAAATGGATACGTTATAGTCTGTTTATAGTGATAACGTACTTACGTCGTTAACACATTTCATTATCCTAATTATTCTCTTATTACTATCTTGAGACTATTTTTTCATTCAAGAGATGCGTACGATTGTCTTTTTAGAAGGTTGTTACGAGTCTATACTTGTTAATAAACTAATATTATTTTATATAAATTGTATACACGATGAATCTCATTCTTTCCAAGATAAAAACTAATCAATATTGGTAAAGTCCGCCTTTAATCATGCACCTTACACTATATACTAGTATGCAATTGCCTTGCAAGGAAATTGACATGTGAGCTTTGGGTTGTTAGTTGTGAGGTGATGGTTTTAAAGTTTCTTTGCATATCGATATCTCTGTTTGCTCGACATCAGATAACTAGTGACATTTTTTATTAGCCATCTAGAAGTTGATGTGATGATCAATTATTTACCCTTTCATATAATAATTAATACTCATTAAAAGGCCTGTAAACGTAGTAATAATATTTTCTTCAGAAGTTTGGGGTTTTGCATAAACTAATTCTATTATAATTTGTGAATTAAGTGTTTCGATAAATTTCTAATATCACATGTCTTCTGCCTTGCTAAATCTAGCAAATCATCTCTTCTTAAATGTTATCATTATGCTTAGGGAACTCACGTATTCATGTAAACTATATCAAATTAAATGCATGAAAATGTACTGTATTAATTTAAATGTGCAAAAATTCAAATGTCTGATAATGATGTCAGATGTCGAATTCCGCTTAGTAGTGTATAGATAATCTTTAAAATCGTAATATTGTTAATGATGTGGGTGATTATTTAAGCGTATACATTAGTGCAGAATAACGGAGGAAGTACAGAACATTTGAAACCTTAATTAAAACAATATCTTAAACAATAAAAGTAAAACTCGTATATTTTGAACTTCACCTTTATTTCGGCGGAACAGTCAACATACACGTACGTTAGCGCTCAACGCTATACAAAGGAAAAGTCAAAATCTGAACAGCATGTGTGTCATCAGAAGACCATTACTTGACTTCCTCATTGAATTGCCGTCAGTTTTTTTATGATCACAATTTGCTAAGGATAACAGAAATCAAATCTATTAACAAGATGGTTTTAATCTAAAGTGATGCCTGTTCAAATAGGGTATGGCTGCAATGTCTTAGCAACAAACAAATTAAGATGACCAAATGCGTGCCAAGCACTTTCATTGATGATATTATAGTAATCTTTAGGCACAGTCAACCACTTTCCGATTCAAATTTTACCTCATAAATTTTCAGCTGAATAATTGACTTTGTCCTTAGCAGATTGCAAGTTTAATCCTTATGAAAAAAAGAGGTTATTGAAGATTAGATAAGTATTTAAAGAATTGAGAATCTGTAAGCAGATTTATATCAACAGAGACACAATAGAATTTATTTGAAAGAAACTGACGCTAAGAAGTTGATGCTATGAAGCTGTTTCCATGTTTACAAGAGGTGCCCGATGAGGATAACGAACAGAGACATCACAGAGAAGTTGGTCACAGCAGAAGCTCCACTGTCTGGAAGGTTAAAGATTTAGAAGGTCAGGAACAGCAATGGTAACCAGGACATCAGGCACGCATTCATACAGAAATTTTGAAATTCTTGCAATGTTTTTTTCACACTCTGCATTGATTATTTAACGCTCTAACAATTACAATATAAGTAAATATGGATACATTCCTCTCATAAAATAATATATCAACGTCATATTTGGTAGATATCAGTGAGTGTTTCAGTAATGTCATGAGAACAGAATTACATTTACAATCAAAATGTTATATTAACTGTATTTGCTACTCCAACCTTGTGTGCATCCAGGTCCTTTTTTAGATGTGTCTTTACAGGTGCAGGTTCTGGGAGGGCCAGTTTTACATGTTCCTTCATCACCACATTCTGCATTGTCCGCACATTCTGGAGATAAAGGAGATAACTTATGCATTTAAATATATATATGTATATAGTTCCTATCTATTTCAAAGTCAGGCAGTTATAGAAATACTAGACTTCAAAAAATTAGCCACTAGCGTCAGAGTATGAATTATAGATGATACGCCTACTAATTCATCAGGTTGGAAGCATTATGATCCAAACAATTATTGTTCTTCTGAGTGGAAATAAAGGATATCGCGACTCGACAGACGTCATCACAAGAATGCTATGATGTTATCGGAATTCAGCTTTCTTAAGGCGCAAATAAACCATTGAAAGATATCACATTCACAATTGAGTCAAATATGACCATGCAGCAAGTACAATTTTATCGCAAATCGTGAGGTTGCTTATTCAAAATGCTGTAAGAGACTTGCAATTTGATCGAAAGTTGCGCAATAACAAACCATGCCAAAAACGCTGGTTACGTGGTTTGGGCGCTTTGAAGTTTTTCACTTTCACTTTGCTAATTCCGACCCTATGCACATTTGAGGAATCACTTCTCTACCAATACATTCAACCGAAGCCGAGCCATTTCCCTTTAACAAATTTGTCTTCAAATTGTCGATTTGGCAATATTTTGTCGGTCCCCAACAGTCATTTCAGGTCACAAGGGGGAAAAAACAGAACACAAAAGCTAGAAGCTATACTTTCAATATTTCATCTGTCTTTTAAAAGAGATAGATGTCGGCTTCGAGTCTGGTATATCAGATGTCCATTAAGTGCGTTAGCTCTTTGTAGCAAGATTCTTTCAAATTGAAAAATTGAAAAGATATCTGACATGACGAGAGTCACGTTAATTCGCGTGTGTACGTGTGAAAACGTGGCAAACTCTGACCAAATTGACAGGGAGGTGCAAATTCGTCCTGACCTGACCTTAGTATATCTATGACAGAGAAGGAAGCCGTCGGTTAGTGGCCGAAAACGATGTAAAAAGTTCGTGTGTGGTCCTTCTTTGTCAACTCATTTTTAAATAATTACATTGAAAACTATTCAAACCCTAGTCAACATTACAATTCTATGCGTACCATGTTCAAGTTACTGCTAAAAAGAATTCAAAAGACATGTTTTGTTAAAGTTTGAAATCTACAAATGAGATACAGTGAAATAGTTTGATTTTGTGAATATTTATTATTCTTGAGTCTGTGCCAAAAAGCAAATTCAAGAAGCTCAAAGAATTAGCTAACAAGTAATATGCGACATGGCATATATGAGATAAGATAAGTCAAACATTTTGAACCAGTTGAAATAATTTCTGTTGCAATTTGGGGTGAATATTCTGATATGTGTATTTTTATTGACGCCTTTGTCTAAAACGAAATTCATTGACTGGATCAAATGAAAAGTTAAAGTCAATTGCCAATATTGAAAATATCTTAATATGGCAACCTATAAATGTTGCAAAAGTAGTTTATTACGAAAATTGAGATATCAAAAGCAACTTCATAAAGGCAACAGTTGCACAATCTACGTTTTCCAAAATTTAAGTAAGGTGAATCTTACCATCAGCACAGTGAGCTCCCTTGTAATCACCACAAACACAGATATTTGAATCTGAACATGTCCCTCCATTCTCACAATCGGAATCAGCCAGGCACACTGAATTCACAAAATGAATTTTTTTTATCACTACGACAATTACGCTTTTGGAAAAGCCTACACAACCTACGAAAGTTTACGATAAATACACTTGTCCACTAACACAACTGTAGGGCAAGACACGAGTTTCATGTTAACGCTCTAAAAGGAAGGTTATACTGGAGACATGCAGATATTAATAGATAAATGTTGGTGAAAGATTGTGCATAGTGAAAGGTTTGTGCTGCAGAGGTTGATGTCTGTGTTTATTTTATTTTTCAATGTTCGATATGTAAGAAAATATGTTTAACAGTATTGGAAACCCCTCTGTCTATAAAGCTGTTTAAATACTTCCTGTACTTCTTGTCAACGTTCATTAAAAAGAAACATCTGACTTGTCTGTGATTTATGTACACATGTATTAGAGACTTCTTACATTTTTGGGGGAAAGAATTTTGAGTTTGGATTCTCAGATTTATCAGTGATGTTTTTAAAGCAATAAATTGTCTCTTATTAGGGTAAGAGTTTTTCTTCTTTTGTATATAAAGGTGATAAAAATAGCATCTTATTAAAAACAAAAAGTTACTTTATTTCTTTGTTAAAACAATAAGTGCATGCAAAAAAAGAAAATAACGCCTTGTATTCTTAAATTCATAATAACCACATTGGGTGTATTCCAGGTACAATATCACATGTAAGTAAGAATATAAGATAGCTTTGTAGTCTTATGTTTGAAACAATAACATAAATCTCAAATCTACCGAATTGATAAAATAAGACGATGTAAGTGGACACCGTTATGTAATGTGGCATGACGTGAGATTTATGCCGACTGTCAAAGGCATAGGCAAGAAAATTAAAAATGTGTAATAGTGACCTGAAAATAAGAATTGGATTGAAAAGGATGGGAATGATAAGAGGCAAGTCTGAAATTGGTCATTTGAAAAGGAATATTTAAGCTATCGATCAAACGAAAATTGCAGTTGTTTGAATAAAGATGACGTTTGTGACGTCACGCAGCATGTCTTGTGTTTCAGTGACCACATGAGTCTTTCAATCGCGCCCGTTGGCGCCAATTAGCAACATTTTTGAAAATGCTTATAAAGTTGCTAATCGGTCGATTTCAGAGATGGAAAGTTAATAACCTTCTAATTAATGCCGACGATGACCATGGAATATTAAGTTCATCTTTAACTTATAATAGTCCAACATCATTTAAAGGCATAACTCACCAACATCACATGTCTTCCCCTTGTAGGCACCGCACTTACAGACCTTTGGAGTAGCACTTGTATCACACGTCCCTCCATTTTGACATTCAGTTCCTCCATCGGCGCAGACTGCAAAGCAACAGGTAAAATTCGTTATAATAACACTTTTGAGATAGTCGACATCAGCACACATCTTCAATTTGTAGTTACCGGACTGAAAGATGTTGAGAGTACAGTTTTATCACACGCCCGTCCACTTTTACAGTTGGTATCTCCCATGCATACGGAATAAAAATCAAAACTATAGAATAGGTTTAAGGTTCTTTTTAGGTTAAGAACTATATATGAAAACAGTGAACGTGCCCTTTGCCCAACATGATTCGTTCAAATCTCAAAGATGTCCCTGATTTAAGAAAAGCGTGTTGTTGGCGTGTCGCACGTGTAGTGATTGTGTAGTGTTTGTGTTGTGATTCTGTTGATCGGGCTTCAGCTTTTGGACACGATATCATCACAACTACGACACGATCGATAAATTGACCCTCTTGCAATCGTACTACTATCGCACCCATGTTGAATTAACCCCTATTGTGCTTAACTTAAGGACTATGGACTACGGTGACCGCGTTAACAGAACACGAAGACACACGATTACTGTTACTGTTACTGCTTAGAAGAACCTTCACGCACGCGACTCAATGGACTCTATCTCAATCGATAATTATTTCTTCATGCGTATATGAATACACACATACACTACTTTTCAGATGAGGTACGAAGACGAGGTCTCGGTGCATGTAGATAGTGTAATTGCGGTCTATCTGCCGTCCCTGCCCCACGATTAGGTCTTTCTACATGCACCTTATGCGACCTATAGACTGAGGGACTTTGGAAAATCTAAACAATTTCATTTTAAAAATACCACCACCCCTCTAAGAAAATATACCGGATCAAATGATTACCCTTGATAGCATCCAAATTTAAAATACGATTTTAATGGTTTTGATGATGAATCGTTTGTAATTACTTAATCTATCAGAAGCCTATGTTTGTTTTAAAGTTAGTTATTACCGTGTAAGTTGACATAAAATATGTGTCAGGCGACGCGGCGTTTCACGTAGCTATCACGTGCAATCATGTTATTTTGCTGCACCACGCTGAAATGTACAAACTATAACACAAAAGGCTGCACGATCAATGTAAATAGGACGATACACGCTACACAGTTTTATGTGTATATGAATTTTTGGACCTCTACATTTAGGTAATATCAATAGAAATAAATGAAAAAGAAACAGGCAAAATAAATCTTTTTCATAAAATCTTAATTGGTCTTGAAATATTTATTTTGTCGTACACTGGCTAAGTGGTCTAATAATTTGATATCTTGGCGAAAAGTCCCTACGTTTGTTCTAAATAATAGAATGAAACTTTTTCAATTTCTTTTTGATGATATTTCTGTGATCTTTTTTATCAGCGGTATCTTAAATTAGATTTGAAAACTTAGATTGATGATTTTGAAGGCTCGTTCGAGGTCCATCTAGCACACACAGACCAAGCAACTCGCAACTCATATGTAGCTCACATAGACCTTACTTGGTGTCGTTCAGGTCCTACCTTCAGGTTATGGCACAGTGCTAAACATAGGGGGACGTCACCAGAGCTTTATATTCACACATGCACATATATTGACACAATATTGACACAATTTCGCTAAAAAAAATCAATCACTGAAAATTTACAAATGTGATTATATAGATAGAAAGCTAAGAGACGCTTCACACTTAAAAAGACAAAATCAAACAAAGAAAGTTATAGGGTTAGAGAACCTTCTTCGTTGCAAGTGTCACCGACATAGGCACTCGCACTGCAGTCACAAGGTTTGGTTGCATCTGGACACGTTCCACTGTTCATACAGTCGTCTTTAGTTGCACAGTTAGTTTGAGCATCAGCAGGACGGGTGTTGAGGAGGACAGTCACTGTCAGGACCAGCAGACCTGTAACAGTTGAGTAAAATGGTCAGTTCCTCAACTTCTTAAAAGAAGAAAAAACAGAAACTTCCTAGAACCATCAATATGGATTCTATTATTTGATGCAATGAACAAATACTTGTACAACCTTTTCGAAATGGAAGATATTATGCAGGTCTTTTGTTCTATTGTTGGCCTAATTTACTCATTTGCCGTCATGCAAATCCTATCGTATTTGTACCCTATTATTTCGCAGTATTTCCTAGCCTAACTATGGTGCCTCCAACTTTGCCTTTTTAAAGGCCTTTCTTGTTTAGGTATAAGTATTTTTCAATAAAACAAAAGAACTTGTTCTTGATATCTATCGTGTTGCTAAATGCAATTTATGTTTATATTTGTTATACTGAACAATATTGCAATATCTCAATGCATGAATCACTTAGAAACTTTATGTTGTTAACCGTTAAATGGCACAAAAGCGGACTACTCTCATTTGGGGCACATGCAACACAATGTTACAATTGCCCCTTCCTATATATGTTGCCTGACTTTGGCAGTGGCCCAAGATTTTTCAAGATAATCTGTTTCACAGTGTCAGGAAACATGAATTTAAAAATTTATCTGTATATGTTATAAATGCCTCGTCCACTCGTTACAATTGCCCCCAGCGTTGTGGTTATTTGTAACATGAAGGGTCTTTGCATTTGGTTGATCATAACTTTATCATTAAAATTACTAGAACCTCTAATGCCACTTAAAGTGATAGCCAATATGCCAATACACTGTGTAGTACAAGCTATCCCTATTGTGAACAGACCTTTAACTAACACAGTCCACTTGATACATGAATCAATATTTACCATACTTACAGCTACAACCAGGAAAGTATACACTTGCCAATCATATTGTAGATATGTAATTTATGATGTCCTTATTGCATCGTGGTATGGCGAAAAAGATACCAACGATGATATATTTTGACTTCAAAGTGATGATTCATATACATTAAGGTAAAGAAGACAAGCATATTCAGAGGATGTACAACGTCTTTATTGGCACAAGGGTTAGTTTAGATATTTGCCAATGTGCAAAATAAAGAAGTTGTAGATCAATGAAATATCCGCGTCTTCTTTATACTAGCAACTTCTAGAATGCCACTCAAACAATACCATACCATAGTTTTATTCTAAACCTATTGAGTAAATGTAACGCTTTTTGCAGCTCATTGAACTGGTAAAAATTTTATTTTCTAATTTTTTCTTTAAAAAAAAATCTTAGATAAGTGGCCAACAGCTTCAATCATAAACTATATATTTTCTTTTATTCTCATTCAATTGGCTTTTGATGAAAAGAGTCTAAGTTAGTGAATATGGAAAGTTTTAATTAAAATAGAAAACAGTATCCTTTATGTCTATCTTTTCACACAACAAATTTCACCACTGACTGGACGATCATATGGTATGGTATAACGCATTTGACGTAATGCACATAGAAATACCAGCGTATGAACAAAATTAAGGAAAGCAGTTGATCATGTGGATTTTAGATTTGAACAATGGTAAGTCTAGATTTAAGCTATCTGAACAGCGGACATATCACTAACTTAAATAATTTAGCATAGATTAGTTTCAAATGCATTCAACTTGATACACAAATCTATTGTAACCATCCGAACAGGTAACATGCTAGAACTATTCTGTTGAAATTATTCCAATAAAAGAATGGAGGTTTGGACAGAGGACATGAACATGTAAGCTTGTCCAACTGTTGAAAGATCCCTTTCGTATTTAAGCATAATGATGTTTCCATACACATTCTATTTGATACATGCATCTATGTTTATTATAGATAAATACTTATCTCTTGATATTACCACTGATGTAAAAAATAGATTTAATCACAGAAATATAAATAGTTTGACAATCCCAACCATGGTTTGATCACCAACATACATATGTTAGTTTGTTTCCAAAAGCATTCCATTTGATACCCAAATATGGTAACTATACATGAAGTTACATGTCAATATTATCTTCTCGACATCACATTTACACAAACAGTATTTACGACATTTGAACACAAGGAAGACTAAATACTAGCTATGCAAACTATGGATAGATCATCAACATATTTTGGGATCCAAATGTTACCAAACGTCTGCACTTTGTACATGAATAATAAAAACCGATACAGTAAACAATTTAATGTAAAGAGTATTGACATTTTAATAATAGTAGTGATGCGAAAGTGACAAAGGAAAGTCTAAATATTAGTTATCCAAACAATGGAGAGATATATTTTTTTCAATAGATTTTAGTATGAATTTGTTTCCAAAAGAATTTCAATTGATTCATGAAAGTTTGGTTACCAAACGCGAAGAGGTTATATATAAACATTATCCTTCCTTAACTTAGAATTTATAGTAGTTAAGATATGTGAACAGAAGGAAATGTAAATGTTAGCTATAATTTGTAAGCTACAACAATTGGCAAATTTGAGCATAATCTTATTTCAAAACTCATTCTATTAAATAGATCCATCCATGTTTAAATTACAGTAATACATATGTAACCATGATAATCTTTACATTACCTTTGAAGTATAACTCATTTCTTTACTCAGGTTAATGCCCAAAAAAATTTATTATCATCAATAACAAGATAATTAGAATTTTAAAAAAGTTTTCTTCAAACTTATCTTACTATTTCCTTTTTTAGTTTTCAATCAAAACTTTCAACTGAGTCTAATCAGTACATTTCTTCATTAAAATTGTTATTTTATAAACAAAAATCAATCAAGGACACATTTTTAATCAAAGTCAAATATTATGTCACTTTGTCATCAAAGTAATTTCCTTATAGAAGTAATTCCGTTGATCATTCAAACATTCTTACGTCATTTTATTTTTTTCGCCCCTTATTCCCAGATAATTTGTTTACTTTCCAACCTGAACCGTTTCGGGTTACTGATACCCCTGCATAAGTCCAAAGAAGCCGAGATTATCTATTCCATGGCACAACTCCATGGTAAACTCTTGTTATGCCAGGGTTAGGTGACTCCGGAGCACCATGTCCTGGTTACCGCTACTCCAATGTAACTTAAACATCTCTCTTTTTATCGAAGTAATTGTAAAAGAAATTCAACGAATCAACAAAGTGATATTTTATCAAAGTAAACAAGTCATATTTTATCATCCAAGTTATTTTTTCATTTAAATAAAATTTCTGTCAAGTCCTTTTCTTCATCATTCGTATCTTCAAATTTTGTATTTCACCTGGTCAATATTTCTGAAAATGACTTTTTTGTCATTTATTAAAGAGTGTTTTTTTTTAACGAAATAAAACAAATTCATCAAAACATTTAATCTATGAAAGTCGATTTTTCATCAAAAATGATTATTACCTCAAAGTTATTTTCGAAACAAATTAATTATTTCATCAAGATCAATGTATAATAAAACAATGTCTTTCTTCAAACTTTTCATCAAACTAATTTTTTCTATCAAAGTAAATATAATGTCCAACAAAGTAACTTTTCTATCAAAATCAATGTTTTGTCAAAATATTGTTTAAACAAGGTCTTTTGTTAACAAAGTCAACATTTCATCAATCCATTAAACAAAGTCATTTTCTGCATCAAATTCACTCTTTTTTCCAAATTATTTTTTTCAATGTTTGAATCTTTTCAAGTCAATAGGGACACATAGATTTACTATCCCATCTTAAGATGTAATATCCCAACTTTAAATAACGCTATATCCAAAGTTGGAAAATCCATGAGAGCTATCTTTTAATAAGGTGATTTAGCATCCATAGATAGAATACAACATCACCACCGAATGCCTACAACTACCACAACTTTGGATGAAACGCTCCCTTTCTCTTAGAAAATCTATATGCATATATACATGCAGTCCTTTTTTCAGATGTATGCATAAGCCAATAGTTTTATGAACTGATAATCACTTACATATTAAGTCAATACACTTCATTGCTGATGGGAACAACAATTTAACAAAAGTAAAAAATTAAGAATAATGGAATGTTAGAGAATCACTCTGAACACAAAAATGCAAATGGTTTAAACTATCTATTTTTATGAGATGAAAATATCGAATATGAGAAACTGTATATTTCGGTACAAAAAGACGGCAAACCACATGATGAAGATTATAAAACTTACCTCCAAATATGTTCCTAAGATGTGCCATGGCTTATTGTAGTGAGTGTAGGACTTGGAGAGTGTTCGAAATTTCAACTGCTTTCAACCAGTGACTTATGTTTGTACCAGTTGTCTCATTTATATAAGAGTTGTCACCATGGTACCATGGTTTGTTGTGTCACATGGTTTGTAACTTGTCACCATGGCGCATGGTTTTGTTGTGTCAGCTATCATAATGCTCTTTCAAATACCATAGTTAGATTTAGGAGATATTGAAATTCTTGATCATGTTACTGAAACGCCATGGTACCCTGTAAGGAATTATGGGAAACGATGTTTTCCCCTATGGTTTGATTGGTTATCTGAAGTGCTGAGATACCAATGATACGCCCCCTTTTCTAAACATTCACTGCTGCACCAAGAAGGCCGAGCCATCGTTACTCGATATGTTCAGGTGACAGTGAATAGTAAAATAAATTTTGGCAAGCAGGGCCTATTCAAAGGATTTTCTTATTCTTCAGATAAATTTTTCTTTGCCACTGAGTAATCTTCAGGTTGCATTACTTATTGTGTGGTTTATTCATATTCCGTCATGGTAAACAATTCCAAGTCCATGATTGGTAAAGTTTTTAGAACTTACTACTTTCTTCATGGTTACATTATATTATATAAAATGTCAAATATATCAAATGTTTTAACTATGGAGACACCACATCATTAACTGATATATCAGAATTGACTTGACATGCGTTTCATACGTATTTATGCGTATTTGTTTTAAGGTTCTGATGATCTATGAAAGTGCATACTTAAAATACTTATGTACGCCAGTATGTAAAAATGTGAATAGAACTATCCTATTGATTTTTTTATTACAATAAATTCATTTTACTTGATAGTAAAACCTTGAAAAGTAAAAGAGGGATGATAAAAATTTGATATTTTGTTTTACAGGTTTTGTTTTCAGATAATTTTCAGTTATGATGTCCAAATGACATAATTAGGATAGCAGCTGGATTTGATTTGTTTATTTGCCTTTATTTGATTTTCTTTTCTCTTAAAATTGTAATCAACAGTTAATTTTCCCAACAAACAGTCTTGTAGCCAAAAGAGACCAGGTACTTCTGGACTACATATGTACGTTCTTAGAACACTGTTCGGGGCAATACTTAGCATAAACTACAAAGTTGACAATGTAGTTTTAACATAAAACCCTTTTATTGCATCGTTTTCCTTCCAACGGTATAAATCTCCACTGCTTGTAACTTCTCAAATCGTTGAAATAGTATGTGCATTTTGCGATGCAAGAGCCGGATCATGTTCATGTCGCTTGTTATCTAAAATCGCCCATATTTTAAGTAAATTTTGAGTCCCATAAGGTTGCTATCGCTTTTGTGAATAAATTTGCAATTCAATCTGACAATAAATGTGTTCTTAAACAGTTAAGTTTTTACTGATTATAGAAAATCTTTTGAAATAATGAATCCCACTCAAGAATTTATAAATCCTTTGACTGATGGGGTATTGTCCAACTTGCTTGATATTTGCTTTTGAGGTTTACGAGCCCCACCAATAACTTTTATGTCAAAACATTTCATGCATGTTTCAATGTTCCTACGAATGTACAATGTTAATGATTGTAAATGATTTGAATCCTAGAATCGTTTTCTTTGCCATAAGATTTGTATGAGAGTAATCAAAAAACACTCCCGGATCTTACCCGGTAAAACCCTTACAAGTATGTTCATTTGTCAAAAGATGTCGTCACTTAAGAATTGACTTCAACATTTATTAAGGTCATGGAGGTATAAACTTAAAAACCGATGTGCAAATTATGTGAATCCGCGTAGCGGATTTACGCCGAGTTTGCACATCGGTTTTCAAGTTTATACCTCCATGAACTTAATAAATGTTGATGTCAATTCTTATAAATAAATATATACAAACTAGTTGTTTTAAAATTTTTTTATTGCTCTAAATATACATATTTGCACCAAATAGAGCTGCACTATATACGCGAATGAATTCAACGCTCAAATGCATGAAAGAGATAAAATGTCAATCAAAACGTCATCGGATCCCTAACCCCGCCTACAAAACGTTCATCAGCCAATTAAAATCTACAACGCACGTGGCCATGAACTTATCGGACGTCCGTCACACGTGGCCTTGACATTGCTACATGTAGTTCTCACAGTTTTAAACACAAATCGCGAACGTAGAACTCGCAGAGGAAACCAGCCGAATTACCCTCGTAGATGCCATATACTGGTTGTGTTATGATCTCGATCTAACGGAATCTGATGAAACAGCACACAGTTCTTTAACTTGTTGAGGAGCCAAGCTTAACTCTGTACATGAACTTAACGACATTACTTTGCCAACCTCCCTGAAACGGCCGCGAGAGCATTGAACAATGACATTTGCCTTCTGTGGGGTGGAACCCGATCGGCTGTAATTTCTGATAGAGCTCTATTGTTTATTGGAATGAATGAATAAATACATGTAAAACAAATGGAAATTATTAGCAAACGTAAAGAAATTTAAGGAATGAAAATTGTTACTTAAAGTTTAATACTCGGCAAAATTGGTAATTCATTTTTGCTTTAATTTTTTCAACAGTGTAAACATATTACCTAATATTTAGGTACGTTCTAAAATCCAATCCTTTTTATGTTTGAAGTGTAAATGTCTATTTTACATGAATAGGTTTTTCATTTAGCAATGAGATATTCCCTGATTTTTAAGCAAGCAAAGCGTTTTGTGATATCAAGTGTCTACAAATCTGTTATGTTAAATCCCATTTCAAAGCTCTTTCCTGGCATTCCCATCTACATGAGATTATGATTCACTATCAATATTACAATAAGACGGTGTAATGAATGGCAGGCAACACATGATTATGTAATACAAAGTGAGTTATAGATCACTCAATTATCCAAATGTTTGGCGCTCTACTAAGCTAATACAACCAATATGGTCGTTACAATTTACTTCTATTTAGATTTCTAACTACATAACTGTTTTCATACAAATGTTCTCAAATTAATATATCAGCGCGAAGTCTGAAAAATTACTCATTGTCGCAATCGAATATCGATTATAAGAGCATGCAGATGATGTTTGAATTTGTTACAATAATTTTGTTCTTTTGGATGATTATTTAAACGTTAACTGCAGAATAACGCAGAAAGTACTTACATTTGTAAACCTTAACGAAAGAAAACATATCTTCGAAATTAAAGAAAATTTAATTTGTAATTTTGTAAAGCTGATCTTCATTTTGAACAGTCAACATAAACGTACGTTAGGGCTCAACGCTTCACAAAGGAAAAGTGCAAATGTGATCCGCATCTTTTATATCAGAAGGACATAACTGTCCTTTCTCATTGAACTGCTGACACTTTCTATACTCAGAATTAGCTTAGGATCACTAGCATTGCGTTCGACTTAATTTGAGAAAATAGACTCAAAGCTAACTTATATAACTTGTGAGTGACCCAAGGCTCGACAATTCTGAAAACCAGTACTTGTCCTGCAGGGAAGGCGATACAAATTTTCAACTCGTCCTTCTAAAATTTTACTCGCCTAATAAATCATGCAATAACAAGAATGTGAATTGAAGTTTGATTTCTTAGCATTAATATTTCCACCCTCTATCAAAAAGGTAGCGTCATTGAATGTTCAGTTCTTTGAAAGTCGAAATGTTAACTCATATCGAATATTTATATGTCTATATCTTATATAATTATGTGTTTAATGAGATCAATCAGTGTGTTCCTTTACTTTGGTGCATACAAAATTAGTAACTACATTTACTAATAGTTTACATTTCCTGTTCCAGACATAACACTTGCAAATCATAGAAAAAGAAAAATATTTTATAACATGTGAATGAAACTGAATGCTTAAAGCATATCAACGTGTGCATTGCTTCATCAAAATCATATGGACGATGGACCAGTCTAATATCGGCCTAATTGTTATGCTTAACAAACTTTCGGACCAATCTCTTTAAAAATTCTCAATTATGAAGGATTTTGGTGGAAATAATCGAGATGTGTTTATCTCATTAGGTATCATGTTACTATTCGATAATATCTGCAGAGGTAAATATATTTATCTAATGACAATCATCGCATTGAATGGAATTTCCCCTGGTAGGCCGTCATGAAGGGCAATGTGACAAGTGTTTAGCTTTTCCGAGTAATTATGATCAACCGTTGCACGGATGCTTTTTTTCATTGATAAAGACCATTTGAATAGTTTAGTCATAATTATAATCAGTCATTTATTCATTTTTTAAATGTTTTATTATTTACGTGTATATGAAACAGCTTGGATATCAAATATATTCTCACAAGATTTGTCAAAGAGGTTGTTGATGTAGGTTCCCCATAAGATTGTATCATTTCATAATGAACAAAGTGACCAAAGTTCTTTCGATATTCACTAACAAATAGGATGAAAACATTGTTTATGGTATACACCATATCATGGAATTTCCTTGATCAGCTAATGATAGCTGTTTGAGCAGTCTGATTGGCCAATCTTTTTGGGATGCCCGGACCGGATTGGATGACGTCTAAATATCAGTATGCAAAAATCAGATAAAAAATAGATGTAGACACTTTATTAAGACTTTGCTGTTGCTTAAATAATTCCAGTGAATCATAAGGATGTTTCAACTAAAAGTTTGTGAAAATGCAGTCGTCCTCTGGGACGATCAGATTACATTTTCCACTTGCCCAACACAAATTACATACGTCAATACGATCGGACGAGTTTAATTTTCGAGCAAACAATGTGATTTTTCAAATGTTTAACATTCACGTGATAAAGGAACAAATCTTTCAATGGTTAAAGACCTCGCCTTTATATAATCAAAATATACAAAATTAATGCAATAGAGAACCATTTGTTCCTGTCACATGAGGCAATCAAATATCTCGAAAGAATACATATATAGAACGTCTATATTTATTATATACCCGATCTTAATTAATAAAAATATATTTTATGATTTATACAAATAAAAGGTTGCGTAGCGATACACGTTTTCACGCCATACATACTTCCGCGTTGAGGTTACCTTGACATTTGTATTAGTACGCCGATGACCGAATAACGCAATTGACCTGAATGCCACATTCCTCCGCATGACGTCAAGTATAGAAAGTCCGACTTTCACATCTTACAATAACAACAAATAGATAAAAAAAGAAGATATTTTGATCAAATTCAGAATTGATTTGATGTGATAAAGCATAAATCAAACAATGATCAAGAAATTTTGTTTATAAACAATCGTGTAGAAATCAGTAACTTTTAAAGTTCAAGGTCATTTTCTTAATTTTCAAATACGTTGTATATATATATATATTGGCTCCCGCCGTCAGTTACTCGGAGTCACTGTCGAAGATAACACGTCTACGCTTTCGCTACTGATTTTCATGGTTCATGGTATTTGTATATAATTGTAATCAAATATTTTGGAAATGACAATCTTGTTTTATAAGAGCTTTTGTGCAACTCTCGCAAACTGGGAATCCCAATGACCTAAATGTATATCTATAAATAGCTGCTTCGGGAAATCCGGGAAGTCCCAAGGTTCAGAAAAAGTAGAACCGGCAGGGGTGCAAAACGGAATCTCAAGTGCAATACGGAATTTGGAGACGTATTCCGTTTTGCACCCTTGTATTACTATCCTAAGTTTACATGGGTATATAATAAAATTGTAGATTTGATATGAATTTTCATCTCAGGCAACTTCACTAAACAGTATAGGTAAATGTATCCAACACGCGATGAAAAGGTTTTGACGGGAAACGCTCTTATTGGTGCAAGGTCAATCGAATATCGTGTAACGATTATACCATGATCGTACATTAATCGTGTGACTGCGTGTTCTGCACGCGCTGTCATCGTGGTCCTTAAGATTAGCACTGTAAGGGTTAATTTAAAATGAGTACGATGAGGCTGAAACACGATCAACACAATCACAACACATACACTACACAATCACCACACAATCACTACACGATCGATACGCCCACAACATGATTTTCTGAAATCAGGAACATGTTTGCGATTTGAACGAATCGTGTTGGAAAATTAGCACGATCACTGTACGCACTGTGCGACCACCACACAATTACAGCACAATAACCACACAATAACAACACGATGACTATACGACAATTTCGTGCAGTTATCGTAGTCGATCGTACGGAGTGTGAATTGGGCTTAATGAAGAATTAGCGGACGTAATCACAGTTGATCGACGGATCCTTGGCCGTTACGCTGTATGTCCTGCATTTCTAAGTTATTGCAAGTCTGATGCTCATTTTTGCCATGCTTCTTTTTGGGCAAATTTGACAGCTCAGTTACTCTCAACTGGAGTCATACATTGTATAACATTTGTGTTCTTTCAATTACTGTGATGTCAAGGGTGTCGTGTTTAATGTTTAATACCATCAAAATACACACACACATGTCATATTACATCAGAAAATGGGACGCAGCGATGGTTCCATACGAAGTAACAAGGTCAATATGGTTTGGCACCTCTATTACACTGTTGACGCGTTCCTACTCTGTCTCTCTCTCGCCTCTCATAAAATGTATTATTATTGAATGTTATAAATAATTGCATATATTAAATGTATATATAATGTATTTTCCATTCATATTTCAATTTCCATTATTTATACCTTAATTTTCCGACTGTGGCTATTTTTATGTGGACCATTGTTCTTTTCATTTCCCTATTTCCTTACGCCGTGACACTTCATTTTGTTTTTGAAGAAATTAAGGTAATATTTAGAGGAGTATACTTTTTATTGATCAGTTTTATACATATAGACTAGCGTTCCCAATATTGTTTTTAAACTTTAGCCTTAAATATGTAGTCTTGAGTTTCATAGATAACTTTTTTTATGAAATTGATCAACTTGATTCATATGAGGCGTACATATATCTGCAGTTAACAGATTGTCTGTTCTTTATGATTGCATCGAAAGTGCAGTGCTCATAATGAATGAGACCCTGGCCATGGCCGCATATAAGTCTTTAGACAATACTCCATGCCCATTCTCTCCCAACAGAGGTTGCTCCGTCATAAATTTCTATACAACCTCTGTCTTAATTCGAAGGTTTCTTGTGCACGAAATGAAGAACGCTGATTGGATGCAATCAAATTTAGTTGGCTAAATCGTGTCCACAAAATCGGTGGGGAAAAAATGAATAGAACACACACATAACAATAAGGATTCAGCAAAATTGTGGAAGACACACTCGAAACTGAAAACTGAAGCTTCTTGTTGTCAATCACATTACTTATCTCAGGCAATGGTGGACTTTATATATCGTTTTTTATGTGATATTTGTTTGGTTATCTTGCATCGTTTATAGTTTAATATATTTACTATATTCCTATCACCAAAATTAGATAAAAGGACAATTGAACACAAAGATGTTAATTATTCATTAACACAAACACCCATCGCCATTGACTCGCCAGCTCATCGGTATCGATAAGCTTTGTTATACAAGTTGAACTTTAAATCCAGAATAAGTAATTATAACGTGAATCATTCACATACATTCTGCTTACCATGGCATGACACACATTATCTATTCAGTATTAAAAAAATTCTAAATTGAAAACGCGATATTTTTATTTCGTCCTTATTCCAAGCGGTTGTAAATACACAAGAACCAAACCCTGAAATCTTACCATTTGTTCAAGGTTTCAGCCAGCCTTGAATTGGGCCTTTTATCGGTGTTAGATTCTTAACTCATACAAGCAATGAAGCAACAGAATTTTATCGATTTGAGTGATGGTTTGATATTAGAGACCTATTTTAAAAACAAGAAACATTTTCCGTTAAAAGTAATTTTCCTGATTTAATGCACAACAACATTTAACTTGGATTACTTTTTATGATATGGTTTACTGACTATTGTTTGTTTAATGGACTTCCGATAAATCATTTTATCTGGTCATTTATCAACCATTCAGCAAAGAAACTCGAACTCGAGGCAGTGTGGAAGTGAATGTGAAAGCAGTACCATTGTGCCCATGATGAATACATTAGGTGCAATAGAAACTTAAGCACGAGGCGTAAGCTATGACATCATCCCAAGAGGTCACAAGGACGTGTATCGCAAAAACATAGCTTTAGAAAGATGTATATGCCTATGGACCATACCCTTCTACTATATAAAAGGAAAGGGATATAACAAAAAACTACCCCATGCTCAAAGTCGAGCAAATTTACAAATTATCCCAGTGTTAAAGATTATGTGCATCGAAAGCCTTTCTTTTTAATTTTTGGGCTTTTTACATTCCTAATGTTATTTTTCGTTAATTTAAAATTAGTTTAAACCATATCTCATTATTTGAGAAAGAAGACAATAAAAAAATCACTTGCTAAACATGGAAAATAATCAGAAGATTAATAAATTGTCGATATTTGCATATTTACCCTTGAAACAGATCGGTCAATGAGCTACAGACGTTGTGTTGTCTTTGATGAATGAAAAAAATATGCATGACACACTATAGAGAACATTATAACTTACCTCCAAATATGTAGCTATGAAGAAGAGCCATGACTTCGGTTGAAGTGATAACTTTATGAATGTCTACTTCTGCATTAGCGATAGGATAACTGACTAATGCATACCCGAGATGTGTCTTTTAATAACACTTATCACCATGGTACTGCTGTTTGTTGTGTCCTGTAGGTTCTGCGATTGTAATCATGTTGTGTTGTTTCATTGGTTGTAAGGCTTGTGGAAATTCCAAGTTGGGTTAATAAATGCCATGGCAACCGAGAATAAATTATGGGAGTTGATATTAATGTCCCGCATTTTGATTGGTTCTGAAGGTTTCCCCCCACCAATTCCTGTTCCAATTATGCAACTTCTACATCGATCATCGTTATTCAATTAAAGGGCAATACTGTAAATCCATATGTAATTATATGTACCACAAAAGAAGTTATCAACATTAAACTGTAAATAGATTGTGAAGCTAAAATGTGTTCAATGAATTTATCAATTAGCATATTTCGGGAATGGAATGTCCTCAGTGTTGAACATATAAATGATTGATGAATCGTTTGTAGTTTGATTTTGAGTGACAAAAGTTGTTAGATGATTATTCAAAACAAATATAAAAAATTTATCTACAATTTATCTACAGGTTATAACTCTGAAAATTCCGTTTTAAAGATAATTTAATATACAGAGGTTGTGCTGGTTTTGACATAACACACACACACTATATATATATATATATTTACATACTGCTCATTTATTCAAAATGACCATAGCCTCGGGTTATAAAAATCTTAAGGCTTTTGTGCTTCCGTTTTATGATTCAAATTGTAATAACATAGATGTATTGATAGCCTATGTTGTTATCCGCACTCCAGATACGAGGTGAAGTCAATAAGTTCATAGAAGTGAGAATTGGTAAACCCTTGAAGACATTATCGTTGATGTCATTATTGAGATAGCCCCTGTGACGACAGTTCAGATGGAAAATATAAGAACCTCTCCCGATATTTTACTTGAGATTTACAGCCTATTGAACATACATGTAGGTACCCTCCTGTAATCATGGACAGTTCTAAAACTGAGCATTATAATGGTAATAATAATGTGGATATTTATAAGGCGTACATTCCCATCCCCTAAGTTAAGCACAAGGCGCTACCCACATATTGACCATGGTCTAACCCAAGCTGACATATTTGTCGAAGTTCACCATCAACACACCGCTTTACCATCATGCAAGTTTCTCATGATTAGTGGGGTGAATACGACCTAAATACATAAAAGTATGACCATTGTGTATGGTAAAGGAGCCCCTCAATATTGTACTGTTGCAAAATTGTCAGCTGAGACCCACTGTCAAGAAGGCCTGTTGAAGCCATTACAGATGATATGGTTGCAAGGGTCCAGGCCTTAATCATGGCCAATCGTAGAATAAAAGTGGACGAGATATCTTCAGAGTGTGACATTTCTCATGACAATGTTTGCACTATAATTTCATGAGAACGTGTCTATAAGATAGGTACCACGAAACTAAATCGTACAAGATCAACACAAGTCCAGTCGTCAGCTCATGGACATCTACAATGCTTATCCCGATAATTTTCATGTCCGACTGGTTACAGGGGATGAAACGTGGATTCATCGCTGGGATCCTAACAGGATGCAGGGTGACTATATTGAAAAATACAATCAATGTTGACCTTGGCTTTTGATGGAAAACCGGACAATGAACCAATGCTGACATGTTTCAATTACTCATATGCACATAGGAAGACATATTTGGGTTAACAGTTAATTACATCTTCCCCCGAGTGGCTTTAAATTGCACTTGTCTCTATCACTGGCTAATTTAAAGCCTGCTGCCAACAAGTACTTGATAAAAACAAAATTTTGTCTTTTGTGGAAGTATTTAAAACGACTTAAAATCAAATCCCTTATTCTGCTCGAATCTTTGGGTACTCCTCTTAAATTGGTGTTACAGTCCAGTGATAAATAGAAATTTGGAAAAACCTACAATTGTCAGTTTTATGACTTGTTACATATGCTCAGGGTCTAAGATATCTTCTATAGAGGGGAACGAGGTTAATTGTAACTCGTTTTTCTTACAAGGGGTAAAGTTTCTGGTCTGACGATGAAAATTGAAGAAACTTGATAAGGACTTATTTTTCGACATAATTTTCCCGGACCTCAATGAATTCGGTCAGGCCATCTGAAGACACATATTGTCACGGACCCAGAAAACTCCTATCCTTCCACAATAACGTCCTCGAACTTTTTTCATCTTTCAGGAATTTGGAATGTGGATAGATAATTTGGTTTTTATCTAAAACATTTCTTACAAGAGTGTAACAGTGGCAAATCCTTTCCACCAAGATATAAGTTAAGAAAAACTTCTAAGCTGTAACTTAAGCTTCTAATAACTAACAGTCAATTACAATATAGAGACAGTTACGTTTGAAAACTTTCTGGGATTCATTGTTGTTAAACGTTTAACATCTTAATGTGGTGAAACAGGTAAGTGAAACAAACTTGGAAATCAAGAGTCAAGAGTTGATGTACGAGTCTTATTTGGAATATTACATCTCTTGTCCGATTCGGTTGATAAATCATGATTTGAGCAGTAAAATCGGATGATTGATAGTATTATTTAAACAGTAACTTTTTAAAAATCAATCAATCTATATTCATTTGTAGTGGACGCCTTAGGCCCAGCCTACATTCAGTATTCGCAGAGCGCTACATATGTGCATTAAATGTAAATAGTCTAAGATAATCAATAATAAATAAGTTAATAAACATGATAAACAGACATTTGTCTATATATTATTGACGTAACACTGAATCTCTAAGAGTGATAGCATTGTATATGAATATTGATAAGTTTTGGACAACATCGTGATTTTCAACTGACATTCTCATTTTATCATCTTAGAAAGACATTTGGAAACATTTACATACAAGCAAGAAATGGAAATCATTTTCAATAAAGTTATCTCTACATAAAGAGCATAATCTATTTTGTCTTGGGTGATTAGTGTAACGACCGGTTTCAATCTGTGGGAGATGTGAATCTAGCAAGGGCTGATGGACATTGTGATAATGATAAATTATAATAATAATAATGATAATAATATAATAATAATAGCTTTCTTATACCGTGCATATATCCATGACAAAGCATGCTCAAAGCGCCATATGTATTATTACCCTGGAGGGATAGTACTTTCGGTGTTGCCGATTAACAAGCGCTCCGCGCGACCGTATAGGTCCGTACTTCCCGTTGTTTAGGTACCCATTTGTACAGCTGGGTGAACTGGGTGCAAAGTGGATGAAGTGTCTTGCCCAGGGCACTACACATTATATTAAATAAATTTCATATGTAGAATTCAACACCAAATTTCAATTTAAAAAGAATAAAACGAAAATTTTGAACTAGTAACAAGTGAAGTGTACCACTCTTTTTCATAATTTACTCTTAGTCTAAACACAAATTGGGATAAGAATTTAACAATATTTCCTATATTTTGTTGTTGTTCCCAAAAAAGCCAAATCCGAAAGTGTAAAGAATACTCTTAAGTTGAATGCCCTGTTTGTTTTACCATTTAACGAATCAATACATTTCATATTGTAATACTTCTTTACAAATCTAGACTCTGGCATTTTACATATTTTCCACCAATATTTAACAGCTCTTTTATAAGCGCGATTATACAGAGGGTGACGTCCACATTCTCCCCTAACTACATGGTTCGAGGTGGGTCGTTGTCACATTTAAGAATCGTTTCTAGCAAAACATATGTATGTACTACTTCGAACTGGGTAAATTTTAGTATCATGGGGTGATTGATTTAGCATGAAAAGTGATTTTCAAACACCATATGCAATTTTCTTCGGGCTGGAGCTGTATACCAAGGTAACATTTTAATGCAATTTCTAAAGCTAATTCATTGATTAAAAAAAGAAACAATATAGGGCTTTTAACACACCCTTGTCGTAAGCCTTTTGGGCAATTTTATTCACTAAAATGATTACGAATGCTTTATCATGGGCGAACGTTTGAAGTTTACAAACAAACAAACTAAAATGAATCCGATATCATTTTGAATAACAAAAATACCAGTTTAAGTGTTGAAGGTCAGGAGAAACGGCTTCAAAAACGTTAGACATCATGCCTCCCGAATACGTATGCAAGATTATGTACACAAATCGTTAGCTCTTTACACGGAATTGACTTAGACGTTACTTCTCTTGTAAAACTGCAAACATCTCTAATGCGGTTTCGCTGAAACTTTCATGGTTTTAAGATACAGTAATATACCTATTTATGCTTAAGAGAGACAAAGATTTGTTAACGGTTTCCCTTTTCCTGGTGAGATATCATATATCCTCATTTGATAAACTTGTTCCACACCCATGCACTCTCACACTTCTGTTCTTTTATACATTATATGATATTCTTACATTTACGTCATTGTCTGTTATACCATAGCAAGACAATTACAAAATTGAAAGTACAATCTACAAACAGATAGAGGTCGCCAAGGAATACTTAAATGAATGAAGTCGAGTCAAAATGTTTTACTACTGTAAAGGAATTGTTTGTTTTGCATCGTAGACAACATCAGAATATTTAACTAATAAACTATAATTGTATTTACCTTTTATTTTTATTATGCATGAAATTAATGTAATTATTTTTAAAAAGTCAAAAAACGTGTTACAAAACAAAAATACTGATAATTTCTAAATGAATATATTATAGTGCTCAAGTAATTTGATTTCGGCAGTTACATTATATACACTGTAAAGTTAAAAAGGGGATTTGATTAATCAGATAATTAACAAATGTTGCAAATTTCGTAACTTCTTCAGGAATAATAAAAAAGGCCGTAGGTTCTTGAATGAGATGTGGAAGTATTTTTATTTATTGAAAAACAATAAACCTCGAACGGAGATGAAAAAGTATAATAGTTTAAATAATAGTAAAGGTATAAATGCATGTAATCCCGATGATAATGGTCTTGACATTCTTGACGTTTAAAAACATTTTATTGAACGTAGTGATTAATTCTAATTCACTATGATGCAACTTAACGTTTAAAACGTTGAAAATTAAATTCTAAATGAAAATGAAATGAAAAAAAAGAAAATATGTGTTTAATAACAATCATTTAAATTACTTTCGTCCGGTGAAAAAGAAGTTTTACTAAGACGTTTTAGATTTTTAAAATGTTTGCACTGTCTTTTTGGAGCCATTTTAAGACACAACTACATTCTAAATACGTTTTCATGAGGTCAATTTGGCCAGCACAAATGCAGTCATCAAAACAGCAACAATATGAAATCGAGGAACATGTATGACATTTGAAAATAATACACATTAATTTATGTCTCTTGAGACACGCCCTAAATGTAGGTCGACTGTGCAAAACAATTATGCAAATTTAAGTAAATGATGAAACTAACCAACGATGACCTTAAGATAAGCCATGACTTCTTATTGTGAGGAAAGGACTTTTAAGAAGGTCTCTACTCAACTGCCCTAGGACCAGTGACTGATGCTTCTACTAGATGTTTCATTATATAACAGTTGTCACAATGGTACTATGATTTGTTTCGTCACATGGTTTGACACTCATGGCGCATGATTTTGTTTTGTCAGCTGTTTTTTTAATTGTCTGTGATAACCATGGCGCATCTTTCAAATGCAAAACTTTAGCACTATGGTAACCTTCAATGAATAATTGGAAACGTTTTTTCCCCCTGTAGTTTTATGGTTACCTGAAGTTCAATGAAACTAATGACATGCCCCCTTTCCCCATCCATTCACAAACAAGGAGGCGGAGCTATCAAATACACTGGTTGTTAAGATAATATGGAATAATAAACATTTTCGTAATCAAGAATGGCCGATTATCGGATCTTGTTTTCCTTCAGATACAGATGTCTTCACCACAGAGTTATCTTCAGGTTGCAAAATTCGTACAGTCATACATTCCGCCATACATTTAGGGTAATTCTATTAAGCAATCCATTGTAAGGGAGATTTTAGAACTAAGCATGTTATGATATAATAACATATGAAATGGTTGAAATGTTGACAACCAAACCATTAGGTACTATATCCATATGGATTTTAAAACGTAGAATGACATAATGCAACATTTTAAAGATTCAATACCATCATGTTTTATATAATCTTTAGAATACATGCTTATATATCATTAAAGATGTTATTTTATACTGAATACACATATTCATAAGTGATTGTTATGTATCGTAAGTCTTAATAAATAATTGTGTGGAGACAGTGCTATTGTTATTTTTCATTAAAATGTGAATAATGAAGATTTTCATATGCATCAATAACCTTTTTTATTCTATTTATAAAATTAATCATGAAACTGCTAATGTCGTGTAACAAATTATACTTTACTCATGGCATTTCAGCCTCAGAGCACAATTATTATGTTGAGCAAAAGTTCTTTTGATATAAAGATACTTTATCTAATTCAAATTTATAACTAAATTGTTATATGTATATGGTCTTTATTCCTGGTATAAACTACTTGGTAATGCTTAACCCATATAGTACAATTGATATTGGCAACTGCAATGTGTTAGAGCTTTGCAACTTTAATTTCTATTTCAAACAATCCATAAGTGGTATTACGTTGTTCATCCAAAGCAAGCATTCTTTCTACTGAGACGCGAAAATATATGCAACTGTGCTTTAGTCACTTGAAGGACATAGGAATAATCAGAGAAAAAGTTTGTGTTGTGATATTTTCTTCCAGGTGTATATATTATATTTCTTTCATTCATTCATTCATTCATTCATTCATGAAAGAATTATGAATCACTCTAACAGGTAGATACTAAAATAACATAATCCATTCAGCATATTGATGATTTGTAAATATATCAAATGTTAATATAGAAGTGAAATTGGAGCTGTGAAGACATAGCATCATTTGAGTAGATAATATAGAATCTTAATAATTCTATATTTCAGTACATACGACAGCACCCTACATGATGTTAATTTTGAAACTGACCTCAAATGATTTGCTTAAGATGAGCCATGGCTTCTGTTGGAGTGAAGTAAGAACTTTGAGAATGTTTCAACTCAACTGCGTAAACCAGTGAATGATGCTTCTATCAGTTGCTTCATTCATTTAACAGTTGTCACCATGGTACCATGGTTGGTTGTGTCACATGGTTTGCCACTTGTCACCATGGTGCGTGGTTTTGTTGTCAGCTATATTTTTTTCAGCGTAGTGCCTCTTTCAAATGCAAACAGTTCGACTTAGAAAATTGTGAAACTGTTGATTATGTAAGAAAAGCACCATGGTACCCTGCAAAGAATTATGGGAAATCATGCTTTCCTCTTTAGTTTGATTCGTCAGCTGAAGTGTCGTAAACCAATGCCATGCTCCCTTATCCAATCCATGCACTGGTAGTTATGAGAGTAGTGAATATCAAAAAGGCTGTAGGCAAACATGGCCAATTGAAATTTATATTTGATTTTACAAATGTTCTTCACTCCTGAGTAATTTTCAGTTTACAAAGTTCATTGCATTACATATTGAAAATGTTGTTTTTAACATATGTATTTATGGTCATCAGGGATAACCTTTTACTTTGAATCACAACTTGTTCCTGGCGATAGAGTAAACAACAAAGCGGAAATACTTAAATTGCGCCTGAGCGATGGCTGATCCAGACGGGGTAGTTTTGGATGTTAACTTCAATGGTTATACATCTAGATATAAATCTTTTGAAGCAACCGTTCCCTAGGGTTTTGTTTCATGACCACTAACATTTATCATTTAGCTCATTTGTATATCGATATGAGATATAACATTCATATGCAAAATTTGTTCAACCATTAATGCTTATGAACTGTGAAACCAATTTATATTTTGGAAGTACCTGGGAATAATACTTTAACGGATGATCATTGAGAATTTCATTATATATCGTTTCTAATTTGAAAATGAATATGAATTGTTTTAATACAAGACATTATATTTTTCGTTGACAACATTTGACAACAACAGCATTTTAAAGGCACGATTTTTCGGTTCAAGTTGACTACGAGACATATAAGGACAAAAACACTCACTTTAGCTCTCTATTAATACAATGAAATACTTTTCCTTTGTTACAACTGACCTGTAATCACCAATGAAAAAGTTTAAACGGCCGAAGATGGCTTAGAGTTATAAACAATTAACGATCAGCTGTGCACAGACTGAGAAAAAATATGGACGGTTGAAACGGCTGAACTAGTTAATGTTTTCAGCTTTTGAATTAACCTTAACTCCAAACCGACAACAAAAGATGAAATATTGTATATTTTGCGTATTTTGGGTATTCTGGTGCCAAATTTGTATTATTTGATTTATTCCATGCATAGCTTTCTATTTCATTTTTATTTTATTAGATGCCAAAATTACCAGGTCAGAAACTTGACTGCTTATCATGTGTAAAGGCATTGTAGTTAAATGTCTGACACTGTCTTTATAGATTTACATATCCATGGTTTAGACGGAAAAAGATGATTTGATTTGTCATTTGACAGTTATTGGAATTTATCCAAGATTGATAATAAATATGTAAGCTATATTCAAAATACACATAAAATGCAGCAAGCAATATTAGAATTGTATTATCTCTCAAATTCAGACCTGAAGTTACATCCAGGCTTGGATGATCAATGCATGCCTTGTTTACAAAATGCTCCTGCTCACCACCCTTATGGCTGCTTCTTGTCCTACGACTAACATACTTGTCACAATGGTGACAGAATACCTGATCCAAATCCTATAATATAGACTTTTAAATGGTTACAGTATAATAAAACAATGTTGATCATATAACAACACTGAAAGTATGAAGTTTTGATAACCTTATAAAAAACACATTTCTTCTGTCATCAAATAGGTTTAAAATTAATAAAAGGGGGAGAAGATTAAAGTCTAAAAAAGTGTCTGAAACTGAAATACAAGTATCTGCATTCACCCCAACAGAAAAGATGACAGGAGATGGTCAACAACCCCAGCTTAAGACTCATACCCGAAACATCTCTCGGGGTTCACTTGAATCGGTGATCAATGCAGATCATGTTCTCCCTGTTCTCCTTTTTATGATTGATGAAGTGGGTGAGGTGATATTGGGTTTAACGCAGCTTACAAGAGTATTTCACTCATATCACGGCTCTAAGTATTATTGCAGGGAGAAAGCCCGCAACACCATTGTGACTATGCATTGCGGTGAAACCTGCGATCATCATCTGGAACTAACAAACCATGGGTCATAACGCACTGAAATTCAGTGTAATACTTTTGTAGAGCAGTAAGACAATGAGATGGCCAAAGGTATTTTTACCAACATGGTTGATATTGCGGGCATCGCCTCATACACTGCTTGGAAGCCTACAAAAACCCAGTTTGTTTTACAAGAAGACAAATCTTTCTCCAGTTGCAGAAGCTTTGATGATATCTACACTGAGAAAGAAATGTACATCTACGATTCCTCGACGAGTACACTAAAATCACTGAGGTCTTGGCAGATCCTATGAGATCTACATCAACATTAGAGCCCGAAAAAGACAAAAGACGTCGTTGTTTTATTTCCACCACCCCACCAAGAAGGACAGTACGTCCAAACAGACAATATGTAAATGCACAAGAGGCATATGCAGCGAACCCAGCAGCAGAGTCACCATTTGTTATGAATGGAAAGATAGCTGAATGACGTCATCTAGAAGTGTGCATATTTCATGTCTTTCTTAAGTAGTTTTGCAGTTTTTGTTGTCATTTCCCAGATGTGCACATTATATGACATACTGGTTGATTTTCAGTAGTAATCTTGTGAACCAGATGAACATAGTTATAACAACAGAGAAAACTGTAATGACTTTGTATTGGAGAACTTTTTAATTTTAGTAAAGAAGAGGCACTTAAAATGAACCTATGGGTTTGCATTCATTCAGTAAGGGCATGCTGAACTTCTTCTTCTGTATCTGCATTGTGTCCCGTTTAGAGAAGACTGCACACCCTGGAACAAAATGTTACAGTTATTCATCAGATGTTTATTCAACAATGCACTTACTTCTGTATTTTTTACTAACTAAAAGTTGGGCATACATGTATTTGTAAACCTTCATGCAAGTGTCATGATGTATTAGGATATGCTGTAGTCCTGAAGGGACACTTCTCTTTAAAGAAAAGTTAAATATAGAGGAGTAATTTCTATGAAATTTGAAATTTTAAAATCAGAGTTTTGACTAGTAAATCTTGCAAATAATTAAATTTTATCAGAACAGTAACAAAATAACTCACCATTCAGTGTTGAGAATTCTTCTGAGCTATTCCATGACTTATACCGATGACTTGCTGGAATTTTGGACCTTAGATTTTTTTTAAAGAAACAACAAGTATTGTATCCGGGCCTATTGGGCCCATGTATGCAAGGGTAGTAATATTCAGAAGCATACAAGGTAAGGGTTAAATCCAAGAATGACATGTGAACGAGAGGTCGAAAATGCAGTGGCGTACATTACAACTTCTATCCCTTATAATTCCTATGTTTTATGGCAAATAAAAAACACAGGACCTGTTTGCTTGTGATGCATCATTAAGAATTACTAAATCACAACTTACTTGTATACTCTTGAAGAAAACATGGTGGATAAAAAAATAATCTTTAACATGCTTGTTGAAGGCAAAAACAATACAATTTACAGTCCTCCAAACAATTTATCATTCATACTGATAAACGATACAGAAAACATAATTTTCAAAATGAGCTAGCATGATTTCATATAAATTCAAGCGAATGTAAACATTCTCAATGTTACTTACCCCATGTGTCATCCAACTTTCTCTTGTGATTGTATGCTGTTATTCATGAGACATACTGCTTACAGTAATTGATTACTTCAATTGTAGGTGTATAACTTATTGACAATCACCCGAGGTGTGTCGTTTATATTGCACTTATCACAATGGCACTACATGTAAAGAGCCTATATAATGTTTTAAATAATCCATACATTGTGGACGATTTGTGTATGTTGAGCCTTCATTATAAAATCAAATTTCAGGTAATTATGATAGCAAGATTCAAATTTGAAAACTTAGATCAAATCATATTGGTTAAATGAGATTATATTTTGCTATTTGCTAAAACGAAAACTTACCACAAGAATATATAAATCAGATAAGACACAATATAACGATCTTAATTTAGAATAGACATTGATTCATGGTTAACAATATTATCGACCGCAATCGTTATTTGATACATGTACTAAAAAAGTGAATATGATATTTGATGTATGTGCCCGAATGTTATAACTCCGAGTTCGTTTTTCTGGTTTAAATTAATTATGGTACCTTAGGACTAACTACCAGTAAAGTTGATGTAAAATTTAGTTGCATATGCTGCCACCAGTCACATCAATCACTGACGTCCTAGAGAAATTTATCTGAGAAATATATGAATTTAACCTTTACGTGCAATAGACTTGAACTAGAAGCAGGTGTTGCATCCACAATTCTAGAGCAGATAACATTGAGACCTCTCTTAACTTTCAGTCTTAAAAAATCGCTACACTGAAAACATCTTTAACTGCATTAAGGGCAGACATTGCGTTTAAATGCATTCAGCTGAAACAGGAGGCCAATCTAAAGTTTTTACACGACGGGAAACCTAACCTGTTATTTAATTGCATCAGGGAAAGGAGGAAAAACGATCCTGAGTTAGTGATCAGAATCATATTGTCACATAAATTAAAACGTTTATCAAGGTGAACGGATCTACTAGACCAGACTTTCCTCTCGCAATGTTAGTGGTGTGCTTCTCTCACCTGGACAACCCCCCTCCCCACCTGACGCTGGGACGCTCGCCGACCTCGCTATAACGCTCAAATCTATCCAAGCCGAAATCAGTACATTGAACTGCAAACTGGACTCATTCAAAGCTGACTATGATGGTAAGCTGACGGCATTAACCAATGAAAATGAACAATTAAGAGATGCAGTGACAAAACTCATCAAGACATCTGAAAATCAAGAAGCCCAGTCACGTCGGAACAACTTAATATTTCATGGACTAACTGACAAACGTGGAGAAAGTTGGCAAGAGTGTGAAAACAAAGTTAAAACCTTTCTGTCAGAGTCACTAAACATGGGAGAAGCTAATGTTGAAAGGGCCCATCGTCTTTTCTCCAAAACAGGTACCCGTCCTGTGATTGTGAAGTTTACTTTCTACAAAGAGAAGGCGCAGGTACTTGAAGCGGCCCGAAAATCTCACTCAGGTGAACAAGTTGTTCGCGTGTCAGAGGACTTTACAGAGAGAGTTAGAAAATGCCGATCCAAACTCTTCCCATTCATGAAGAAAGCCAGAGAAGAAAATAAAACCGCCTTCCTGAACTACGACAAACTCATCATTGAGGGCATAATATACGCCTTTGATTTTGAAGCAGACGACATCTACGAGACAGGTCGACGTCGTAACTGGGAAGCTCGACCCCGAAGACAAACACAGGATATCGCCTCCGTCGTCTCAAGAGATTAGCAGTCCGGCCGTGGTCCCAATGACTCTACTTCTAGTAAAAACAATACTTGCGAAAAAAATAAAATCGTACAAATATGTACGTGGAATATATGTGGTCTTAAATCTAAGTTACAAATGCATGATTTCTTGTCATTTTGTTCACAGTTTGATATATTTTCCCTTATTGAAACAATGACTGAAAATAGTAAAGACTTACTTGACAATATATTTAGTGATTATACATGCTATGATAATATTGCGAAACGATTTTCCCAGAAAGGGAGATTTTCAGGGGGCATCAGTGTATGTGTGCGGTCAGAGTTGGCGTCTCAGCTAACTCGTGTGTATGAACATTGGAATAATTGCATATTCTTCAGAGTGAGTGTCACAAGCCCAACCCCAGTATTCCTCGCTTTTATCTATATTCACCCGGAAAATTCACCAGAATATAATACAGCTGAAAGCAATGGAATTGAAATCTTGGAGCAAAAGTTGCTACAGATAATGTATGATTTTGGGGATTCGAGTCGGTTCATACTGTGCGGCGATTTTAATGCGCGCATAGCTGGAGAACAGGATTTTGTGATTGATGATAATGTGAAATATCTGAGTATCGATACGGATATGTATCCTGGTGATGATTTCGACCAACCAAGATACAGTTGTGATACTGAAGTAAATAGATACGGTAGATCTCTAACAGACTTGTGCAAGCTATTCAATATACATGTTGTGAACGGGAGGAAACCTGGTGATACCCCGAGCAACCTAACATTTGTATCCCACTCTGGTACAAGTGTAGTAGACTACTGCATCGTGTCATCCTCGCTATTTGAGAAGGTTAAAGATTTTCAAGTGATTGCTCGATGCGAATCTGACCATATGCCAATAAAATGTACCCTTGAAAATGTATTTGACTGTAATAGTAAAATTAGCATTAGCACAACAGAAACTCTGGCACCGTTTGTTAGGTACCGGCTGGATAATGAACATGTTGAAGAGTGTCGGCAACTATTCTCAAGGGAGGTTATTCAAACCAAGCTTAGTGATTTTACGACGCTAATTCAGCAAGATGTCAACGAAGCAGCAAAATGTTTATCGGAACTACTATCTATGTGTGCTACCACCCGCCCAGTCCCTTCTACCCTTAAACAGAAACCACATGTCCACCAGCCACCTTGGTTTGATCATGAATGTTCGTCACTGAAAAAAGAGAAATATAGATTGTTAAATGTGTTCCGAAAATATAAATGCGAGGAGAACTTAGCTCGATATATTACAGCCAGGAAACAGTTTACTGTATGTTGTGAAACCAAAAAGAAATTATACAACATAAAAATGGTGAATCAGCTGAATGAAGCTGCAAGTGATGTTAATCATACGAAGTTTTGGAATGTTGTTAAACAATACTTATCCAGCGCAAATAAATGCTCAACAATATCACCAGATACTTGGTTCCACTACTTTAAACAGTTGTTAAACCCCGATGATCACTCACAGCCAACAGACTTCGACCAATGTGTATATGATTTCATGGAAAAGCAGACATTTGATACATGGCAAAATGATGCGATAACAGAAGATATACTTTCTGGCCAGATTACTGAAAATGAAATTACACAAGCTATAACTAAACTTAAAACAGGCAAATCACCAGGCCAAGATGGTATACCGGCAGAGTTCTACAAAGCCCTTAAAGACATGCTCGTTCCCTATTTAAAGAGTTTGTTTAATAAAGTGCTTGACAGTGGTATTTTCCCTGATGTCTGGAACGTTGGCGCTATAATTCCACTGTTTAAGTCTGGTTCTATCAGTGATCCCAATAACTACCGCGGTATTACGCTGCTAAATGTGCATGGTAAGATCTTCACTTGTATCCTGGAAAATCGTCTCAGAAATTGGATAGATATCAATAATTTGTTATCAGAAGCACAAGCGGGTTTTCGCCAGAACTACTCCACCATAGACCATATATTTACTCTACAGGCTCTAGCAACAAAGTATCTCTCGAAATCTAAAGGTAGATTCTACTGCGCGTTTATAGATTTTCGAAAGGCTTTTGACTTTGTCGACAGACAGAAGCTTCTATATATGCTGTTTACTAAGGGATGCCGACATAAAATATTCATCATACTCAAGAATATGTACAAATCAGTTAAAGCATGTGTGAAGTGCAGCGGTGGAGCCACACCGTCATTCAGGTCATCAAGTGGTGTCAGGCAAGGATGTGTCTTAAGCCCTGTTTTATTTATCTTTTTCATCAACGAGCTTGTATCTGAAATGTACGCTAACTGTGAAAATGGCATTTTCGTATCTCAACATATTGAAGATATCCTCCTCTTACTATTTGCTGACGACGTCTCAACGTTTGCTTTTAATGTGATTGCTCTGCAAAAACAACTAAACGTAATAGATGCATTCTGCCAGAAATGGGGACTACAACTAAATATGAAAAAGACAAACATTATAGTTTTCAGGAGAGGTGGAATCATAAGCAAGAATGAAAAGTGGCACATTGGTGATACGGATGTCAAAACTGTTACATACTACAACTACTTGGGCGTATTGTTTTCTTCAAGTCTAAAATGGTCCAAAGCATGTCAAAATATCTCCCTTAAAGCCAGTAAAGTTGTCTTTTCACTGTCTAGAATATTCCATAAAAATAATCATATTTCCTTTTCAGTGGCCTGTAAGCTATTTGATTGTAAAGTTTTGCCTGTTCTATTATATGGCTCTGAACTATGGGGTGCCCAATATCATGAATGTATAGAAAAAGTTCAAACGACATATTTCAAGTTATACTTAAATGTTGGTAAATATGCATCAAATAAGGCGATTTTAGGCGAGTGTGGTAGGCACTCTGTACATGTATCGTCACAAGTGCGGGTTATAAAATATTGGTTTAAACTTCTACGAATGGAGCCGCAACGCTATGCACATCAATCATATCTACTCCTCAAACAACTTGATGACAACGGTAAACATACATGGGTGTCTGATGTCCGTCGCTTACTATTCTTGACTGGCTTTTCATTTGTCTGGATGGCACAAGATGTTGGACACTTGCAACTGTTTATAATGGAATTTACACAAAGAGTTAAAGATATTTATTTGCAGGTTTGGCATGACTCGCTATGTACATCCACTTTTCTGGAAAACTATTCATCATTTAAATCTTCATTGCAGCCTGAATTATATCTTACAGTACTTGGTGATAAAACCTTAATACGTTCTTTTTGTAAATTACGAATCTCTCTACATTCATTTAAAGTAAACCTAGTTAGACAAAAAAAATGTGTTGTTGAAAAACTTGCTATTTGTACAAACTGCAACCTGGGAACAACCGAAGATGAACATCATGTGTTGTTTGTTTGTGAACGATACGCAAACCTCAGAAAAAAGTATTTGTCAAATGTAAACCATAACAATATGTATGCTCTGGTTACTTCATCAAATAGCGAACTGTTAAAATCTGTTGCTATCTATATGAAACATGTATTTGCACTTAAAAAATGATTGTAATTTTTTTGTCACGTGACTTATCTATTTGGTCACATTCAATTGTACTCTGGCCACATGGCCGAAATACTGAATAAACTGATTTGATTTGATTTGGATCTACTTTAAATCAGTACGCAGTAAGACTAAGATATAATGTGCACATCGATGACCCACCCATACCCCCTATATGTTCCATAATGGCATCATTCCTCTCAAGAGAGCTTGCAGTGATTTCGTAGACAAAACCATTTCGTAGACACAGGGATTTCGTAGACAAAACAATTTCGTAGACACAGGGATTTCGTAGACAGTATTAAATTTGTATTTCTAAGTCACTATTGACGATTATTTTTATTTATTTATTATTTACACGTCTTCGTTGTTGTCAGTGTGTTTAATATTTCGTTTTATTCTTAATTCTTATTCTTATTTTCTATATTGTTTTTAATTAACCAATATTGATATCAATGTTTTGGTCTAACTTCGTTTGAACATACCACGCAGAGAGCCATGTTTGCCATGAAAGAATTATAATTTCAAACTTGTGGTTTATATACTATATTTGTGTTTTGACAGGTAAGTTTCAGTCTCATGCAAGTGGATTAAATTAATTTTTTGACTTAATATATTTGTAAACAATTTGTAAAAACATGATTTGCTATAATAGCCGCGCTATTTGGTTTGATTGTCAGTGACTTACCGTCTTTCATCTTCCCGGATGTCTTCTCGTCTCTTTGCTGGTGTTGATTGTGTAGTTGGTGATAAATATAATCATACTTACCTTAATTTATTTTATTAAAAGATCAAACAATAACTAAAAGAATTGAAAACAACACATAAATATTTGATTACTTTAATCGTGTCAAAACACAACAAAATTGACTATTTATAGTTTTTATTCACTTTATTTCTTTAATCGAACCTCTTAGTGTTCGAATCCTTGAGTTTGATAAATAAAAGTTTGTTATTATTACTTATAATCCGATTTCAAAACCTGTCTACGAATTCACTGCTTGATTTGTCTACGAATTCACCGGATTTCGTGTCTACGAAATCACCGCATCCCCTCAAGAGAGTATATTCAGGGCAAGATCAGCACTATATGAAACACACCTGAACATTCAAACTGATTTACAAAACAATATGAAAAGGATCCGATCAATAAAACAGCCTATGAGCTGAGACACTTAACAATGTGTACACAAGGGTCAGGGTAAAGGGAACTGACCTAATTTTGGAACAAATACTTCCAAATAAACCCTAAACTGTCTTGAGATTGGATTCTTTGACCTTTCCCAAACACCCCTGGCAATATTACGTGAATCATCTTAACACATGCTTACTAACAATTGGTTTCTAACTATACATATTATGAATTGGAGTAAATTTATAATGCTATTACCCACATTAAAACTGAAAACATGACTACAAAATATATTGAGATGAAAACGCTTATGTTTCTATAGTGATTATTATAGAAATGTACATGAATATATTCATCATAGTGAAATAATTTACCTTTACGATCATAAGACATAGCCAATGCTTGATTTGTTTAATGATATTGAGACAGATCAATTGTGTTTAAGTAATAATATCATTTTGACCATATATCTGTATCATCCCAACTTGGGATCGCGTCCCATCTTAAGATTGGACGGCGTATACTTTAACATGTTCATAATATTCTTACTCTAATGTTGAATTTAGAAATAACTTAGATAAGCGCTTTAAGGCCCTCGAAAGATATTTTAATTTTATGTTGATTTTCATGACTTATTGGCTATATCTATCTCTCATCGCATTCGAGGCTTTCATCATACATGTAGTACAATACGATTTCAAAAGTAATTCTTATACAAACTTTTATACATTATTTCATTACATTGTTAAATAAGTAAAAAAAAAATGTTTACTTAACCCGAGGTAACATATGATTTCGATCAGTATGAAAAGGTTGTTTTTATATGTATCTGTATATGTATCTAGGCTTGTTAGAAGCGTTGAATTGAGAGAATTGTTGTGTGTTGTTACTGCTAATAAGTTAATCATAGTCACAAGTATACAGTATTATATATTCAAAGACCAAAAATGACACATTGTCAACATTGCCCCAACATGTTTCATTGATATCTTCAGGGAGTCTTACAAAAACAGTTATGACGTTATGATGTCACAATACAATTGACATAACAATGATATGACGTCACAATATAGCAAGTGGTAGGATGGACACAATATGTTATTATTCTTAAGCATTAAGTTGAGGTTTTAACATTTTAATGAAAAAGTCTTCTTTCAAACTGACGCATTATTCTATCATTTGTCTCCATTTGGTAGAGTGGGAATATTTTGAATTTAATGTCTTTGTCTTTTGCACATGTTTCCAAGTGGGCACTAAGTGGTATACAACGTGTCTCAGGACATTTTATTTGTTGTTTAATATATGTTTATGGACGCGGACACTGTCTCTGAGGCACTCAGTTTGTCCAATATATTCACCGGAACACACTTGACATATAATGACATATATGACATATTTTGCTGCACAATCAATATTGGAGCGCACATAAAATCTCTCGTTTCTGTTTATGAATTTTATACTGGAATTTTCAAAAATATATGGACATGTTCCACAATTACCTCTGTTACATTTAGAAACTCTGTACTCTGGAGAGGTAGTGTTTGATTCAAATCTTGCCTTAGTTAAGCACTGCTTTAAATTTTTACTTTGGCGTTTACTTTTGATAAAATTAACATAAATCATTTTGAACATTTTTTCATCACACATGAGAATAGGTGTGTTTTATCTAATACAGTTGGGATGATACATACATACATACATACATACATACATATATATATATATATATGATGACACCTGTATATATTATATCAATGAATATTTTTTGATGATGGATTAAAAAATATTATTATATTTACCATGCTGATAACAAACCATTATGATCATACCTCTATGAATCTATTTACTCTTTGATTACTTAATATTAAGATAACATTTTTAAGGTGCAACCAATTCATGAGTAAGTCAAATCTGGAGAAATGTTTCATTAGGATCACTTTTATATGAACTTTTCTATATGTATATGGTATATAATCTTGCAAAAGGTCTTCCTCAAAATGTCGATTCAAAAAGTACTTACAATTTACCAATTTACCAATTTGTTACCAATAAGTATGTTCCTGCCCCAAAAATGGGGTAAATGAAAAATTAAATATCTTACACACAAAATTGCGTTTTGCTGTGAGTTCATTGAATTGTGATTTATACAAAAGTGGAGTAAAACCTAATACCTTTTGTACTTGTGGAAATTATGTTAACATCTCTTATGTTGACCACTTTTTCTTTGAGAACATGTTTCCAATCCGTTTCATCATGAATAAAACATGTTTTAATCTAATCAACTTTATCATCACATCCATATTTCAATAACAATTACAAAATTTAGAAGTACTGCGATTTAAGAAAACTAGAACATTTATCATATTATTACGATGAGGTCAATACAGGTATATTTGCCATATTAGGAAAATTTTAGTTAAACAGTTCCATCATTAGTATCATAATTACTGTTTTTACCATAATGTACTGGGACATTGTTCATATTCAAAATATTCCGAGTCTCAAATATACCTGAATCTATATTTATAGGAATATGACAATTTGTTATTTATTTATAAAACATACTATCCTAATAGGATGTGCTCAAAATTTGTGACCTACTGAATTTACCATTCGAATTTTTTTAAACCAAAATGATAATAATTTGTACTGGTTATGATTCAACTTTTGAATTGTTGATATTTTAAGTTGTTATCATATTTAGTGTTTTGACTTTTTGCTCGCACCTTTTATTTTTGATTTGTACAAATTAAAATTTTTATTAAAAATCTTTTAAAACCTACGATCGATTTGTATAAATAAAATTGTGACCTTTGTACATATAACTTGTCTTTGAAGTGTACATATCATTGTTGCAATCCTTTTAAAATGCAATATCCTTGATTTGTGAACACAGATGGATACATTAACACCTTATGATAACTTTTCATTAACAAATTATTATTTTCATTAACAAAACATTATTATTTCCAACGGTTGATGTACAGGATATGATTGAGTAAACATCTGATGGAAGCCTGTATAAAGTGATTACTGCTGATTTCAGTCCAAGAGATGATGATATGCTTGCGGGATTTGTCGCAATATTCTCCATTAAAAGAGGGATGAAAGCGTTTGATGCTGATTGCTTCAAGTGTCTTTCTAATCCTGTAGTCTGCAAAGTTGGCTTCTAGGATGCTGATGTTGTTCCAAAGAATGCACGCGAAGCCCCCTAATGGGAGGTGTGACATCGGCTTCTGGGTAATGCGTGATGCCGTAAAACTATCAATTTCTATGTATTTGACATGAGTGATGTATGAAATACTTTCAATTTACACTATAGAAAACTATGATCCACCTTTAACAATAAAAATGAGGGGATCTCATGACAGGTTTAGATAAACGTGAAGAAATTGGCTGAAATTACGATTTGAATTATTGTTCTGTTATCTAACACGAGGTCCTACGTGGTGTTTCAAAATTATTTTGTAGAATCTATGTAAAGATTATGCTTAAATATTTATTTATTAAGGCTAGGGCAGGTAACTACTGTCAAACTGTTAAACATCAGCTTAAATCTATGACCAAACTGTATCATTGTCATCATCATTATTTGAAGCAGAACACAGACAATACTATTTTTAGATTTTATTTGGTTTAAACATATTTTTATTTCGTATGAAATTTGGATTGGCGAACAACCCATGTGGCTTATTTTAACGCCGCTCCAATAAATATCATAGCATTATGAAAATTATCAAGAGTTGTTGGGTATGCCTAGTCATTGGGTTAACTGCAGCTCATGAATATAAACGATAATTAAATTCAAAGTAATTTTAGTGGTTGAGGAAATCAAGGAAATCGTTTACTTTAGTTGATGAACTCATGTAGAGATTTAAGGATATTACTGTAGCTCAAATTGCCACTTCCGTAAAAGACTTTCGTTACATCGTATCCATGAATATAGAAATACATATTTGTTGATAGTTCCGACAAATTAAGAGATAATGAATAACGTCTTCATTTTCGTGTCCGCATGAACATCTAGACGTGTCCGATATAATATGTCTTTTATATTTGTGTACATTTAATTCGCTACAACCAAGCTTGAGGCGACAATGGATTGTCTGACAAAATCTAGACCCTGAATTTAAATTGAAATAACTTTGCGCTCCGGTTGTATTTAACATACTTTTGAATTGACTCAGGGAAGGGGCGTGAGTGGTTTTAAATGGCAGTGAACTCCACAGCGTTATGGGGCTTGGTAAGAAAGATTTTGAATATCTTTGTGTTCTGCAATTAATTTCTTGGATGGAAAAACGGTTTCTGAGAAAATAGTCACTTTGTTCAAATACTCTTTCTGGTATGAGATCTCTTAAAATACTCTGGAGCCATATTATGATACATTTTATAAAAAGTAATGAGTTTAAATCGATACCGCCTGTCCTTTAGAGAGCTGTAGTTGGTTTCTTCATATATGCGTACCGCACCGCAGATAGTTCTAATGCATCCAACTGTAATTTTTTCAATAACGCGGCCTGTTCATTTGTGCAGTTTTCCCCTATATGACAGCAGTAATCAAAGAGTGGTAAAATAAAGGACTTATACAATGAGTCTAGCATTTTTCGAGATAGACAAACTTCAAACTTCTCAGGCAATTTATCATTGGATTAAAAAATTTTATAGATAGTTTCATGTATATGCACTTTCCAAGAACAATCCCTTTAAAGTGTTAAACCTAAATGTTTCTGGTCTTCAACCTCTTTGATAGTTTCACCGTTCGTTGTAAGTTTCGGTCTGAAATAGTTTTGAGTTTTTCGGCTGTACGTCATGCTCTCAGTCTTACCAAGTCTTGGATTTCATGTGGGTTCCAAGGTTTCTCTTTATAAGCACACTTAAACCTTTTCTATGATGTATGCCTTGTTTTCAAATTAAAAATAAATATTTTACATTTAAATTTAAATCGCAAAAATATTCATTTGATCATGTTCTTGCTTTATAGATTTTAGTCTGCAGAATCAGATGGTAACTTATATCTTAAAAGTCACACTGTAACTTTTAGATTGATAGTCCTATCGAGGTATTTTTCTGTCGAAACGTATTTAATGTGACATTCCAGTTTATATACGTTATAAGTGCATGACAGTATATAACATAAACACGTTAAAACATGCTAATGAGCGAACATTTTGGTTGATTTATATTTGACAACTAGATATTAGAGAGTGCATGAGAAGAAAAGCATCATTTAAAAGGCAATGTTGTAAGACTCATTCATCATATGTAAATGTGTAACAGCAGTATTTTTAACAATTTAAGTGCAAATTTCTAGCGTCTGTTTGTTGTGGACCTTGATTTTAACAAAAAATTCAATGACCTAAGGTCCACCACTTGACTCAATACCTTATCGTGGTGTGGTGGTTTGCGTGCTTCAGAGAACCCGAGAGGCTAGGCCAGCCGGAGCTAACATGCTCCTGGTAGGGACACCCAAGCTTGACAGGTCAGACGGGTAGAAGTCGTTCTGGGGCCAGTTTTCTATCTCTCATTATGCCTTTCTTTCCGTCTTTTTCCTCATCCTGTCGATGCCTTTCTCCCTGGTCTGTCCACTCATTTTGGATGCTTGTCATCCACGTGTTTAATAACTGAAATATTGTTGAAAGCACGTTAAACCTCAACTCACTCACTCACTCACTCAATCAATGACCTAAGGTGTTTTTAAATTCCTATCTTACTAGCATGCAATTTGGGTATTTAAAGTTCATACTTTTAATAAAATGTAGTTTAACAAACGTTCATATTTTGGATGGTTGTTTACGGATTGTAAGTTTCTGTTAAAAACATACTTTAACATTCATATATATCAAATTCAGCAAAATTCACTTTCGGTCATGTTTCATTTTCTTGCATCGATTTAATGCAGGTCTCTCGAATCAGAAGTGTTGCATTTTGTCACTCGATATTACAAAAACCATGGTGATTTTTTTACTAGGTTTCGTGATATTTTTAAAATGAAGACGCTCGTTAGCAACTTACATAAACATTGTTCAAGTACTGTCTTGCTCTAAAAGTGCTTATATCAAAGATTTTGAGGGAATTATTACAAGTTCATTGTTCATAGAAAAATTAAGCTCTTCTCGGTCCAAACTTAAAATATATATAATGAGAATGACATTTTATCTAACAGGAAAACCAATACCAAATTTCTATGGTTAAAATCGGTGTAATTTTAATAGTTTGCAGTTGCAGAGGAATTTGAGGAGGTGAATGTTTGATATTTCCTTTGCAATGAAATATGTCAACTTGAGAAAGCCAAAACTGTTCTTGGTTCGCTTAAAACTTAATAACGAGTGACTTTTGATAATTAACATTCTAGTAGTTGTTCTAGTTGGGACAATTTGTGAATTAGAATTTTTTAATGTATGTGAATGAGACGTTTGGAGAAGTTTGTTTTGCTTGACATGGAAGTTATAATGTGAAAATTGCCTTCACGAAATTGTTACGACACTTACTTATGAACTACTTCCTCATTGGTTGTAAAAACAAAATCAAATATTGATTGACAGTTATGGGTTACCAATATCATGAGTTTAAACGAATATTTGATAGTGCACTTTGAAATTAACGTGTATTTTGAAATCTCCACCAACAACATGTTTTTTTAAAAATAGTTTCAGTGAAAATAGATAAATAATTCATATAAAATTCTGAAACAAAGCCAGCTTTCAAGATATCCATTAAAATTTCTACAATATATAACTCGATTCAAGCAACGTTTTAATCATTTTCTGATTTGTGTTGAGTTTCCTTATTTCAAACAAATCATATCTAGCTAGAGAACGAGTATTGATAAAAACATCATACTGCATGAAAACGTAACTATAATCATACAAACGTTATGGTGTTAAGATATCATCGCGAAATATAAAAATAATAACCAATTGTTGCAGACAATTTTCGCATATAAGACCATAGATAATCTTCGAAATCGTAATGATATTGTTGTTGTAGATGATTATTCAAGCTTCAACATAAATGCAGAATAACACAGACAGTACATAACAATTACATACATAAATTACAGAAGACATATCTTAATAATGACATAAAAATAGTTTACAATTTGAACTTGACCTTTATTTCGGCGGAACAGTCAACATACAAGTACGTCAGCGCTCAACGCTTTACAAAGGAGAAGAACAATCTGATCAGCATATTTTGTATCAGAAGGACATAATGGTCCTTCCTCATTGAATTGCTGACAGTTTCTATACACAAAATTTGCTAAGGAAAACACATTTACACACAAAATGGTTGTATTCGAACGTAATGTCCATTGAAAAATGAAATGGTTTAATTCCTTTATGGCATCAAAACAAATTCAAGATTACCAAATGCCTGCCAAGCCTTTCACTGTTGATCATTTAAATTATTTCATGGAACCAATCAATCACTTTCCGAATCAACATCGACTGTAATTTTTTTTTATGAATCCAACTTGGTCCTTAGCAAGTTTTGAGTAGTACAATTTTGTATCTATGATTAATCTTTTGTCAAATATAAGAAGCGATTGAAAATGAAATAAAGATACATAGTAATTACTTGAATCTTTTTCAAGAAGATTCATTTTGACAGAGCTACAAGGGGTGGAGTTAGACATAGTTTGACAGTTGGTATACAGGAAGTTATTTCTAGGGAACAGTTGACATGGTTACAGGAGGTTACCGGCCATTACAACAAACAGAGTCATCAGGGAGAAGCAGGCCACTGTAGAAGCCCCGCTCTTGTCTGTAAACATATAAATATCAATGGAAACTTAATATAAGTGTTACAATAATAATCAATCAGCGTTCTACATATTGTGCCCAAGAAACCTTCGTATTAAGACAGAGATTGTATAGGATTTTATGACGGAGCTACATGTACCTCTGTGGGGAGAGAATGCCCAATTCTGATCTATAGGGGTCATGTCATGTCAGGGGACATTTTTGTGAACATCTTACATGAAGTATAACAATTACAGCTACTCAAATCATGAGACGCAGCAAAAAACTAGCATTGAATTTCGAACTGTTTTGAGACTTACTCAGAGAGAACTTACAAAACTTGTGATAATTCTAATAATAAAAACTCCCCTGATGAAGGAGAACATCTATCGTTTGGCGATGAAACTTCCTCTCCATATTTGTTTATATTACAAACACGCCAAATCGATTTGTGTAAATCGAAAATCGAAACTGTAATACAAGACAATCAAATATTCTGAATGAAAGTGTAAAAATAAGAATTAATATGATTTTTCATTCTGGCAACTACATTTAAACAATAGTGGTAATGTATTACAAATATTACTGTTAATTTAGGATAGCCCCACTTAATTTAAAGGTCTTAAATATCTGTTGGAGGATGTGTAACGCATAATGTTGACTAATGAAAATCAATATCTGTATTCGTGTCTTTTATCAATGAAAAGAGCCAAAAAAAGAGAAAATATACACTTCAATTCGACTTTTAAGACACATTTTTTGGATAACCGCTTAATGACACTGAGCTTTGACAAAATCATCGAAGTATAACTCGAAGCAACGTGTGTGACATGTTTGGCGGCCACTGAAACTTACGCTCTTTGGTTTTTCTGTATGTATAATCTTGTTTTTCTCTGTATTTGTAAGCTAATGGGACAGCCAAATAGGGAAAATAGCATGACCGAAAGAATTAATATATTTGGTATGTTAATTGATGCCTCATGACATCAACTTTCCTTTTCAGTCATCATATTCACTTTCATTAGAGTGTAGTGTGTATGGACTCATACATGTATGTTCACTGTATTGAAAAATGTATCAGAGTACATCTCACACCATGTGGCTAAATATGTCTTTGTCTTTAAATGTTACAATAATATACCTACGTTAGAAACTTTCCGTTTTATTCAAAAATTGTTTTTGGTAATTTTCCAAAAGATGTACATTTTCAAAATAATTGTCATCATCGGTAGAAAAGCATGAGCCGAATCTTCTTTTATTGCATTGGTTCAATATCAATTGTACAAGTTCATTGGTTCATAAAGATTGGACGTCGTGACAATATATTAAAAAGTAATTAAAAACCATTATGACGGGACGTTTGACAAAACCACTAGTTACCAACGGTTCCAATGCGTGAAAATCCAATAGGTATGATAAAAGACCATTAAATTGAGAATCGAATTTGAATACGAGTGGATTACATAATAGGCACCTCTTTTTCATAACAAATAAGACTAGTAAAACCAGTCTGATTGTTGTCATCTTATTAAAGTTTTTCGTTTGGAACAACACAAATTACTAAATATACATAAAATATAACTTCATCGGTTGGATTGTGTGGATACTTTCAGGATGTTTAAACGGTGGTTAAAACAGCTATCTTTGCCTGGTTTTTTAAATAAGGAGGTTACAGGGGCGCCTGTCACGTCACCCGGCAGGACTCACGCTACAGAGACCATTGGCCCTTTCATTTCTGTTCTCTGGTGCTAATAGGGTGGTGTTTAGGAAAAACTTATTTTAGTTTTTATCGACCGATTTCAAAAATTAAAAGTTTGGATACATTTCAATGAATCATGAAAGTTGCCATGGGTCATTTCAGTCGATCTTTAATTGTACGAGACACCTGAATAGCCTTGTTGCATAAAAAAATTGGAACTCCTTGGCCTCTTTTCCACACGTCGCTTCATTCTGACAATCGTTACGTACACTAGTCGTGAAGACTGAATAAAACGCAAACAAAGAAGTTATGGCACACTGTTTAAGATTTTGATAAACTGAATACTCATGTTAAAAATCATTTCAAGATCAAGGTCACTCCTAATATAATATACACGTGCATTCAGTACAGATACAATTTTCCTTCAAAAAGGTTCATTTAAAAGTTCTAAATAAAAACAAGTCAGAAAGTATATAACATAAAATGTAATGTTATTTAAGATCACCTTCACAAAAGTCTCCGCTGTAACCGGTATCGCCGCAGACACAAGGTTTGGAATTGAGTGGTACAGGACACGTTCCATTGTTCTTACAAGCCTCGTCGTTCGCACAGTTAGCAGCTTCAGCAGGACGAGTGTTGAGGAGGACAGTCACTGTCAGGACCAGCAGACCTGAAACAAAGGAGAAAACCTGTTAGTTCCATGAACTTGAAAAAAAAAAGAAAATAAAAGATTGTCTTCAACTTTCTGGTACTTAATGGGGAAGTGGGGGTTGCATTAATCTAAAGAAATTTAGATCGACATTTCTATATCATTTTATTACAACAGTATTACATGATATTAAAAACTGACATGAATTAAATTAATATGGTGTTGCAAAATCATTAGAAACACTTTTAACCGTTGAGAAAAACAATCATTGTAAGGACCGCAAAACCTTAAACATTTATCCATGCATGCATGGGTAACTACATGTACGATTACTACAGAAATGTTACACAATTTTAATACATTAACATAGCTATTCAATTTCAAAGGTTAAATGTATTATATATTGCTATTTTTCAACTGGGTGATTTTCACTTATTGAAAATTGATAATTCATAAAAATTATTTAAACAATCATCATACGTACCTTTATATTAATGAAAAAAAGAAGATTTCGCATGAGTTCATGTAACGTTGAAGAATTTGCATTGGCCAATATAAAGATAACTTGAAAATTTGAAACACAGAAAGACTAAAATTACCCAAGAGCTAGTGAATACAAATTCTATTTAATATACAGATGTTTCGGTTATTAGTTGATGTATGGAACTCTTAATGGTTTAAGGAAAGATTTAGACGACTATTAGAGCTATCCAAGTTTGGTTGTTTAAAATTATTTTTATTTTATCCCTATTGTGTGTTTTGTGCAAACCTTTCGTTAGTAGAAAAGAACTGATTTCATTTGTTCAGCAACGGTACAAAATCGGTAAAACAATATATTCACATATGCGAATGCAATATAGCAAACAGTTGGAAATGACTACTTCTTCTCAGAGTATAATACTCGCTGTTGATATTATAAATATTGCGTTTATTATATATTGTAACATGACGTTGTATTCCCGTTTCTGATTGGTTGATTTGAAAAAATGTTGAATGACAATGGATACCCGCAAATTAGCAAAGGAGAATCACCGCGAATTGATGCAACATGTTCACTAGTGCTGGCCCGACTCAAGAAAATTCGTGCCGTAATCCGATTTGAAAGTTGTCTTTGTCCAGTTTCAGATTGTGTCTATCGGTAGATATTACAAATACACTTTAATATGATTTATTTTTAAAGAACGAAAATATTTTCAACTGGCTTATTTAGTCCAAGTTTGTCGCAAAGTTTCATGCGGCCGCCTTCTTTCGAATCCCGTTTTCACGTAACAAAGGTCAACCGTTTTGACGTCACAATGTTTGCGTCGCTATCACAATGGTTGTGTGCTAGTTTTAAGACTTTTGTACTCGGGGATTTTACGATATTTTTCTACGAGCTTTATAATTGTTGATTTCGGTCTCACATTAAACAAGTGTGTTTGTTACGTCTCGCTGTCACTATTTGCTTTTATCACAACGATGTTTGTAATGTAAATAATGCCGGGGATTCACATTAGTTAGACCTTATCACACCTCTTACAGAAATAGAAAAGTCGCTATGTCCTTTCAACACAAAAATATGCACGCAAAAACAGTTCGCTCTCAAACTTCTAATGGCTAACGGTCATGTTACAATATCGATAAATAGTTGCGTTTGAAAAATTTCCGGGATTCATTGTTATTCAACGCCCGCAAATTTAACCGTTTAAAACCTCTGGCTAACGCCGTCGGTTTTAAACTTAATAATTATCCATTATAATATCTTAATCACCAATTGCTTTAAAACGTATTTTTAAATTCCTAAATCATAAGTAATAGTGAAATGCTGTCCCAAATTAGAAAAGGACAAAGCAATGAGTCCACATGGGATAATAAGTTTACAAAAATGAAATTGATACATGTAAAAAAAGCATCTTTCAAATCTCGATATAAGTGCAAATTATACATTGATAAAATGTTTGTCGACATTAGCAGCGCTTAATTCTAATTCACCATGCCTCCACAAAATGTACGTAATATTTACAAATCGATTCTAAACTTAGAACGTAAAAAATGAAGATGATATTATAAATATTATCAATCATTTAAATTTACGTTCTCCGTTGTATAAAAGGGTTTTTTTATTCATGTTTATTGTCTTTAAGTCTAGATATTTCAGATATTTAAATTAACTTTATGAGTTTTCGGAACAAATACAAAAAACAGCTCCAAAATTACATACGTGTTCTATCATAGATACAATCATAAAAAAACCTCTTTAAATTATAACGATGTGAGACCGGGGAATCTTGTTGAAACGTGAAAGTTGAATTAAACAATTATACAAATTCTGGAGACTCAGCCTACATGTGTGTATTTTTTTAATGTGATTAGCAAACAATATTTCAGCATAACAAGACAGCAAAAGGTGTAAATAAACTTACCGACGATCATCGAGAAATGAGCCATGGCTTCAGTTGTAATGTGGATAGAACGTTAAGAAGGTTTGAACCCAATGATTTAAACCAGTGAATGATGATTCTACCAGTCGTCTCATTTATATAACAGTTGTCACCATGGTATCATGGTTTGTTGTGTCACATGATTTGTGACTTGTCACCATGGCGCAGGATATTGTTGTGTCAGCTGTTTTTTTTTTAAATATTGCATGTGATAATTATGGTGCTCTTTCAAATGCAAAACTTTCGATTTGAAATAAGGTTATGTAATTGATAGTAAGGCACATGGTATCTTGCAATGAATTTTTGGAAAATACGCTTTCCCCTGTAGTTTGATTGGTTATCTGAAATGGCGTCATACCAATGACACGTCCCCTTTCCCATCCATTCACTGCTGCACCAAAAAGAAGGCGGAGCAATCAAACACACAAGCGGTTATGATAGTAATGAATAATACAAATTTCCGTAGGCAAGCACGACACGGTCCAAAGGATTTGATTTTCCTTCAGATACAGATTTCCTCACCACAGAGTAATCACTAGGATGCAAAACTCATTGTATTGTTTATATACATTTTACCATACATTCAGGTCATTGAATTAAAAAATCCATAGTAAGATTAAGTTTAAAGACTAACTACCTTCGTAGTTTATGTAAAGTATCACATGGTTTAACAACTGATATACTAAACCATTTAGCTATTATATCCTCATGGATTTTTAAACACCGGAGAATGAGATCACTTTTTAACCTTTTTAGCAACGTTATCTCCATAATCTTAAAATTAGTCTAATTAACACCGAATGTGATGATCACAATTGAATGTTATGAATCGTTAACCCTTACACAAATTTGTGTGGAGACTGTGATATCGTCGTTTTTACAAAAAACGTAGTGAATAGTGAAGATTTTCGAATGTATCAATAATATTTTTATCCTATCTATAAAATTAATCATTAAACTGCCGATGTGGTGTATTAAATTATACTGTACTCGTCGCATTCTAGCCTTATATTAGCATAATAGTTTACTAATAATGTTGTGGAGAAAATGGTCTTTTAACTTTCTCTTTCAAACGATCCAAAAGTGCTATTACGTTCTTTACAAATCAATATGGATAACAAGCATTAGCTGCTTGTTCATTGCTTGTTTAAACAATTTTTCTTCTCACTTTGAAAATAAATAATACGTTTTACACTGATTTAAGATGCCAATATGTGGGAAAGCAAGCGATCCATGAATGTGCATCGTATGAACGGCAATATATGTGAAAAGTTAACAATAGGACTCCGATAATGTATTGGAATTTACTTATTACAATTCACGTAATGATACCTAATGTGTTTTTTATCGGCCAAATGGTTAATTGAATAATTCTTGTTGTTAATGGTGAATCTCCAAAATGCGGAAGCTTAGGGACAACTATTTGATAGTTTACGTTAAATTTTGACCTTAGTATTTTGGGCAATACTACACATTTGTACATTTCCCTATAAAAATCCGCTGCATTGCTGTGTTAGCTTTGATGTAATTGTCTTTTCGTTCCTATTACAAAACTTTTAATCTCGATGATAGTTTATGCATTTCGCATTCAAGGAAACAATCAGGTGGCTGGCTATCTCAAATCATTAACTATTCCTATACTGACAAATGACCTTAAAACACCATAGTGAATAGCATTGCATTTCATTTTGCAATACACTTGAATAAATCTGCTGTGATATTCCATTGCTTTTCAGAGGTTTTATACGATAATGTCACACTGTACACATTTAATTCCGTGTAATGTGTTATTTGTTGGCATGTCTCTCCATAATAGCATAAGGACTTGAATCGATGTGAATTTTCGTTGCCGTTAAATGTTCAAGGTGGGCATTGAAAAAGAACCCCATTTTTTCCCCAAAATTATTTCAATTTCAATGTTCGAATGCATGTATCATGTACAGTAGGGGATAGAAAAATCGACGTTTAGATTTTTCAGTACTTTTATTTGCGTTTGATGAAGGTCAATGGATAAAATTCACGCTACAATCCTATACTTATAATCCCTTTCACGTTTTTTTAAAGTCAATTGACGGATTAAAAGAATGTTGCTACAACATTGCCATATGAATCCTCCAGCGTTTATCTTGTTTTGGCTAACGGTAGACCCATGCAAAAGATTTGATCCTTGAATACAGCTAAATGTTAGTTAATTGTGCTTATATTATTTATTTCATACTTCTTTTACGAGGAACAATATTCAATATTGGTGCTTGTATTGGTTTAATAGTTCTATGAACACAACTAACCCCGAAGTCATATCAACACAAGTGAATAAAAAAATAAAAAAATAAAAATATGAACATGAAATCATTTTTTATTGATATTTCAATTAAGAAGACTTGGGGGGGAAAACCAGGAAATGTATTGAACTTTAGTTTTTGATACAGTTAAGTTTATATTTATTCGTAAAAAAACCTGTTGAGAGACATCCCATTTCATCTACCAATTGAACTTTTATCCAAGAACTCCTATCTTAATCTTACAACACTTTTTAACAATTTGGATTGAGACAAATTAGGAAATACTGAATTAAGTTACTTAAACATTTTTTGTAAAAGTTATAATCATATATATCAAGAATATACAGCCGAACACTGGGGTAAGGAAATTTGGTAATTTAGATGATCATGTTACAATTACAGAATCAGGACAGAGTAAACTAGACCTTTAAGACATACTATGTGAATTTTCATACAAATTTCTCTTTCAATCACAGTTCACAAATTATTTTTGCGTTATTTTTCTTTCAGCCAGATTTCACTTGTGTCTCAGGTAAGTTATCAGGTTTTATTCATTGCATTAACTATCAAGTTGGTTATATGTCCAGTAAATTGATCACATCAATAACATCCTTCATTTATATGAATATCATATTGTTGAATTTTTTATATTTTTTGCACGTTTGAAATGTAATAACTATCTGAAAAGCATGCAGAGTTGAACGTAGAGCAAGCCGACTTTTGATTTTTGTTATCTTTTTGTCAGTTTGTCGTTTGCGATCGTCAAATTTGCAACCATTATGCGTTTTCTAAGTATCCTCTCTGGTAAGTAGATCTGGTTAGTTTGAAAGAAACAGAAGTTCTTATAAGCGCTCTTCATAATACTAAGTAGGAAGTGATTGACATGCTGTACGTATTAATATATGAAGGTTTTTAAAAAAATTGATACTGTTTACTCATAAATGTGCTGCTCGTTAATAGTAGTATAAACTGACGGGCAAAAGTTAGTACAACGTTTTCCAATCTTTGTGTAGAAATACTGTGTATCTATATTCCACTGCAATAACAGAAAAAAACATTTTCTCCCGTGTTGGAATACTAAAGAAATTGCACGTGATTTCACTGCATGAAGTCACGTGATCAATAGCACGAGAAAATTATAAAACAGGACTTTTTTAAATTTGATTAAATGCGCGAACCACAGAGGGGTATAAATCGGGTCGATTGACGCTGTTCCATCACAGTTGGTGAAGGCACATGAAAAATTGCCAAAGTTAACGGAAATACAGAAAGCGAGCTATTGGAATGAGAGATATGGGAGCTTTTTTGTCTCACATTGCGAGAACCTTCAACTGCACGCCAGCAACAATCTCTAGGCTGTTCTCACGTTACCGTAACCCTGGTAGTACCAAAGATAGGCCAAGAAGTGGACGGCCAAAGGTTACTATAGACCGGAAAGACGGCTACATCCGGACAATTCATCTCAGGAACAAGTACTGGGACATCGTGTAAGTCTGCTGGTATAGGCCCTTCTGCGGCATGGTTCTGACCCTCAGACATCGCCTAAACAGACTTCGATGGGCAAGACAAGTTTACAGATGGCAAGTGGGACAATGGCAAGGAGTTCTGTTTTCTGATAAAAGTCGTTTCACCCTCTACAGAGCTGATGACAGGGAACGGGTATACCGTCGGGGAGAGGAACGTTAGGCACGGCCATGCATCAGAGAGGTTTATGCATATGGTGGAGGTGGTGTTATGGTTTGGGGTGGGATATGTATAAAAAATAATACCTGTTTAGTGATCGTGCAAGACAATCTCAATGCCCGTGGGTATATTGGACAGGTTTACCAGCCAGTTGTGGTACCCTTCATACAGAATCGACCGCAGGGTGTCATCTTTCAACAGGACAATGCGAGACCACACACTGCCAGAGAGACCTGTGACTTTCTGCAGAGAATTAACGTCAATGTTTAACCATGGTCAGCCTAATCACCAGATATGAATCCTATTGAACACATATGGGATCATCTGGACAGACAAATCAGAAGACGACAACAAGTTCCACAGAAAATACAACAACTAGAGCAAACACTGACGGAAGAGTGGAACCGCATTCCCAATAACGTCATCCGCCGTTTGGCAACGTCAATTAGGAGACGTTTGATGGCATGCATCGACGCAGAGGGTGGTCACACCCGTTACTGACTCTCTTGTTTTTGAATGATCCATCCAGCGACTCATAAACTTGGCCCGGTATATTCTGTCACGATTGATTCCGAGATAATCGACACCATGTGTGTTTGAGGATCAAGATGTCAGAGACATTTAACAAAGAACTTGCACTTTAGTTGTTATTTAAATCGTAGTAGTTGTTGATTGTGATGATTTAAAGCTATGGAAGACATGTTGTTGTTTGGCTTCGTTACATGCTGTCAAAATAGCCACATGATTACTTTTGCCTGTCAGTTTATTAGTATCTGCAAAGAAGTTCTGAAAATCGATCCTGATACATTTCAGGGAAATGACATATACATTGTATCACATCTTTACCCTTTGATTCAAAATTGTAGATCTGTTTCGTTACACATGGCATACCTCATTTCATACACTAATCAGACTTCCCAAAAAGACGTTTCATATAAACTGACCAGGAACATACAGACATGAGATCCACCGCATCTGTATATCAAGTGATACGTTTTTATGACAATTATTCGACGGATTAAGCCGTTACCAATTCAAATTTGGTTTTTATCTGAAACCTTCCTTATAAAAGCGTAAAAGCGGTAAATCCTTTCACCAAAATATTGGTCAAAGAAAACCTCTAACCTGTAACGTAAGCTTTTAATAACTAACAGTCATATTACAATTAGGAGACAGAATTTGGTGTAACAGCTAAAGTTAAACAAACTTGGAAGTCAAGATTCAATGTTTAGGTTTTATTTGGAATATTACAGCGCTTGTCTAATTCGGTTGATAATACATGATATGAGCAGCATTAGCAGATATTATTTATAGTATTAAGTTAAAACAGTAACTTTAAAAAAAAACTAAATTCATTCACTAAACTGATTAAGAAGAGTCCTCTCAATGATCCAACTTCTTAAATGGCTCCACAGCTGAAATCCAGTATTGCTGCATAATATCCTTACGTCTTTCCTTGAACCGAAAAATTAATAATGCAACTAACTACGCCTTGAGTACAAAATTGTGGAAAAAAAACCTGGCTAAAAACGATCTCAATAATTTGAAATCCACGCTACACAGATTATAGGTCTCACAAGGCCCACTTACTTAAGCTGTCAGGTTAACCTCTTACGTATTTCAAATCACATAGTTTGGTTATTGGTGATCTTTTGGTTCGTTAAGATTTGTGTGATTTAAGGTACCAGGAATACGGGTGTATCCGATTGTTGTTGAAATATCGATCACAAATATATGCATCCATGTTCTAATAAATCCTACGTATATGTAAATTATATATTAAGTTTTTTTAAATTTGTAATATTCGATGTATTCTCTTTTAATTCGCCAAAATGTATAAGCGTATCTTTGCTGACAAAAACAAAGGCTAAACCTGAAAAAAAAAACCATTATGCATTACATATATTGTAGTATCTATTCAAATCGAAAATAGACTCTTACTGTCAAAGCCTAGGGTTTTACAAATAGATTCGCCGATTCTTACAATTGAAAGAGGTGAGGTCAAGAATATCTCACTTATTTTAACGACTGCAAGTATTATTGCGGGGAGAAAGCCAATGTTGCTATGCAGTGAATTAAAAACCTGTGAGCATCGGCTGGAATTAACGAACTGTGGATGGTAAAGAATTCAAAGACAATTTCAATCAAAAGATAATGAATTTGGAATTGACAACTCATTTATTTTTTCATTATATTTTGATACCCTAGTATCTGCGTTATATGTCTCATTTGACATATTGTTGGAAATGTGTACCTAAAATCCATGAAGATGTAGAGAATAGACTCCGAAAACCCTGCAATAGATATGCGAAGGGTTTTTTCTGAGGCTTTTAGGCTGAAGAACAGTCCTTCAAGTCTATTGGGTTTGATGAATCTATTCTACTTAAATCGTAACTTATTTTTTTCCCTGTCAAAGCATACATGTAACTAGCACGTGTACTTTACTACTAGTGACGATATTTTCCCTAATGATGACATATAAAAGGCAAACACGGGTATCGAATTTCATTGTCTTCAACTGCGCAAGAGAGAGACAAACTCGGGGCTCCGATCCGTCAAAGTGAGCGATTTTGATAAGTTCGATAAGTTGGAATTAACGATGAATGTGTGAGTTATTGGCGAGTTGTATAAAAGCTTCATGTAAAGTTTTTGTTCACTCACTTAGAGATACGTTTTAAGAATAGCAATTTTGAAATATAGTCGCAAACGACGACAAACGATTCAGCGCTTAAAAAAGCACATTCAGTACAAACATAGTGATGTTAGCAATCAACCCTGATAGTTTCATGAAAATCGGCTCACGCATTAAGCTACAGCAGCATGTTTTATGTGACCAAGTCTCAAAACCAAACTGTGATTATTGCAAAGAAGTTAATAATGCGAAAAAACCATGACACTCGTCATGAATAAAAAAAATTTAGTATCGTGATAACGCTTCTTTCAAAACAAGTCTCTATGTGCATTTAAAAAAATTACCCCATGTTAACTTTTGAAAACGTATTTTTCCCGATTTTGATCGTTTATTGTGAATGAATGAGTGTTCGCGAGCAATGTTTTTATTGATTTGTAAAGTGTACATAGTGGTCTTACAATCCTGTAAATGCAATTCTTTCAATTATGAGTTCAACTTTTTGAGTTATCGCCTTTTGAATAAGGTCTCACGAACAAAGTTGCCCGAATTTGAAGTGTTGCATAAACAAAAGTATTGAGAAATTCGCAAATATAGAAAAATTACGTTACTCCCCAATGCTTTAGCTATAACATAGTCGAGTTTCAGCTCTTAATTTCAAGTATCTTCAAGGCAGAAGTTTCTCAAAGGTGCATGGGGTCCGGAAATTTCAAAATCGCATAAAAAGCAATATGGCGGCGAAACTGCGAGCTTCGAATTTGCCATGATTTACTTTTTTGCTCCCACTGTAATTGCCTATCGTTTTAAAAAATGTTTCAGAAATAATTCCCATGTTAATTTTTTAAAATTTTAGTGGTACCGATTTAGCTCAAAAGCTTACTAGTATTAGCTAGAACCTCTTCCCATGAAGTTCTAGCAGACTGCCAAGTTTGGCTGTTATAGCTTTAGCCGTTTTGGCTAAATCGTGTCCAAAAATCGGTGGGGTAAAAAATGAATAATACACGCCAATAACAATAAGGATTCATCAAAATTGCTGAATCCTTAACTATTATGTTAATGTTGATATCCCTGACAGTTAGTTCAATGTATCAGTACCACCCAAGGTTCTCAAATTCTGGCCGATGCTCGCAGGTTTTCACTTCAATGCATAGCCACAGTTGGGTTGTGGTTCCCTCCCTACAATAATACTAGAAGCCATGATATAAATTGAGGATATTTTATGAGTGTCTATGACATACTATGTTTAGGCAGGATAGTCGTAAACGTAGTATGAAGTGGGCACAAATATGATATTATGTTTATCACCAAAGTCGCAAAATCAAAGGAAATTAACAAAATCAACTTCCGTGCAGAGGCGGTTTACTCACAGTCGGCAAATTGTCTATGAAGTGACGTCACAATGAGAAAGATATATTTTGCCCTGGAGCATCGATTGTAAAAATATGAACCCAATATGATTTAATGATTTATGATTTAATAATTGATATTCTCTAAATTCTCAAATCACCTCCCCTCACCCTATTGAACAGATGATTTAAAGTCTTGATAAGAACACCTGTTATATCGAGTAAGTTATTGCGGCCAAAGGCGTAATAAAACCCAGCAAATTCATCTTAACTAGCTTCTCTGAATATCAAAAACTTCGACGACCTTGGTCATTCACTATAATCAAGAATTAAAGACGATTTGTTGGAGTCGCTTAATCAAAACTTTATCAATGTAGGCACTACACTACACCAATGCTTCTGTAAAAAGTACGTTTTTAACGCTCTTAAGATGAAACTTGAGTTGAGAATTTTAAAGTTGATACAATAGTCATGGGTTTCGGGATGGGTAATTTCGATTTTTGCACATATATATGATTAAGGATGTTATTCAATATTCATTGAACTCAGTCAATCAAGCTATTTTGCTTTTTTTGAAAGAATTTTTGAGATGTCATTGGCGTATTTCAATAGCTTTACTTGTGACAGCAAAAGGACGCATAGGGCAAATGGAACTCCAGAATAAACTTTTAAATCAAGATTGTGCATAAACATGACTTTCACGAAACCATTAATTAGACTCAAAATTCAACCTTTAAAATATGTGAAAAATAATCATAATTCCCTTAAATGTTTAATATGGCAGTTTGTAAAACAAGTAAAGCAGTGAGCACAGCTCACATACCCCCGCTTCAAACTATGGTCTGGCTTTCTTTGTTGATCTTACCCTAAAAAAGCTAACTTAGGAATCATGGTTGATAAGTTTATTGAGTTTGTTGAAGCTAGCATGTATAGTTTAGGAGATATGCTCAGGAAAAAGGACTTTTTGTCAGATAGTCATTGTTTTAGTAACGTTTCCATGTAAACCGCAAAAAATAAAAATAATTTTTTGGTCTTACCCTCAAGAGGTGCACCAATGGATCATGGTTGATAAGTGTATGAAGTTTGATGGAGATAGCATGTACGTTTTAGAAGATATACTCCGGACAAAGGACTTGGTCATAAATTCACTGTTTTAGTCATGTTTCCATGGAAACCGCAAAACAAATAAAACTCATGTGTTGGTCTAACCCTCAAAAGGCACATCTAGGGATCATGGTTTATATATAAGTGTATGAAGTTTGATGGAGATAACATGTATAGTTTAGGAGATATGCTCCGGACAAAGGACTTGGTCATAAAGTCACTGTTTAGTCATGTTTCCATGGAAACCGCAAAAAATAAAAATCATTTGTTGGTCTAACCCCCAAAAGGCACATCTAGGGATCATGGTTGATAAGTGTATGAAGTTTGGTGAAGCTAGCATGTATAATTTAGGAGATATGCTCCGGACAAAGATTTGTGACGGACGGACGGACGGACAGAATGAACGCTATATACCCCCGCTTACGCTGTAAGGCGGAGGTATAATTAGGACGTTATTATAAAAGCCCACACAAAAATTTATGCACAGCGGTGACCTGGATATCGAAAACTATGCAAAGCCCGCAAGCTTCGAAATGGCAGGCGGTTAGTTCGCGTGCTGCAGAAGATTAATTACTGATTTTACAATGACTTGGTTATAAACTTGCCTGAAATTATTGTTTTCATTCCTTGAAAAACATTGCGGATCGTCGAACTGCCGAGATGAGTAAATTAAAATCTAAAATTTTACAAAAGTTCAGGTGAAACATTCAGATGAGAAAGACTATTCCGTTTTCAAAAATACCTTTAAACTTTCTTAAATTAATTGATGGTTATCTTAGTCAGTCAGGATTTAATTTTTTGGTGTTTCTTGTCGTTCGTCGATAAACAACCGTGTCTAGTGTACAACATCGTTCCTCCACTCCGACACAAACTATATCACATACATGTTAAGACTCATCAGCTCAATATATCTATCTCAAACTAACTCTCATTATGCGTTCTACAGAACAACTAACCAGATAACTGAGTAGATAAAAGTATTGACCTATTAAAATCGGTAAAGGCCTGTTAAAGTTTTTGAGAGTGAAAGTGGAGTTTTATCATAAGAATTTTTATAATTTTTTTATCAAAATGTTTTTTTAAACACATGTAGAGACACAAATAAAAACTTGCTTAAATCTTAGTTCTTGTCATTTCCTGAATGTGTGGCAACCATTTGATTTCAAATTAGAAATTTTGACTTCTATTATGGAATGAAATATGATGAGAATTTCATCTTTCCTTTTTTCATTGAAAAATAATATTCCATACATATAAGTAGATTCCTAATTATTATACTTAAAAGTTCTCTCAGATGAAATTATATGTCGTTTGTTAAAATCCTACTTCATATTAAAAAACCAAACTATTTAGACCTTATATCACAAGTGAGAAACTTTTTAGTTTTTGTAATCAAAATGGTCTTATATAAACTTGGGCAATCATAACAGAAATATCCAAATTGATCAAACTGCAAAATGTTTTCATAATAAAAACATTATATGTTCTAATGTAATTCATAATTATGTAATTGTATTATTATATCCCACTTATTACTATCATTGTTATTTTAATCTTTGGAGGTGACAAAGTTTCCTTGTTTGCAAAATTGATTTATATGTTTGGAGACACGACTTTCTATATGAATAATGAAGATAATTGCATTATGTTTGCTAATTAGATGTAATCTTTAACAATCTGTTTTTACTATCATATTCATAGTTAATGAATTTTTTATGAAATTCTTTTATTTCTCAGGTAAAGTTTAATCTTTTATAATTTTTCTAAGGCATAAAAGCAGTGCAATAATTCTTGGGTCAAGATGAAAAATATTCATGTATTTTCAAACTTGTATTTATTCACTCAGAATCTTAACATAATCTAAATTCTAATAACTGGGAAGTAAGAGATATGAAAAAAAGCCTTTGATATACTATTTTGACAAAATCTGGATAATGACATGTACATTTATGAAAATATGCAGGTTACAATCATTACGTGATTTTTTATTCAATTTCAATGCACGTGTTTCATCTGTAGTTTTATATAACTTCTGAATTCTATTTATTGGATGAAATGAATTTATCATGTTTATTCGAAAAATAATGTTAAAGAAAATATAGAGTCTACATTGTTTAATATAGGCATATATTATCTCATTGTTAAGATTGTATTTCACTCTGCCATATAAACTTAGCAAATTTTGTTTTAAAAATAATGCAATTATTTTCCATAATACTTACTCAAATTATAACTCGTTACAATTTACCTTACTTAATTGGTTTATTGAGCAACATTCACATGTCTACATGAATGTTCTTCCCGTTTGGGGTTAGGTTACATTCACCGGCTGGTCTAGCTGAAGAAGTTTACAAATTGTGAAACCATACAATTATAAATTGCATATATTTCAATATTAGAAACTTCACATTTCATCATTTGTTCATTAATCCATATATGATCAAACCACGAATGAATAGATTACAGAGACCGGAGGCTGCATTTATGCGTTTTCTTAAATATTCTAGTATATAAAACTATATTCGAAAAAACAACAACAATTTTGTCACAGTTATCACTCGATAATTTAATTTAAAACAAAGATCTTTTTCATCAAATAAACACAAGAAATATTCTTTTATTTTTAGCCAAATCTGAAGCTAGTCCTTACCCAGCAGGCACACAACGTTGGATCAACGTTGAAATTTAGTTGTTTGGTTGATCAATCTATTATCAACTTTGATTCAACGTTGGGAAAGTGACGTAAGAGATTGGTTTCAGGGACAACAAATATATGAATTAAACTAATGGAAAATGATTTAAATGGGGTTTTTTTTTATAGATAAATTGCTGTTTTTGTTACATGAAAATTTTCAGGCATCTTTTCATTTTAGAAAAAAACTATAGTTGAAATGAACTGTATTTATTTAGCCTTCTGCCTTTAGTCATTTGACATCAAAATATTTCACTAATGATTGAATTAATATATTTTCTGGATTCAACAATACAAAATCCTTTTGCTTTGAACACCTTTGTATTTTTTTTAATACTTGATCCTTGTCCGCATCGTAATCCCACTTTTATATTTATATTTCGTTTTAAATTCACTATGCAAGATTTGATGATAACTCAGTGTCGTCTGCTCCAGTGGATGTTACGCAAACTGCACCTAGTTAAATGTTAGTATTTAAAAACTTGATAATCTTTTCATTGTCTGTAAAGTAAAACCAGGACTGATACACAAAGGTTACTCTTTACTCTTGCTCATGTTTTCTACTGATGAGTATATGTTTTAGTATAACCAAATTACTGTTTCAAAGTTACGGTAAAGTTGACCTTCATAGGCTAATCATGTCAGTGCGTTGGCTTGGTGCACATTGCACAAATGAATTAGTCAAATGCATTCAAGAATTTGTAATCGATCAGTACCTAGGCTTTGAAGATTTTGATTAAATATTTAATTGCTGTGTGGCCGGTAACTGAGGCATATGCCATGGTGGGCAACGTTTTATAGGTTAGACAAAACAAATGATCATCACTGAATTGTTTTGATGGTTGAGTGATAACAAATATTATTATGACTGGATGTTCATGTTATTGACTGCCACCTGCATTCTTTCCCCAAAGTTTCTGTTCATAAGACAGTGAAATTTAAACCTAATTGGCGTGAGGTCAAAGTTCACTGACGTTGATCAAAAATTATGTTAACTCGCACACTATGTGTAAGCCTTACTTTTTTCTTTGTTATATATTATAAATTTATAATTGAGGTAAATCTTGTTGTAATAGTACAAACTGTCACTATGCAAATTTTAAAAATTCATATTGAAATAAACAAGACAGTTTTTAGATGAAATATTTTGCAACACTTTCAGGTCCTTGAAAAAGTAGACAAAACGAAACCCGGGGATAATAACTCCATGAAAGAAATCAAAAGAATATTTATATTTGCCACCAAAATTATGTGTGAATTAATCAGATCACAACACTTGACATTAAATGGATTTTTATAAAATGAATGGATAAATGATCAAACTACCAGTGTATGTGAAACTTTTAATTTCAGGAGGGGTTTTGCTTTGCAATCCTAAATCAGACTACACAAGTACTATTACCTATTATCGGTCCAAGAATACAAATGCCAGAGAATATATGAGTAAGAATCACCTTTAATCATTAAATTTCCGTTTTTCATACATTTGTATTTTTACAAGAATTAAATTAATAATATTTGTGATATATTTATCATATAAGATTTTAATCACTTTATGTAATATAATTCTTCATATGTTTTGTAGATTTTAGTAAAGGTAACTTGTACTATTTTGTTTTATTTCATTAAATATTATCTAAATGTTTTATTTTTTCAGGAACACACTTTATTTAGGACCGATGGAATCATTCTTTTCAAGGAAACTGGAAGACTCACTGTCAAATTTAATTATCAGTGTATCAGTTTTGTTAATAAAAATGCTGTGCTAAAGGAGATTTTTTTTCTGAATTCTGAACATGTCTCGGTATGATGTACTTGTTTGATGAATACGTTTTTTAATCCAGAAAATTACATCCAGGAATTAAAATTTTATATGATCAATCTCAACTGTTAAATAAGCAGAGGTTAAGATGTCAAAGAGGTGACAGTTTACTAATAATTAGTAATTAACTGTAGCCTACGGTATGCTCGAGCTCAATACCCGTGAATAAATACTAATTACAAGAAAGCAATATTTTAGGTAACTGGAAGAATTACTTTCAAATTGTATTACCATTGTATCAGTTTTGTTTATAAAAATGCTGCACTGAAGGAGATAAATTAGTAAATAAAAGATTGACCGATGCTCAGCCGATTTCATTTGTCGACGTCCGGCCGAAGAAGAACCAATGAGCAAAACTTAGTCAGCCCGATGAAGTTAGCAGGCTCTGGGCCACTCAAGCTTCAATGTTGATGTAAGGTTAAATTTCAACGTTGATTCAACGTCAGATACAGACGTCTGAAAAACGTTGTTGATGTTGATAAAAGGTCATCTTCCAACGTTGAGATAACGTCAGATTTCAAGGTCTAAAAAACTTTCATATATAACCTAAGTTTTAACGTTGACGACCAACCAATTTTCAACGTTGAAACAACGTTGTTGTGCCCACTGGGTATGCTTGAAAATAGCATGAAACTTCGATAAAACCCCGCATTTCTTTTACGAGTTTAAAAATACACCTGTTCTTGATGGTAATCGAACTAACTGAACGTGGATGACATAAAAAGGTATCCCCCCGAATGCTTGGAAACGTTTGAGGACGTGTTAGCACGTGTCCGCTTTCTGTCAAACCCCATGAGGCGGTGTGAAACAGGCTGGAAAAAATCTAACAACCCTATCATAAAAAGAGAAAACTTACAATGTGACAATACCGTTGCAATAACATGTAGAAACGAGAAAGAACTATACCGTTGCAATAACATGTAGAAACGAGAAAGAACTATACTGTTGCAATAACATGCAGAAACGAGAAAGCTACGTACTAGAACTTAAAATAGTTATAGTAGGTTCAAATACAGAAACCTTCAAATACCGTTAAACTTTGTTTCGCTTGCTACACACCCAAACACTCCTAACACTTATTAAACACGTTTTGTTATCACATTTCTGGTCTCGAACGGTGAAAAAACGTGGTCAAATGTTTGATAGTACATCAACACATCATTTTATTTCATGCTTGTCTTGAAATATGACCATTCATAAGTATTTGCAATCAGAATCAAAGGTGAAAAGGCAATATATCTTCAATAAACTAAGATTAACGCTTCGTATAAACACCGACACATGTACAATCTTAACCTGTGTTTAAAAGCAATCAAATTATACCTCAGTAGCGGATCAAAACTGTCATTATGTTGCGTCTGTGCATGCGGGATGAGTGAGTGAGTGAGTTGAGGTTTAACGTGCTTTGAACACTATTTCAGTTATTAAACACGTGGATGACAAGCTTCCAAAAGAGAGTGGACAGATAAGGGAGAAAGGGATCGATAGGACGAGGGAAAAGTCGGAAAGAAGGGCATAGTGAAAGATAGACAACAGGTTTTAGAAGGACTCAAATTTGGTCTGGCTTCTACCCGTCGACCTGTTCAGCGTGGGTGCCCCTACCAGGAGCATGTTAGCTCCAGCTGGCATAGCTCTCAGGGTCTCTGAAGCACGCAAACCACCACACCACGATAAGGTATTGAGTCCAGTGGTGGCATGCGGGATGAACAGTGACTTGTATTCTTGAAGCAATAGATACTCTTGCATATTTACAGGTTCCCGGAGAGAAGGTATTGGAATCAATTTCGCCAATCCATCGATTCAAACCACGATTACTTTGATGTCATGACCAAAAATAAGGGATTTTCATGCAATTGGGTGAAAGAATTAATCATGCACGGTTTTTAATTCATCGATTTGTTCTCACATGAGGCGCGAAACATTTCTACAGTAAACTTGCAAACGAAAACCATTTTGAGTTACATAGAAATAGGATATGCAGCAATTTCCTACACGTTTACATGTAATATTAGATTCAAAAGCTATGTATTAAATTAACTTTATACGTGATATTGTAATATCACTGAGTGCTAATATTTCCATTGAGAAAATAGCCGAGTTTAGGTTAGTGGCCATTTTGCACAAACAAAGGAATTTGATAAAAAGGAGACTTTAAAAAAGGAAAATAAAATTTCCAGTACTTAAGAATGAAGACCAGTTTAGTGGAGTACTCTCGTGGAGTTTTTCTGCACTCATGGTTCGCAAACGCTTGAGGTTCTCGTATGAATACTAGCTTACCACGTAGCTTCTTAGTACTAGTGGCAAAAGAAACTTACACGAAATAAACATTCATGAATTTTAAAACCCTATCTGGTTTTGTTTAAACGAAACAGTTCCGTCACTTTAAAACAGTGAGTGAGTGAGTGAGTTGGGGTTTAACGTGCTTTGAACATTATTTCAGTTATTAAACACGTGGATTACAAGCATCCTAAAGAGAGTGGATAGATCAGGGGGAAAGGGATCGATAGGACGAGGGAAAAGTCGGAAAGAAGGGCATAGTGAAAGATAGACAACAGGTTTTAGAAGGACTCAAATTTGGTCTTGCTTCTACCCATCGACCTGTCCAGCTTGGGTGTCTCTACCAGAAGCATGTACGCTCCAGCTGGCATAGCTTTCTGGGTCTCTGAAGCACGCAAACCACCACACCACAATAAAGTCCAGTGGTGGACACTTTAAAACAACTTTAACAGGTAAAATATGAATATCTGCATGATTGATAACATCTAGTATCAATGGTGGCTCAATAAATCAAGCTCCAAATACCTTTTGGTATGTCGGCAACATCTCCAATATTTTTTTATGAAACATTAACTAAAATATCAAGCAATCTCAATAAAACAGTTTTGAAAAGGCGATACTAGTATCACTTGATAAATGAAATTGCGATAACTTCTCAAGCATGCTTATAAATAACATCAAAATCAATTTTAACTAGCAGCATATTTTTTTGTTGACACGCTGTAATTCTTCTGCACTATGGCAGGGACAGGAATGAGTTATGGTACATTTACATAACACCTTCACTCGATCAACGGGCGTAATCTTAGCTGGCAATATATAGATCGACCAAGATCAAGCTAAAACAGCCCTACATTGATACATTGATTTCAATGAGTAAAAACATGCTTGGCCAACCAATCTATAAAGTGTCATTCTCGTTGCTCCAGAAACTGTCGAAACATTCTTTGTCCCGTTATTTTTATTACCACTAATGGTTATATAAGTGATTGTTACTCAACACTGAGCGAGAATGAAATCGCTAATGCATATGAGGAATTGAAAGCAGCATGATATAGTAACAGGTGTGGCTTGCAACTATTTCATAAGATTAAAAAACGCCATTATTTGATTTACGACAGTCACACAGTCGACGTTCTTTACAGAGAGGATATTAATCTATTTATTTCACTTGCCTTTTTAGTTGCATGAATAAAGTTTTCTTTGGGACACAGCAACAAAAACCGAAATACGTTGTTTATTTAGCAAACATTCAAAGTGACATGCAATAAAATTAGCATTCGTCAACCTTCTAGCAAAAGAGAGGTTAATACCTGGCATACTACGCCTGGAGACTATTCAGGAGAATGTATCATAGTACATAATGCTCATGAGGCACATTCATACACTATGGTCTCGGTCGTGCAATATGGAGCATAGTGGCGCAAAGATTAATAATATAAAAATGTTTTTAAAATATTGTATAAAGCTGCATACAGAAAGTTCACTTACAACTGTCTCGTAGTGAAAATATGTAATTTGGGTTTAGTTTGGACGTCAATAAAATCACTTCAGCGAATGATACAAAGGATCGTCCATTGTCCATGTGTTAAAAAGCCATTATTGAACGCATGTAGGAATCTTCTGGTCTCTCTCCTGCAAAAATTAAAATATTGACATGATGAAATAAACCAAAGAGATCTTGTTTCCAAAATTCCGATTTGCATAAATTTTGATTAAGATATTCCACATGGACTCTCCAAGATAAAAAAAAATAATCAGCAGAGTTACGTTGATTGGTGCAAGGGAACAGACATGACTAGTGTTTAAACTGTTGATCACTCAGAAGGATTTTGTGAGGAGAAATGAAAATATTTTTCAATCTTGACCCCTGGTCACTTCAATGATCTGCCACAACTGTCATGTTTACCTGTGTGGTATGGAATACGGTCGCATTTAGGTACAATGTATGGATCTTCAGTTCTGTATTGAAATTCAACATTCTCCGTTTTTTTCCTCATAAGACAACGATGCCTCATAGACATACAAATTACATTATATTAATACGAGGATACGCAGATATGTGAACAAACTTTTGGTATGCAGCTGTTTAGATTAACCATGGTTTTTGTTTGATGCTGGTGAATATGATTCAAAGAAGTGTGTGCTGATAAAAAATGGATGAAGCACAAAAGTTGCATATTGAAGAAGAATACATATTGCGCTATCTTACATACTGAAGAACAATAGTTGATGCACGATGCTGCATACTGAAGAACAATAGTTGATGCACAATGCTGCATACTAAAGAACAATAGTTGATGCACAATGCTGCATACTGAAGAACAATAGTTGATGCACAATGCTGCATACTGAAGAACAATAGTTAATGCACAATGCTGCATACTGAAGAACAATAGATGATGATCAATGCTGCATCCTAAAGAACAATAGTTGATGCACAATGCTTCATACTGAAGAACAATAGTTGATGCACTATGCTGCATATTGAATAACAATAGTTGATGCACTATGCTGCATATTGAAGAACAACAGTTGATGCACTATGCTGCATATTGAAGAACAATAGTTGATGCACAAGGCTGCATCCTACGACCAATGATTCATATTTTTGCATAATGTTGAATAATACGACGCAAACATGGGGACACTATATGATACATAATGAAGAATATCAGTGCATGATGATGCATAATCGTAATGATGCATAATCGTAATGATGCATAAGGTTGCATACTAGTGTACGATGGCGTCTATAAAACGACAGCAAACACGCTGTTTTAATGACTATCAGGATCTCAAGAGTAAATGGATACGACTTTGCCGTAGTCAATCACCAAGGGTATGACCATAATATACCATAAGTCCGTTCTACAGGGGCATTCTAGACCATCAGAAATCGATCTATAACAATGCATGATTAAATATTAGGAATCTTAAGTATTTATAAAGGGATCCAAAAATTATTATTTTAGATTAACTGATAATAATGAAAGACTTAAGGTAATTGAGAAATGGTATGAATAAGTGCTGATCAATATAAAGGATCTTGATATAGTTATCAAACCATTCAAAACTACTTGTGTTTCAAAACTAAGATGGAAGCAAATCGGGCTTCTTTAAAGAATTTTTACTTTTAATATCCATTTGATTAAGATGCATCTGGTTGAAAGTCATTTTTGAACCTTCTGCGCAGCAGAACCTGAGACAATAATGCATCTTTCTTGAATTGTAGAGCTTGGAAAACTGGAATAAAGCTAGATTTAAGAAGGTTAAGGAAATGTATGCCAAACTTGTTACTGACTAAATTGATAAACATCAGTATATGAAATATTTAAGATAATGCTATGGGGAATACAAGAGCGTAAATGAGTGAGTGAATGAAAATCTTGTTTACGTTCAGTGAGAAAAATTCTGTTATAATACAATCACATTGCCTAAATTTTAATAAAATTAAACGCAAAAAATAATTTCAGTGAGTGCTTTAGATATTGATGAGAGGTCGAATGTTTGAATTCTTCCAAACGTTTCGTTTATAGAGAGTAAACCGAGATACATTTCAGATACACAAGTCATTTCGTAGAGTGGCCTTGGCGCCAAAAGAACCAAAACTATTTATTAACTTTTTATTAAAATACTTTATAAAATTGAACTGACAATACTAGCATTGAAAAACAATCTAATAATACGTTATGTGATTATTTTTAACATAAGTTAATGATTAAGGTTATTTACTGTAAACTACAACTTGAAAAATAACTAATACAATCGTGGTCATGGAAAATATTGCAAGTATAGATTCTCTGAAGGAAAACTTGACTGATTTTTATTAGTTGAATTGAGAACAGATTCTACATTCTAAAGATTATTTCCCTTCCTTTTGAGTGTTGGTGCTAGATTCAATAAACTTTTCAAAAGGCAACTCGTATTTGAATTTCCCTGAATGAAACCTTTCATTTCAAGGGTTGTGAGAAAGGCCAGATTGAACACTCTCAAAAACTTTTAAAAAACTAACATACATGTGGAGGCCTGATATCAATTCTAAAAGAGACATATAAAAAGGGAACCCTTTATGTTCTGAAAATATGCTCAAACACGAAACCTACTATTAAAAACTTACTTTAGTTTTAACTTCATATGGTCTGTGGGTGATTTAACAAACAACGTTATTTTATTTGTGAATAAAAACGATTTGTGGCATTACAGGAATTACGGCTTTAAAACCTAGCAAATCCGCGTTGTCGGTGATAACAGCACAATATCGTGTCATTTTCATTTTGTATGACGACTTTTCCCCAAAAAAATAACACTTCTTTCAATCAATTCATGAACGACCAAAGATGTCATCAACTTTGAAATTCATGTCTGATTTGCGTGGTGACAGAAAAAATAATCGTTACACTGTTAGCCTAAGTTGACTCAAGATGTACACGAACGTTTCGGAAATGTTTAAAAAGTTTCTAAGCGAGGGTTTCATATATACAGTAAATTGGCATGTGTTTGGCCTTTCAAAGGTTATCGATGTTTCACAATTAAGAAAGCTCACAGTATTTATTTCACTCTGAACGGAGGAAATGTAAATCAGGCATAACTATAGTTTCACACTGAAAATACAATTTCTTAAGTTTGTAAATAACTACCTTTAATCAAAACTTCTGAGTCAGATGTAATTCATAGTGAGACACAGTACTTGTAAATAGCTTTCACATATTGATCACTATGGTTTATACTGGAACTGGATCAGCCTCTTGGTGACTGCGACGATAAGGTACTGTCACATACATGTCGGGTGTGTGGCGTGATATTTTAGGGAGATAATACTTGTACTTTACAATGGTTTATTTATATAAGACAATATATTGCCCGTCATGTTATTATAATAACAGTTAGCCGAAATAACTACATAATAACAGTTAGCCGAAATAACTAACTACGAACGTTTCAGCTAAAAGAACATACATTTTCTGGTTTATTTTGAGGTCTTTATGAATTTATGTTTATTCATTTGAAGGGCAAATGGAATTCATTTTCTGTCAATTTAACTATAGATATACCTTCTTGTTATCCTTTTGAAACACAAAAATCATGTTAGAATTTCATGTACCAGCTGCATATTTAATGCACTTCTTATTCATTCAATTTAACAGCAAGTGGACTGTGCATAAAATATATACAGCTGATTAACAAGTCTGTTTCCTTACTCTCGAACTTGTCGAAATATCATGTAATTTGGTGTTTTTTTTAAGAATGATTATTGCTACAATGATTCATACATAAATTACAGAAGAAGAAAACACACATTTCTATAACATACTAAAATATTACATTCATAGTACAGATGTATATTATAGTACATAGGTATTAAATCACCCCTTCACAATTTGATCCAAAGGTTAGGACTATAAAGCATCTTTTAAAGAAATGGTGACTAATTCAAAATTCCGTAACATGATGATTGACATAATAACTCTTACGTAACAGCAAACCACATCTGTTCAGCAGCGGAAGTGCGAGTACTCATGTCATAACAGATAACACCATAATAATTTCAAACTAATAATAATTGATAATATATAACAAATAATACCAATGTTTCTCGAGCATCACTGATTCCACGTTTCGCCAATGGTAGTACCGGAGCTGCATAAGGAATCTCAAAATTTACAAGCTGCATTTTCGGAATCCATTGTTTCAGTTTTATTTACTGTATGTATTGTCTTCATATATAGAGGATATTTGACATTTCTCGTCGAATACCATGGATATCTCATCGAGTGAAGTAGAAATTTAGCCACGAGTGTAAATATATGATTTTCTACTTCACGAGATGAGATATTCATGGTAATCGACGAGAAATGTCAAGTGTTCTATTTATTATGATTCCCAAAACCCCGTAAATGACCCTAACTATATGAATTGAGAAGCTAAAACGCTTCGCTAGCGAGGCTGTTGCATGACGTCATTCAATTGTTTCATGACGTCACAGACGACGTCATATGATTGTTGCATCATTTTACAGAGTAGAATACCATTTTTTTTTTCACACAGTTAAAATACGGGTTTTATTTTCACCGATAAATGGCATATTTCACCATTCGAAATATAATAAACTCTGATATTAAAATAAATCATAAACAATTTACACAATTTGCAATCATTATTTTTTCAGAATCTGTAGATATGGTATTTATCAGAATAGAGAAAAGTCAGCACTTTCACTGAATAACATAATGTATTATTCAGTGAAACAGAAATTTCATTCATGAGACGGTTATTTTACTTTACGTAACGATGACAGTGATCAGGCGATGGTTATTCTGAAATTAAAAAATAAAGTACATTTAACATTTATTGTTGTATGCCTTATAAATTTCATCTTCCATACATAAATCATATTTACACACGAGGCTGCGCCACTATGGAAATTAGAATAATTCATTCCATGATATGGTTATCTTCTAGAAAAAAAATGGACATCAGTAAAGCAAGACTCGGGAGTAGAATATGATTATTAAGTGGTGCTCTTATGGGGCGGGGTAGGGTAATGATTCTCAATTTCTCACACAAGCGTACTCGACTTCCCATCAAATGTTTCATGAGTCTACATATATTTGCAATCTGACAGGATTATTATTATAGGATTGAGATGCCTTGTCTTGTATTGAATTTAAAAGAAACATGAACTCAAAAATCCATGTTTGTATCTTGTAATGGACACGGAAAAATCGTCTGGTATAGAAAAACGTCCTATGTTCAGTAAATGTTAAGCTCACGGGTAAACTGAAATTCAGACCAGGAGTAACTATAATATGCTATAGGAAGCCGACGTAGATGGGTATCACTGGGATCCAGGCATAGCCAGGCATACAATGGTACGAGGCGAAGTCGAAAAGTTCATATGAATGAAATGCCAATGGTTGTGATACTGATTTTATTTTTTAATATAATCTCCATGGACGTCGATGCATTTTGACCATTTATCTTTGAGACCTTCTATGCCCTCAAAATCTTTTGACTGGACCTTCAGCCAGGCCTCAGTAGCTGACTTGAGAGTTTACATTATCGCAAAATCTTGTACCATGCAAGTTTAGTTTCAAATTGCGAAACAGAAAAAAACGCTTGGGGCCAGATCTGAACTGTAGAGGGGATTTTTAAGTTGTTCAAAGCCACTTTGTTGAAGTGCAGCCTGTACAATGCGTCTCTTGTGCACTATAGCGTTGTCATAAGGAAGCAACAGTAGACTGGGTTTTTTCCATACATTCGTCGGGTTGTTTGTAAACTGTCGTCAAATGGCCTATTTCAATATCGACATCAACGATGTATCACTATTCACTTCTCTGAACGTGAACACTTCCCCTTGTATTCAGGGTGTTTTACCTGCAACACTGCAAAACAATAGGATTTATCAGTGGGCAAATATGCGGGATACATTTCCTGAAGCGGCAAGCGTGATTTTGATAAAAACTACTCTTCTACTGACCAGGTTATCACGTTACATGCTATAAATCTAATAAATGCTAGAAATGTCTATCCCGCAAAAACATAGATTATATATCCCGGATAACTTTCTTGAAGCTCAAGCGTCATACTGACCATATGACCACGTTATATGCTATAAATCAGAAATGTCGTGCTCGCAAAAAACATCAATTATATGAAGCATTTGTTGACTTTAAAAAAGCATTCGCTACCGTTGACAGAAAGAAGCTCTCGGATTCATTGAGAATTACTTGTTAGAGGGGCCCGGGTAAACTGTACTTTAAGTTAAGGAAAATTTATTCGAATATAAAATCCAGTGTCCGTTGCGAGAACTGTGTAACGGCTATTTTGATTGTCCTCTTTTTTTGCGACAAGGTTGCATTCTCAGTCCTATTCTGTTTTCCGTTTTTAAAAGTAGGCAATATCATGAACTTTCATGTAATGGAAAACACCATATACAGTTGTTCCCCGACTATATGGAAATGTTAAAGCATCTTTTCGCCGATTATTATATTCGTGGGAAGATGAGATAGAGTGGCGGGTTTACAGAGACAACTTAGCCTATCAGAATGGGATCTCTCAGTAAATCTTGATAAAACTATTGTCCTTACAGTTCATAGGGGTGGTCAAATGGCTTTTTCCCTCATCCTTTCGATCCCTTTCTCCCTGACCTGTCCACTCTCTTTTGGATGTTTGTCATCCACGTGTTTAATAACTGAAATAGTGTTGAAAGCACGTTAAACCCCCAACTCACTCACTCACTCAAAAAAGAGAAAAAGGAAATCAACTTTTGATGGATACATATGTCTTGGCGTTCGCTTTTATTGTAAATATGAAGATTTTCATTATGAAGAAAAGATTTTAGGAACTTGAACTAAAAAATCTCTTTTTCAATTGATATAAATCGTTTTTACAAAATTGGAATGTTAACACCTGATCTAATCTTTTAAACATTTAGATGCCCAAATACAACCTATTTTATTATACGGGTCAGAGCTGTGGGGGTTCCACAACGTTTTGAATCAATAGTTCATTTATAAGCATGTAAATAGTTTTTGGGAGTTGCACCTTCAACACCACATATCATATTGAGAGTCTGATAAGATGTCTTAAATAATGGTTAAAAATCATTCACATGCCTAATCATCTAAATCCAAAGTTGTCATATATTAGGATGGTTTACTTGATACTTTTGGAAAGTAACTTGGGCATCAAACGTTAGATATTCATTGTTTTCCCATTGCTTTGGTTTCGTTTGGTTAAATCAAACCGTCGGGAATAATGATGCTTTCATCAAAGTTTTTTCGTAAAAATGTTTCATCAGGAATGGCAATCGCGTATGAATAATAGAACATGCTATGTTATAGGATATTTAAAAGTCTACTTCAACCTCTCTATCGATACTCACAGCTAGGTAGTGTAGGTGGAGGGTATAGTTTGGTTAAACTTAGATTATTATCGTGTTGTGTTGAAAAAGCTATTTAAAATGTGTCATTGTTTATAAAGCATGACATCAAATTAAGAGATGAATTGTGAAGTGACAACTTTACACTGACAAATCTTGTATAATAGTATTTTGTCTAACTCTGTCAACTGTGGATTGACCGGAGGCCATGAATACAATTAACTTATTTTTCTTCTTCTACTGCTCATTGCCATAATAGATGTGAAATCCTCTTGAAGAGGCGACTTACCTAAGGACACAAACTTCAACCTTATTTAAAGATGTACGTAGTAATCTCTTTAAAAATATCTTGACATATAATAGTTTTGAGTGTAACCAAATTAAGCTAGCGGTCACTTTGAACACATCACGTGTAAAACCACACGTGTTTAAATGTAAAACAGACATGGGGGGTCAGCTTTAACTATCTACACGCAGTCAGGTTTGGTGCCATGTTACACTGAATATCAGCGCAGTACCACCCATGGTTCGCTAGTTCCAGCCGATGATCGTATGTTTCACCGCAATCCATAGCCACAATGGTGTTGCAGGCTTTCTCCCTGCAATAATACTAGCAGCCGCGATATAATCTTGAAAGCGGTGTTAAACACCACCTCATTTCACTAGCTTAAACTACTATTAATTCCTCTCATTGCGTCCGTACAACTACCATGACAATTTTCAACGCTATGTAGTAAAAACACACACTGGGCATGGATTTTACATGCCCTTCACTACATTCAACTTCGTCAATGTACACGTTATTGTGACCTTTCGTTGACCACCGCCACCACTGGACTCAATATCTTATGGTGGTGTGGTGGTTTGCGTGCTTCAGAGACCCAGAGAGCTATGCCAGCCGGAGCTTACATGCTCCTGGTAGGGACACCAAAGCTGGACAGGTCAACGGGTAGAAGCCAGACCAAATTTGAGTCCTTCTAAAACCTGCTTTCTATCTCTCACTATGCCTTTCTTTCCGTCTTTTCCCTCATCCTTTCGATCCCTTTCTCTCTGATCTGTCCACTCTCTTTTGAATGCTTCTCATCCACGTGTTTAATAACTGAGATATATTGTTCAAAGCACGTTAAATCCCAACTCACTCACTCACTCAAACGGTATTCCTTTGCCTCTTTGGATTTTGTTGTACTGGTTGTACTCTGAAATCCGTTTGACTCAATACCTTTGGTGGTTTGCGTTCTTCAGAGACCCCGAGACCTATGCTAGCCGGGGCGTATATTAATGAACCTGTATAGGGGTCACCCAAGCTGGACAGGTCGGGTGGAGCCAGTCAAGGTTTGACACCTGCGCCGCGCTGTCTTTCATTTACTATTTCTTTTTCGTGGCGTGGTGGTTTGCGTGCTTTAAAGACTCCGAGAGCTATGCCAGCCGGAGCTTACATGCTCCAGGTAGGGGCACCCAATCCTTTTTTCCGCTATCGTTCGTAAATAATTAAGATATTTTCTTAGTTTAATGTGCTGTTGCATTATGTCATGTGTTTAAGAGTGTAACTCGAACATGCAAGAGTCGTAAATGTAAACACTTCATCACTCAATTGCATTTTGATATATTACACAAGTAAAGGTGAATTTAAGTGCATTGTTTTAGCCATGTAGCTTTGAAAATTATATATATTAAAAGATATATGCAGATGTGAAAATCTATTGTGGAGAGACAGATGCTCAAGTTTTTAATAAATGAATTATTGTTCAAAACACGATAAACCCCAACTCACTTACTCGTACGATGAAATCTGATATTTTATGAATGCTTCGTCTTTATCACAGCGTTTTGAAATAGTGGATCCAACCCCATCGTTGCCTGAACAGGTAGGTACCCAAACAATATTTCTATCGTTACGTTTGGGGCTTGCTCGAAGAACAATACGTATGCCTGTGAAATCGCATGGAAACTGATTTACATTTCCCGTTTTCCGAATAAAACTAATTGAATTTATGAATAGATTGAACACAGCGGATGTTATGCCTCATGAACTTTAATATTGGAGTTGTATCATATCATTAAATTTGAATTTGTCTGCCAGATATAGTCGGCCTGGCCTCCAGTACATTACGAAATGAAATTCTGGTACTGATGTGCTGTGATAATATGTGGTTTAATAATAAAGGTATGCAAATTTGCAAAAATGCAAATTTCGTATTAAACCTTCTACGAGCTCACTGCTCGATTTGTCTACGACTCCACCGGATATCGTGTCTACGAGATAGTTTTGTCTACGACTTTGCCGCATCCCCATATCTTTCGTTGACCACCGCCACCACTGGACTCAATATCTTATTGTGGTGTGGTGGTTTGCGTGCTTCAGAGACCCTTTATTAGAGCTATGCCAGCTGGAGTGTATATGCTCCTGGTAGGGACACCCAAGCTGGACAGGTCGACGGGAAGAAGGAAGACCAAATTTGAGTTCTTCTAAAACCTCTTGTCTATCTCTCACTATGCCTTTCTTTCCCCTCATCCTGACGATCCCTTTCTCCCTTATCTCTCCACTCTCTTTTTGGATGCTTGTCATCCACGTGTTTAATAACTGAAATATTGTTGAAAGAACGTTCAACCCCAACTCACTCACTCACTATCTTTCGTTGAAAACCCACATTTTACTGTAAGGTAATGGAATAATGAATTGGATGGCAGAAAATTGTTAAAAAAATGACACGTTTAATACATAGGTATTTCCCGAAACAAGAAACAGTTTAAAGCGAACATTATGTTGCTACTTTCCTAGTTTCGAAGTTTCAGTAAAATAGCGTTTTGAAATTTAATCTTTCAGCTAACTTTAAAACGGGATAAAATCATTACTTTCAGTTCCGGTTTGACGTAACATGACATTAACATTGGATCGTTATGCCTTTATTTTAGGAAATAATTATGTAAATGTTAATGAGGGTATTTAGCCGGGCAGTTCAATATTTGAAAGATAATTGATCAATTTAATTTGATTTATTATATATTTATTGCAGATCATTCAAACAACAACTTATAAATTCTGTCAAAGTAGCCTAGCTACTTCTCACAACGACGGTAAATGAACCCTTCCTCTTGGAGATAGGGTCATTATTTTTTCCTTTAATTATTTTTCTTTTACAAACCTCAAAGTTACGTCTTTTCATAAAGGGTGTCTTTTTCTCTTAGATGTGATTTCGCCTAAATCCAAAGGGATACCAGGGCATGCTTCCTTCTTCAGTCTCGGTATCGGGTTGGAGTAACCCCAATTTGCGAGCTGGGTGTGATGACGCTTGAAACATTCGAAAGAAAAGTGTTTAGAACACAAATAGTTATTGCTTGTTGGTGTAAATTTATCCCTTCTACATAAATGAGTCCAATTTCGTCTGAGGTCTTTGGCAGCAGGGAAATGGAAGAAGTGGACATCGATTGTTTTCCAACTGCGGTTATTGCAACCATATGCCGAACAGAACGGCATTTTGAACTGACGGGCTACTCTTACGTCACATTAGGTCAATGACGGAAATCACCGATTCGTTTTGCATATCTATACCGAAGCTATACAGAGCCTCTAGCCTAATCGAAGCTGTCTTCCGGAAGTGGTATTTTGGCTGTTGTTAGTCGGCAACGAAAGTGATATGAAGTAATAATAAACACAAGTAGCATAAAATGGGGCTTTAAAATCCTTTAAAGATAATCCTCGGTCACATTGAAGATCATCGGGACATTAAGCCCTAGCACGCTTATAGAATTAAATGACACACACGAATCGGTCTTAAAGGATCCCATAGTGAATGTCCATGTTCCTAAGGATTTTGAATAACCCAATCTTACCATTCTTTACTTCAAACGAAACTTTAAATCAACATATCTCTTACCGAGGATGATCAATCAATATCCTTTAATTAGTTTTGAATTAGAATTCCTTTAATCTGATATTTAAACATGATTGGTGAAAATTGTTTGATTTATCTTTCCTCATTACTAGCGTGAATTCTAATAAACACGATTGTACGATTTTTTTCTTTGTATTCATGTGTAATTAGTTATTCTATTTTTGTAATCGTTATAAGTAACATGTATCCTCAATCAAAATTCCTTTTTCACAAAATTTTCGACTTCTTATTTAGATATTTAACTAGAATAATTACTGTACATTTTCATGAAATAGAAGGATCCTGTTTAACTGAAGGTAAAGGTGGAAAATGAAAAACTATTTAATGCAAAGGTCTGCCATGGCTTAAAAATAAGAATCAATTGAAATATTTTATGACTGCTTCCTTTGGATAACAAGATATCCCTTAGCATAGCATTGCGATTCAAGTTATGGCATGGGAATGTTGTATTTACACAAAAATTGAACAGCCTTAGTTTATACTTTCCTCTTTCAAAATGTCCGATATTATTAAGTGCATTGGAGCACAGTTTTAGCTGATCTGGCCTGAAAGGACCAATAAGCCAATGGTATGGCGGCTAGCGTCCGTCGTCCATCAATCTGTAAACCTTCAACTATTCCATCTTCTCCAGAACCATTTGCTCAGGGAACCTTAACTCTTGTGTACAGACTCCATGAACAATGAAGGTTTGAATTATTGGTGTTATCACCCTGTGAACCCTACTAAGAGTAACATGGGCTACGTCCTTATAATCTATTCATCTTCTCTTCCAGAGGCAAGAGATCTGGAAAGCTGAAACCTTGTTTACAGAGTCCTTCGTTGACGAAGATTACGATAAATGGATTTGGTGATCCTGCGATAGCTCATACATTGTATTGTGACCCTTTTACCATTTATAAAATGAATTATAGATAGCCTCATGCTACAGAGCCAATGACTCTTTTTTACGTTTTAAAACTTCAAATTTCCTCAATGGGTATATGTAATTGTTTTAACCTCACTGCGTCTAACAGTTGAATACATGTTGCCATTTTTGTGCGATCACCCTTTAAGCATCCGTAGGTTCTTTTCAGGACTTCATTTATTGATAAAAAAAAATGCAGATTGTTTTGCAATTGGTAACATTTATCTTTCCGTAAGATCATTATTGTAAATCCGGTCCGCTAGAGTGCCTTTAAGGGCGTTGATAAATCCACAAGGAATACATTGGATACAAAGAACATGTAGGACATTATTATTTATCATTTGGTGACGCCATCAGAGGCATTTTCACTTTGGAAGATTGAATGGGAATCCGGCAATGCCCTTTTTTGTAAAAAAAAAACACATTTGCAGTTCGTGCTCATGCAAAAGCGTGTATTTACTGTCATGCATGAATGCATGCACTTGGCTATCCGTCTCGTTGACAACCAAACCATTCGTTTCGAAAATATATCTATTAGAGACAGTGTTAAGTATGTTCAACGTAACAAACTTACAGCTCGAGAAGCATATTTTGGGGTGATTTTAACCATATGAGAATATACACGTGATGATCACGCAGTCAGCTTATGTTCGCGATGATATGAACATCCATTTAATGGGATATTCTCGTTCAGAAAAGACATCGAGATAAGAACGCGGTACAGGAAGATTTATTGTAGCGCTAAAGGAGGAACGTCAACAACGACTAAGCTGCTCACATAAACAGAACTAGCTGCAAAACGGACAATGTGCTGCAACGAAAATAACAGCTCTCTACTTGAATGACGCTCCCACATCCATGCAACTATAGCCTCCATCGTATGGAGCACACATTAGTATGCAATAACTGCTTTGGATGTGCACGTTAGCGGATTGGAGAATCATGGGGGAAAGAATCAAACATATGTTGTTAAGTCGCCACCCTACTCGTTCACCTATGACACGTTACAATATTGAGGCGATCCGAGAAGTAAACAAATCGTATAAATCGATCAATGTCTACATCAATAAACTATTAATAATTCTGACCAGCCTGCCCCGAGACATGGCCAGTTTGAATCAATATATAAAGCGTTTCAAAGCATGTGTGCTAATATTACCACAACACCGCCAATAGCTGTAGTCAAAACGGTTGGTCAGTCTTGCTTATCATGTGGGGTCAGTGATTGAAAAGGCTAGATATACCGAGGACATTGACTTTACCGAACAATGTTTTTCATTCTTGTGTCTCAATTGTCTGTTAAAATAAGAATATTGATATGGATCTACTTCGAGCAACTAACCAGGCCATCATTGTGCCACTTACAAAGAAACAATTTGATTTGCTTTGTAAAAGGTTGTCTATTATGAAAACGTATGTACATTTTTAAAGTAATATTTTCATGTTTAGTTGCCATTTTTATGCAATGGATTTTAACCAAAGAGATGTGATCTGCTGTTGGTCAAAATACTCTTTTGAAATTCTTTAAATACTACTGTCACACTACGCTTTCAACTTTAAAAAAAAACCGATTTTTTTTTACAGTGTACAAACAACCCTTTTGAAAAACAAATAAAGAAATGTAACACTTTATGATCTCGCATTGTCGACATTGTACCACAATTATGGACTAAGTCATTGCTGTTCGAGCAAATTATCATAGTGGGATGGAACAACATTACTACTTGGCGTCTCAAATATATTCTTTGGGTAGCGGAGAGAAAGTAATAAGTAACATAATCAATCCGGTGATTATTTCAGTCGGAGTTTAATCCAAATAAGGATTATTCAAATCGGTTTAGCTATTCTATTTACAGTTGACCCTAAGACTCGACCTTAACCAGTGTTCATTTTATGAAATATACTGAAGGTGGCAGACGTTTTGTGTTATAATTTGCAACAATTACCTGTCGTTCTCTTTTAAGCAAGATCACTGTTACAAGTCTTTGTGGTTTCGATGACAACCGCGAAATCGACGCTAAAGAAGATCCCGTACAAGAAATTGTTAAAAAGTGTAGACTAACCAGACGTTAACAGAAATTCGATATATTGAGGATTTTTCGTATCCAGCAGATACGGTCTTCATGTCATGATCGACGTTTTTGACCAACACCGATGACAACGACAGGGCATCTTGTTCATGAGCCATATTATTATAGATATAATATGCGGGTCCAGTAGACAACACTTAAAGTCTCTGTTTGAAAGATTGGAGTAAAGTGTAGCTAAGGAGACGGACTACAATATGTCTGAAACATTCAAAGAGGTATTGCTAGCTATGAAAGAGGACAGCTGTGAAAATATATCGAAACTGCACCCAGATTCAGACATGTTTGATTCCAGTGATGGCGCAATGGACGCCTTCAGACGAGGATCATTCGATACGCAGGCCGATTATCGTCACACGAGCAGACGACATTCTCTACAGCACATCCGGTGGGCAGACGATCACAGGAAGAAGCTGGCTGTCACCAAACCTAAAAAGCTTAAGAGCGCCCAGAAACCCAAAACATCTCCACGGTCGATTCTCAAGACACCAGAACCAAAGTGAATTATGTTGACGTGTTATAAATGTGATACAGAAGCACTTGCTACACATAAGCTATTGGGCCGTGATTTTGTGACGACAATTTGGTCCTGTGTGAATAAGTGTTGTAAACAAGATTGTGTATTTAATGTGCAAATTTTGTTTAAAATGGAACATATCAGAACGCACGTGAAGAAATGATAAGATTTGATGGAAAACTCTTTCTTTTCGCACTTCTGTTTTCTATGCGCCTGTCCTCTTTGGCTCTGTATTATCAAATAGATTTAATAATGATTTAATGATTGAATTTATTGAAGATTTTCAGCATTCAACAAATACTGCAAAGATACCTTTCACTCCAAGGAATCAGTGTTCTTTCAGTTATGTGTTTTAAAAGGCTATTTTAAGATATCGTGCATGGTTGATTCTATCAATATGATCATATTTGCAATGTTGTGTAGTTGTTTCAATTTCTTGATAATCCATGCAGGGAAGTCGGTTTGTGTGTATCGATGGACATCTAAATTACATATCTAGATTTACTTAAAAGTGTGTGCAACTGTGCCTTTAATTCACATTTTAGATATTGTGATTTCTCCTTTCTATGTCGACTTTATCTTGCCTCTTCAGTTAACGAGTCCATAACTTTATAAGAAATCTCCAGGTAAGTGCTTCGCAAAGCTTTCGTCAACAACCCACTCGTCTTAACATTAATCAAAACTGTGTTACTGGGTTATTACGATCTCGTTTAACGTGTGTACATGTTATACCCTAATTAACCGTATTTCTCTCTATGTTTGAGACAATAAAGACTAAGTGCTACAGAACATCTGTTCCATCGTTCTTTCTTCAGTGCTACACTTGTGATACTCTCAATCCAGGACAAAACTGACCTCAGTCGTCATACCGTAACTATTATGATAAACATGCATGAATGTCTTCTGCCTCTCTCTGCGAACAGCGGTTCAGATGTTTTCAACATTTTTTTTTACAATCAATTCATTCCAGTGCTGTTTGGTCATTTCTATATTTTTATATTCCCAATTTGCCAAATATTTCAGCTCTATCAAAAGTTACTTTTTATCATATACAAATATACTAAACATTTGAAAAGGGGGGTGCATTAGCACCAGTTTTAATTTTCATTTGAAGCGATGTGAACAATCAAACAATCTTTATTTCAGTACTGAGGAGGCCATAGGCCTATAGTACTTTTTATTTATACATCTTTCTTAACATCATTGCTTGGTGAATGAATACTGCAACATGTGCATGCAGGAGTGTACCTATCTGCCACGTACCACTCGGATGTTTGAAACGTCCAATCCTCGCTCTATAGAGTGAAATACCAATCATCATGAATGGTAATCAATGCTACAACCCTTACCGGCTATCTGTGGGAGTTTTTACGTACGATGGTTATGAAAATATGATATTACCAGACTTTTTTTCTTCGCATCTGATTTTCACAGCTTCTCGTTAGGGGCAAATAACTCTGTTTAGATCAAAAACCCTGTAAAAAATTCCTCAAAACCGATTATATCTTTCCCTTCCCATTCCCATTAAGGTCCTGATTTAGAAGAAACTTGAACTAAACATTAATAAATTAGTATTGTGCATGACTTTAGAAACAGACGTCGGATAAACTGAGTTCAATTGATTACGTGTGGCTTATAGAACAGCTACGGTCATATCATTTATATTCCTAGCAATAGCCTTGACTAATGAATGTAGTAACTGATATTTGTCGGTCAGTGTGTTGCTGGATGGCCTTGTGATGGTCATTGTAGTTGGACAACAGCGACACCTGGTTCCCTTGACCTGTCCAGTCGACAAAGGGCAGATATAGAGATACATCACACGAATGATTCAATGAAGAAGTCAGCTTAATTGTGTCCATTGTCCACCTGGGTCGTATCTGGACAAAGGATAGGTGTGTAGATATATCAAATTGGTAACTGTTTCAAGGTGGAAGTCATGTTTATACATTGTCCACTAGCCCGACATGGAGTCCCCTTTAGTGGACACGCGATGTATATGTAGATACGCATTATAAGTAATGGTTTGGACACGAATTCGTTATTAGAATTACCAGGTTTATCTGGCAGACAAATTTTAAGATTATTAAAACACGTAATGTTTTGGTAAGGTGGTTTTGTTCTTTTGTTTCGTTTTCTAAAAGTGGTCTCACTTAATGGACTTAATCTTTGAAATAAAGGTTTATATGCGTCAGTTACACATTTTGTTTGACTTCGTTTAAGATATCTTTATTTCCAGTTAAGGTACGTAATTTTGGATTTGTTAGTGAAATATGACTACAAAGGTAAAACAAAAATCGACTGCAAAGTAAACACTAAGAAATTTGCCCAATTTTCTTGTTTTCAGGGCCTCTGTCGTTTTTTTGATTCCACATTTTATCACATTTTACCAGATAAGGTTGTTTCATAATATACGAAACGAAGATATCCCTCCTTGTTGTTTGCATGGTTTCTTTTAACCGCTACATTCAGGTAACAAACTCTCTGAATACCAAAGATAAATATTTGCAAGAACAATTAAGAATATATATTACAACGTGTTATTTGCACTGCTCACTTTGGATCGTTGCATCCAGTAGATGTACCTAAACAGAAAATGTCCTCAAAAGAAAACCATGGACAATATTACGACTCGTTAAACATATTAACCTTTATCCAAACTTGTTTTAGCTACCTAAATCCCGGTGTGTATTATATGTTGTGTGTTACATTTGTATGCTGTTAGCGGGTTGGGTCAAATTCCGAAAATTACAGGTTTTACTTATACATGCAAAGTCATTGATAAGTAACTCTTATTTTGGTGTTGTGTTGATATTGTATTCAATTCCAATTTAACAAGTGTTTTGCTCCTCTGAAGGGACTTTTCAATGTTGATTATCATCCTCGGTAACCAAGGGCTTAATGTTCCGATAGTTCACAATCACCCCTTTGTATTTTCATAAGAAAAACTGTACTTAAATTACCCTACATTTGTACATTGAGTTATGTTAAGAAACAGTAACCCAAATAAACAGTTTGATACGAGATGCTGAAATAGTTTGTGTGTAACGCCGAGATCAAAACAAACGCTTTCAGCGTATGCTTAGAAGTTTGAATTTTGAAATTCGAAGAAAAACTATTTCTCCTGATTGGCTTTAAACAAAACCGTGTGAGCTAAGTGCACAGTGTCCCCAATTCAAGAACAACGCGTGTATCACACGTCGTTTGAGAGGCTGGCAGTCGAATCAACATAGCAGTTTCATCAGCTTCTTTAAATCAAGGGCGTACAGATTTTCCTTATAGATAGTCCCAGAGGTGTCTGAGAAGAGGATCGGAACATTGAGCCCTGGTTTACCGAGTGTGTGTGTTTAAATTATAAATCTTTAAGGCTCGTTTCTGCGGTGAAATTTGTTTGCAGATCCACAGTTTACAACCTCAGTTGCACCTAAGAGTGTGATCAACGTATGAATTGTAATTCATAATAATCGTGTAGGTACAATATGTTGATACAAATATGTACATGTTTGTTTTACCGACCATGGCATAGATTTTATCGATGCGCTCAAATTTAATATATTGCGATCGATACTTCATTACCTTGAAAAGATTCTTACTCGACAATAAAGATTTCATAGTAACATGAGCCTTTTTAACAATTAAAACTCCATTGTAATGTTTCTCTTTATATGCAGTAAATGTATGGAAGAACTGCCTAAGCAAATGTGTAAACAGTGAAGAAATAATTGAAACAAGCTGTGGAAGGGAGGGGTGTAATCTTACGGATATCGATACATTCTCTCCCCACAGAGGTTACTCCGTCATAATTTCCTGTACGAACTTCTGTTCTAATGTCTAGAAATGTTGAAGCCTGATTGGATGAAATCAAACTTAGTTTTGTAATCAGCGACGCCGTTTCATTCGAGGATCCTCGGTTATTTACAGGATACTGTCACTGTTCTCGAGAGCATCATTGTGTAGGCCTCGGTGACAACATATAGGTTATCAATTCATGCGGTGTTTTCATTGGCTGAAATGTTACAAGGAAGTCCAATTTGCAGTATTGTGCCGCTAGGGGAAGCCCGGGAAAAGCTCGTATGAAAACAGGCTCGGAGGGGAACGAGCTACCTCCGTGGGAAGAGAATTTACACTGAATCGCCGGTAAGTGAAAAATAACAAAGTTGATAAACAAAGAAATATCCTAGAGAATTTACACTGAATCGTCGTTAAGTGAAAAGTAACAAAGTTGATAAACGAAGAAATATCCTAGAGAATTTACACTGAATCGCCGTTATGTGAAAAATAACGAAGTTGATAAACGAAGAAATATCCTAGAGAATTTACACTGAATCGCCGTTATGTGAAAAATAACGAAGTTGATAAACGAAGAAATATCCTAGAGGATATACACTGAATCGTCGTTATGTGAAAAATAACAAAATATCCTAGTCTTCTTATGCATCATTCTAAAAAGCACAAAATCTAATCACAACGTAACACTTTATGACATTTATTAATTTTATTGCTTAAGTGCAAGATACAGATGAAATATTACTAAGCCACGAACGCAAGTTTAGACAACCCATCACAATATCATAGTGCGAATAATTGATAAATTATTAAAAATAAATATGAAAATTATATCTTGACGTCCTTTGCATATCTTATTTCCAATAACCGTTACCTTAAATCAAATTAGAATATCATATGTTTGAACTGAAGCTTCATTAGAAAAAACAATTGTGAAAAATACTGAATCCGTATTAATCTAAAGCAGAATTTTTAGCAAAAGTAAGATTGCAAATCACTTCTCACACATATCCCTCTTGCAAGTTAATCTACAACAGTCAATATTTCTTACAGTTTCCTTTTCTTTAGAATTGACTTTGGTTTCTTTTTTTCACTGAGAGTAACCTCACTTGTTGAGATTGTTGACTTGTTCAAGAACCCACTCGTGGTCTCCAAACTGTCAAAGGTTTCGTCTGCCCAATGAACAACCTGTCGTCTGCCCACATCAGTTTGTTTCTTGTTTTTACCCTCGAAGCAATGCGAGATTTCTTGAACGTCGAGAGATCCCCTCCTGAACATGTTCACGGTTGCTGACTGGTGGCAAGGGTCAAGGTCGTTTGAAGTTTCACCATCTCCCTCAATTTCGAATCTCTCCAGAAGAGCGAGGGCTTGCAGGAAATCCATTGAGGCCATTTAGAAGATTCTGAAAAATGGAAAAATCAATAATGACAACATCATTATTTACCTCTTTTTAGATTTATCAACCATCGACTCATATGAACCTTATTGAATTTCAAAATTTGTCACTAGTTTAACTTTTGCATTTGTAGTGGGAATTCACCCTTCAAGGCCCACTTCGCATAATTCTCAACCATTGCTTATTCATATCTTGCTACAACACGCCAAAATTCGTGGTTTCAGTGCCCCAATCTGCATTAAGTCATACCCCATAAGAGAATTCTGATTAAACTTTCGAGTTCAGGTGCGGTTAGTTGAAAAACTTGCACAGAAAAAGTACAAACAAACAATGAGATTCTTCATGTTCAAATGATCGACAATGGCGCTAGAAATGCGTTGCGGGGAAAATTAGCCAAACTTGGAATCTGGATGAAAATTGCAGGACGGTTAGTTCCTATAGAATAATGATACAACATGTATACATGAATAGATGCAAAAAGGTTAGAATACATCGAAACGAACGTATGTTAATCTAAGATAAACTCAGTCGATATGTACTTCTTCTCTTCATAAGCTATGTTGATGAAGAGATCAAACATCATTTGTGATAACTCCATCTTCTATCCAAGTTTAAAATCCATCCATTTTTTATTTATCTTCTACTTTACCATTGACATATTGTAATCCGCTTCAACTCATCCAGAAGGAATCGGTTTTTAATACAACAAAATAGTATGGTACAAATCTGAATTTTGCAATGATTATGTGCTCTTTCAAGGAAAAAATAAAACGTGTATTCTTTCAAAAGCAACAGGTATTGGAACATCGATGGATGCCTCCGTTAAGATATAACACTTATCGTTCTAAAATTTACCATTATCGAACGGTTAATAATATAAATTTATTAAACTGCAGATATATCAGTTAAACGACTCTAATATAGACTACCACTTACAGAGAAAAGAGATATTCGAAGATAACTTATAGAATGAGAAAATGCGTCAGAGATTAACATGGAGAGCTTATCAACAACAATGTGAATAATGTTAATGAAAATAAACTAAAAATCCTGAAAAATACTACAACTAAAAAACCATTGTTCAATTACAGATTTGACACAATAAAATAAACCTTCATACATACTTTCAATAAAAATTCATTTTCAATTCACATCCTACCTCCTGAAGGTATACCAAAGAGGAAAATGGAATCAACTGCACACCTTCCTCGAGTCCATGAAATTCTTACTATAAAAGACACGATCTTGATGCAGTGCGGCGAGTGAGTCGAAGCCTGGCTGTAGAGAATGGGGCTCAGACAGTGATCAGACTACGGAATACCTTGTGATTCCTGGCACGATGCCAAACTCAGGAATCCCATGGACTTCCAAATAACGTGTCAATTATCATTACAGAAATAGCGTTAATGGCAATTGCCAGTCATCATCAATGAACGTGTAGATAGTTGTGGATACCTATTGTTGATTTGAAATATATGATGGCAGTACATAGTTTAATTATTTTATCGATTGTGAGCAGAAATGTTGGGTCATTTTGACATCACTTACATTTTTATGATTTATGAGATTAGGACACAGTCCTCACAGGTTTTACATCTCTCATGCAGGTGAAATCTTTGACTGGATATCTGTCTCATTGTGTGAACCAACGAAACGAAATATTCTAGCACTCAAAAAACGAGTATTCGTTGAAGTGATGACTGTCTACAAAAATTAGAGTTTAAGCCAATTTGTCAAATTAATATTTTTTTTGCAATCCAAATCCCCGAGCACACCTCTCTGTGTTCAATATTCTTGAAATATCCGAGTAGAGAGGGTACACAGACTTTGAATTTGAAATAATTTGAAATATAAATTGATCACGGTTTTGATAACCTTAAATAATTCGTGTTATCATTTCATTTACCGATTGAGTATTACCTGACCAAGGAAGACTCTTCTTTTTAAATACGATATGTACATATGTAGACCTATGCTAACACAATATTCAACACAATAACATTTTCCTTAGAGATGACTAATGTATTTAACGCTTTTGTAAACAAACGTGCCCGTCAGCTTGTACCTTTTAAACTAGGCGACTAGGTTCTATCGTACTTAAAAGGAGACAAAAGATATCAACAATTTATTGTCTCAATGACATTAGAATTTTAGCTTTCAAGGCCAAACCCAAATCAAAGATACAATACTGATGTTAGAAAGATCAACGTCATATGTGATTAATGATTGTTAGGTAAGTCTCAATTAATTTAAATTCATAACTTGTCTATACATGCATTATACATGATACGTCAATAACACATAGTAATCTGTAATGATGATTGAACCAATCGCAGTGCTGTGTTTCAGATCACGTGGTCAGTTGTTCACGTCACGTTTTTAACCATGCGGTTTATTAACCTTATATATGCTATATTATGTATCAGAAACTGAATTATAATCTAATTCTTATTGATTTACACTTTTTAATTTTTATGGTATATGTACGTTTTCTCATGAAACAATGGCATGTTTACTTGCAATGCACTGTCGCAAAGACATTTTCTTCACGAATATGGGTGTATGGATGACTAAACACATGTTTTATTTCCTGAAAAACATGAATGTGTTTTACATTAAATGTCTTATAAGCTATTTAACAAATATTGTTGTTAAAAAGCATTTAAAAAGCAAAATGAAAACAAGTAACCCGTTATTAACAAAATGTCCATTATTAATCCAACATTCATTCACAGTTTTGTTGCATAAGGTACACACGTGTGAACCCAATGGATCACTAGTCGACAAAAGGATTCCTATTGGTAGATCAATATGTCACGAGTCAGCACCTAAAGTCGCAAACTTAATACATAATAACAATGGACCTAAACCCTTACCCTGGCATGTACACCCATTACTGTATATAACTTCAAGCCAATTCAATTTCTGCGGTTCTCAGTCTTTATACTCACTTAGGTAGTTCATTTATGCGTGATGATTTCTGAGAGAACTTTATGGTGTTATTTTATACAAGTGATCTTCATCGAAAATGCACAAATATACTCACAAGTATTATGAGTAGAGATGCAAATGCATCCAGGTTTTAAAATCTAAGAACGTTCCGGTGATAGTACGTGGATATGAAAACCTCAATGCCTGAATGTTTAGTATATATTATATATTGTGTATAATGACAGCTTTCATAATACCTACTCCTGATCTCCATAGTTAACCAGTGGTATGTTATGCAACAGACGCATTGGAAGTTGTCCAAAATAACGTGACTGTCAAACATCATGGTGCAATTACCGTTGACATGTATTATATGCAAGGACTTAATAACCACATTTTCAGACTGATCACACGTTACTGACACCGCCAACGGAAGATCCAGGTAAACAAAACAACAATGGCTTTAGCAATAGATCTCACGCTATGAATTGAATTAAAAAGGATTATTATCATTTATATAAGTCTCCTGGTAAATAATGAGTTCTACGTTCTACACAACGGTGCGTTAGGTAAGCGATGTGCAAAAAAATTGTATGAATCAAGTCTATCATGAAGGATGATAACCGTCAAAATGAATTTACACTGAAAAATGTCTACTGACGACTGTAACCATGAAAGGCAAGACACTGTGTTCACAATGAAACTGAAGAGTTAGTGTTGATTATTGATTTTCAGCTATGAAATGAGCAAGCATTCAGAAATTCAACTGAAAGCATCTAATGAAGGTTTATTTGCGCTCCCTGAACATCAATGATACCTCAGGTATTCTATTCCAAAGTTACATCAATGTGGGTATACCGCATGCGTTTTCTTACATGTAAATCTTCTCTTCCATATTTGCAAAGATATGGATATACTGTATGTATACTATAAGTTCTTCTTATACGCAAAAGTTCAACAGTGTAGAAATAGTTCATGAAATACTTTAGGAAGTCTATCATCTACAGTTATAGCAATATGAACATACTGCACGAATGCTGTTAAGTAGTCTATCACAAGTATATATCACAGTTACAGGAATATGGATAGTGTATGCATGCTGTTAAGTAGTCTATCACAAGTATATATCACAGTTATAGGAATATGGATAGTGTATGCATGCTGTTAAGTAGTCTATCACAAGTATATATCCCGGTTATAGGAATATGGATAATGTACGCATGCTGTTAAGTAATCTGTCACAAGTATATATCACAGTTATAGGAATATGGATAATGTATGCATGCTGTTAAGTAGTCTATCACAAGTATATATCCCGGTTATAGGAATATGGATAATGTACGCATGCTGTTAAGTAATCTATCACAAATATATATCACAGTTATAGGAATATGGATAATGTATGCATGCTGTTAAGTAATCTATCACAAGTATATATCACAGTTATAGGAATATGGATAATGTATGCATGCTGTTAAGTAGTCTATCACAAGTATATATCCCGGTTATAGGAATATGGATAATGTACGCATGCTGTTAAGTAATCTATCACAAGTATATATCACAGTTATAGGAATATGGATAATGTACGCATGCTGTTAAGTAGTCTATCACAAGTATATATCACAGTTATAGGAATATGGATAATGTACGCATGCTGTTATGTAGTCTATCACAAGTATATATCACAGTTATAGGAATATGGATAATGTACACATGCTGTTAAATAGTCTATCACAAGTATATCACAGTTATGGGAATATGGATAGTGTATGCATGCTTTAAATTCTCCCCAAACCAAAGTTCAACATTACGGATATACCCGCTTACCTTTTAGATCTGCCGCTGCACAATTTATCAATATGGTTATACTGCATGCATGCTTCTTAATTTTCCCTTCGACAGATACAGTTACAATAATATAGATATACTTTATGGATGCTCCTATTCTGGATATATGGATAAATTGTATGCATGCTCTTATGTCTTTTCTACCACCTTTACACAACATTGATATCCTGCATGCATGCTGTTAGGTCGCTCCCTTTTTCAATTCAACAATATTGATTCACAGTATGCGTGTTCTTCGTTTTTTCCCTCCACATGGACAACAAAGTGGATATATTGCATGCATGTATACTTTATACTGCACGAAATTCCCCTTCCACAATGTAATCAATATGAATAAATTACGAATGTTTGGTTATGAAACAACTATTTTGGATATATTTGATGTAATCTCCTTATACCTTGATTAAGGCAATATGGTCTTGTGCTGTCCATTTCTAACCATACTGTCACTTTCAAAGGCCTTATGATGTCAGTCTTTTTAAAAGAGTAGGTAAAACTAGTTGGGAAAGTTTGATATTCCTCATTGCCAAGCATTTGATATCATATTGTTCATATTGTAGACGACATTGACTCAACAATCATTGTTAGAAACATCTGTGAAATGTATACCTTACAATAAGCGTAGTTAACAGCGTCAACCGTCTAGTTTGACAAATAAGATAATTGCCAGGGTTGCCAAGGTCAGTTGACCAGAAAGAGACCAAACATCACCTGGAGATGACCTCACGTGACAAATGCAATCAAACGGGATAACCAATATCAGATGCAACACTGCGTGGTAACACTGTGAAACCACGGGCAATTTATAACCGTGTCTTGTTGGATAGAAACGATAATTGGCGTTAATGAATACCTGGGTGGTTACAGAAACAGTTTTTCCAATTGGTCTGTTTTGAATGTTAAGCTTTATTTCGCAACATCTTATACTTGTTTATTAAAACTAGAACAGGATAACATTTTTAGAAGAACATGTTTTGAAAATTGTGTTCTTTCGTATTGGCGGTTGTTTAGACTGCCTGTTGATCGAGCTAGGTATGATGAGGAGGATAGGAACGGTACATAAATATCAGATAACATGACATTGGTCTTATGTTTTCAATCATCTTCACGACACCACCATCTTAAAAACTTACAGGTTGTATTGGTGATGGCATTTTTACACAATTTTGTTTAGTTAGTTAGACCTTTCATTTCTAAAGTACAAACTAGATTTTATGATTGTAACGTACTTTGCATATATGACAGACTTTACAATTTCATTCCTAGAACAACAAAAGCACAGAATTTATCCACTTCTGGTTGAGATTTTGACTGTTTTCTCTCATACATCAACAGTTAAGGCATAGAAGAAAATCATATAACAAGGCCTTTCAAAAATGGTACAGTTGTAGGCATGGTATTTTAAAAATTCCTTGAAAGCACTGTGGCTCAACTAACTAAGTGTCTTAACTTACATGTACGTCATTACCTAGAGGTAACACAATGTGGATACAGAATGTAAGATATTGAAAGTCTTTTGTTGTAAAAAACTCTTCCTCCCCATAAAAAGAATTTGCAAAACGAAATCGTTTTTTCCTAACTGCATATGCTTAACAAATAGTATAGACTAACTACCCATGTGTACTTAATTCCTTAATACTTTAACTTTAGACGAATAAATAAACATTAATTAAGAAAAAAAGAGAACAAGTTTCAGATACATGATATACAAGTACAAATTCATTCACTCCATTATACTTTTTGTCGATCAAAATGCATCTCCCCATATACTAGGCAAGAAGTTTCAAATGCATGTTTTGCAAATATGTGATTACATAACGATTTGGCATTTTTATAATTGTCATTTCTTGTATAAACATGCATAGGACGCGCATAGTTGCCTCCACGGTAATACTATACAGTACAGTAGACAGGTTACCGGAAGTGTTACGATAAACAATGGTAAATAGTGTCATATGATATATGCATTGAAGCGACCCTTCAATCCTCTCGACTGACTATCTCATGGTCTCTTCATTCTCTTCTCTATACATCACACTATTGTCTAATTCTAACGAAAAATACACAGATTAAGGAAGTAACATTTTTTTCAATGTAAATTGTTATCTTTTGGTAAATTAATATTCTCTAGGTAATATCACACTGTTAGGGTACACCTTTAGCATTTAAGAACTTAGTTTTAATATGTTTGTAACAGATTCAGAATGTAACATTTTCTTTGTACATTCATATCTTTAGGTAACATTCTCAAGGTAATTTCTCATTGTCAAGAAAAAACCTAAGACAAAAGGATTACAACGAGAAGTCAATATGTTATCAAAAGTGTTACAGTGAAGTTAATCATTAGTCAATCAACGGTTATAATATCTGTTTTTCATGATTATCAATGGCATCTATACTTACAGCGTTTTTAGCATATGTGAGTGGCATTTAATTCATTGATTCATCAAAATAGTGAATGGAATGTGTCTTATGATTTGTATATGTGTTCTTGTGAATTGGGTAAACCTAGCACAACTCGTGATATACCAACTGTACCAATAACTCTCGATCGAGATAAGCTGGCATTGAAAAAATACCACCCTTGTTATGTATTGCTTATGGCTAATTCCAGGAAGTTCTAAGTCATCTTAGTTCCTATCCCAAATAATGATCAAGTGTTTTGACAACGATGACATCACATGTTCGCTATAACATGCACTACCCTAAAGGTAGCACCTGCCCGTCACGTTAGTGAGGCAAAAATAGCTTTTCTAAAAGACTTCCCGAAAAGACATTGACATATTTGGCACATTCTCTTAACATTTGACTCACGTTCGCGTTAATAAATAAACACTTCTCTTTCTCATAAGAAAGTAAGTTGACAGAACAGTAGGACAAAGTGGAGATTTTTCAGTATTCTAAAATTTAAGAGTTGTGGGGAAGAGCTTTGCGGTTTAAAAATATGAAGACTTTCTAAGAAAACTTTCAGCGACATAGAGTAAGTCTCATGCATACCTTACGTAAGCTTGACCTTCGATCAGGTACTACAATGTTCGGTGACGTCTTAATCAGTGACCCATAACCGTATTTCAACTTCAGTAATTGTGGTAGGGAGTCATGCACCGTTCTAAGATTACGCTTCGAGATTACAAGCCAATCCCCTCAATGGGTGTACCATTCAGAACAAAGGGTGTTTACGTTTCAGATTGTAAAGTAAAGACACGCCAATAGACGATGATCAAGCCATGACAAGAAAACTAATTTTTTTAAAAAAGTTGTTCTGAAAATTTCATAATAGTTGATTTTATGGCGATTTTTACGTCGGTATTCTTCTTTAGCAATTTTAACTGACAATTGAATGAAAGGCCAAAATTGTCAAAAAAATTAAATCAAATTTCATCAAATAAGACAGTACTGAATAATTTCTGTTTGTAGATATGTTGTGAAAACTTAAGCTGGTTGCTTTATTGTTACTCTGTGAAAAGGATGTTCATGTCAAGTACAATAACTAAAGAGAATATATATGTAATGAAAGGTAATTTCAGCTTCGTTCTAGAGCGCGATTTTGAACGAGATTTTCAAAATGTTCATGACATTTATAATGCATTTAAATATTATTTATGTTGAATTTTTGTTAAAGTGACATAATTATGCGTTAGTTGCAACATGTTCATGGTAAAATATTTATATAAAGCCCCTAATTGGACTCGTATAGCATATTTATCTCCAAAAACAAACATGTATATGGTTATAAAAAAATCTCAATGAAAATCAAGCAAAAGCGTTTATACACGTGTTAGAGTCAATATCAATATTACCGATTACGTGACTACTAGAACCTGGAAAGAGGACAAGTTCTAGTGGTTAACGACTTCATTATTGCAGGAATGCAACGTTCCGGGTTATAGTAAGCAAGTCAGGATTGCGACGTTTCTGTGTAATTGCGAACCCCGTTATAAAGCGAGTCTTCACCGAAACGTCGCAATCCTGCAATAAGTAAGTTGTAAATCCATAGAAATTGTTCTCTATTCATCTCACCAACTTTTATATGCCTCTGAAAGACGTCATATTTATAATATGATTTACTAATCAATACCATCAATACCATCAATGTCAATATGTCTGATGTGGATTTCCAAAATAATGCTTGACTAAATTACGTGAGTCAGAACTAACACAATTTCTGGTTTGAAAAGCACTCACAACAATAACTTTTTAGTTTGTCGTCATACTAAACTTTTGGTTTACAATGGTTACTTTGTAACAGTCAGTAACTTTTATCAAATAACATCATTGATAATACTTGATATATGTGACTCGAGGCTTAATACCTAATGTCAATGTGATGTTTCTTAAACAAAGTGGAAATAGTAGCAACATAATAGAATAACAATAAAAACATTTTAACATAGTTCCATGTTCATTCATTTTGTTTGCGATAACTCAATATAGATAATTTTTCATTATATTATAAAAATCATTAGTTTTCCAATATATTTTCTTACGGAACAAACTGTAAATTATATAAACATTTGACAAATATCAATACATTGTCTTATATATCTATACTTAGTTTCATACAATGTTACTTCAGAGGTATAGTCATTTTTTTCGAAACTTGTACTTTTGAAAACTATAAGTTCCCCCCCCCCCCCCCCCCCCCCCCCCCCCAATCAATTATTATTTGAGAAAGTACCCTGGTACAATAGAATGTGTTCATATAAAATGTGTCTAATTCCATGTATCAAAATCAGCAATACTGCTGTTAGTTACAGAAGATATAATCAAATCTTACCCCTTAATAAGAAATCCAGCTAGATTAATAGAACCGTAGGTATTACACCAAAATAACACAGGTGAGAATAGGGTGGTCTGAAAACATGACTTGTATGTATGCAATATCAGACCTGTTGTCAATATAAACTAATAAGTACGTGGACGCAAGCGGTTCCTTAAAAGTGCTGTGTGTGAAATGAAAAGAAACGTCGTTGTCATAGAATGTGGCTCAGATCAAACGTTCATACAAATTGTTAAGATCCACCCCACTGCGGTATTGTGTTAAGGTGAAAGCTTACGCCATGTTTCTTTCACTTGATACAAAGTTTTCAATTCATATACTATATTTCTACTTGGTATGAACATGTGAGGATTTAGGTTTTGAGAGAGGCCAGGTGTAAACAAGACGTATGTGGTTAGATATGACATAGGTGTGGTATCTTCATTTTTACTTATGAATCAAGTTGTGAATGAAGTCCTTTGGGTGTAGTGCTTCTTTCACCACTCTGAATAACTTGATAGGAATATTGACAATGCCTTAGCCAAAGTTATTCTTGAAAATCCATGTATTATCTTATTGTTGTAAATACAACTTTCGAACTTAGTGCACTTATTATTTTGGCGAGAAAAGTTTTACCTATAAACTTGTATGTTTCAACGAATAATGGACAAAATTTGACTTGAATTTTTATACCATATTCATTTTTATAGCGAAAATAACCTGATGGTGTATATTTTGGAGTTTATGAATAAATATAATACTTTGAGATACATTTAAGTGAATTCAAACAATAACCATGTTGCTAATTCAACATAATCTTTATTTGTTTTTTTTAGTATCACCTTCTTTGTGAATCCACTAATTGAATAATCTTTAACATATTCAATTAAGATGGATTTATTTTACATATGACAATTTAAGACATTTGTAGAATTTGGAACAAACTTCTCTTGAAGATCAAAAAGTATTTTAACCTTCATATTGAAATTTTGACAAAGAAACGTTGGCAGAATGTATAATATAATGTTACAATCTTTTGTAGAATGCACAAGGGTTAAGTTACATTATTCGTTTCGACTCTTTGGTTAAATTGCAGAGTCAAGATATAACATTAAAAAACACACTTGAACAACCACAATGTGAAGATCTTTTATAGACTTGGTACAAAACCACTCCTTGAAGTCACCACTCACAACAGATTAAGAAACACTCAAGAGTTGAATACATTCAAAGCATACCCGTCGATTTAAAAGCAAGTTTTGTAAACACTGTCCTATATGCCAGTATTGTAAATCTGTAAATTTTGGTTTAGATAACATTTCTAATCGTAAATTCTTACTTCAAACAATGGCTGGTGTATATTTAGATTGTGTACAAAAATTGATACCTTTTATGGATTCTGCTGTGTATATTTAGTTTTAATTATTTGAATATGACATCGATTAAAATGACAGACAAAGAACGGTAAAAGTTTACATGCTTCCATCAATTCAAAAGTATTTTTAAAAAAACAAAGAAATATGTGACTATATTAAAATTTATTGCAACGACATTTCAAGTGTATCATTTCATCTCACTATTTCAAATATTCATTATTTTAATTCCGCTGAAAAAAAATCGCTTCTGCATTATGTGGTATATACAAAATCAGACACTCATAACTTGTATTATTCTTTGCGATTCTCTATGTTGTGTAAACAAATTTACCTATCTAGATCAATTATATGAATAATAAAAAGTGAATAATTTTTCATATGTATCACTTAAGGCTTCATGCATGAAGGAAAAATTTGTGCTTAAACAGAACTAGTAATAAAAGATAACCATTATACAAATACATGTCATACAATAATAAAAGAATAAATCAACTTTTTATTGCGCGGTAGACATTTTATTGGCTGTCAAATATAGAGTCGACACTTTGAACGACAATTAAGATGATATCAGTGTTCTTGAACCTTAAACTGTTTGCTTCTGTTTCTGTGGTCACTAAATACTTACCAAATATACTCATAACTTCAGTCTTTATGTACCTCTTTAGACTTTGAGACACACTGGCCTATATTACTAAACAGGGGCATGGAACAATAATTACTTAGACCTTGCTATATATATCTATAATGAACAAAATAAGTTAAGGATATTGTCAATTCTATGATAACGTTTCATCAGGGGCCTTATGTAAAAATATAAATTTAAATATTAATAATTCCAAAATGTTCATATATCACTAATTATTTTCGACCAGTATATCAACTGGAATAAAGTCTGATTAAACGTAATGATATATATTTCTAAATTGTAGGATTTTGTCTACACATTCATATGTTCATACATTTAGACCAAAATCCACAGTCTCCATTGCATATGTATCATTTGCTGATGATGTTAATGCTTTTCTACATACTCCCTGAAGCAACATTTCTTTTTTCTATTTACGTTATGAATTCTGAATTAATTTGTTGTTGGGACACCTTTACTTGAGTAATTCAATTTTAATGACGCAACGTCTTAATCTTTTATGAAGAATATTACCATTACATATAAATCAACGTTATAAGACAGAACCTCAAATTCATCATTGATAATTAATCCATTGAAAATCAATATCCCTATCAACACATAAAAACATTTTGACGTCAATGACAATCATATGAACCATCACGCTAATAAAGTACCATGGTGCAATTACAGGAGACAGGACGTCACACAATGGGCCAGGTCGATATACAGTGTTATTCTCTACCTAACGTGTTGCAAGGATATCCATGACTTGGCAATAAACTGGCAGAGAGCCATGATCACGTGACAAGGCACGGCTCCTGGGTATATAAACCAATCAATGCTATTACGTTCAGGTTCGTCTCTCACCTGTTCAGGTAGACATTGTCAATTGCAGGCAACGTCTCAAGGTATCGTTACCTTCCTACTCTTTACCTGAGAAGCTTGGATCTATTGGTGTCGTGGGTTGTGATTCAGAGGTTGGTCATTTCATGCTTTCTAGTACTTTCTAATTACTGCTCAGATCCATGTAGTTTGAGTGAAGAATTTATGTGAGTTCCCTATAGAATGTTTTGATTCCTTATTGTTAAATGCCAAAGGCTAGGTCGTACATTTATAAAAAGTGAAAGATATGGTCCGAAAAGTCGGATTAAAAAATCACAAACGATAAAATCGCGTTTTTATTACGGATGTATTGATTTTTATCAATTGTATTTCAACTGCCATTTTTTAAATTCTCTGTTTGATTCAACACTTGTTTCTACTATTTGATGTTTTTAAAAAAAGGTTTTCTCACGAATAATACCTTGCTACAAGTCTAAACTACATTTATACAGTGACCAATCGTTCATTTACATGTATGCATATTATTAAAAAAAGTATTGTAATTATGTAAGTATACCGTGTAAAGTATCATGAATGTGTCGATGTAATGTCTATGTGAGTGTTTATCATATTCTTCTCCAGTACATTTTACCTCCTAATGAAAACCATTTCAATCTAGATGTTTTAATATCTCCATTTACTTTTATAGTTTACATTGACCTCTTCAATGTATTACACAAATACTAATCCGTTAATATTATATCCCTGCATTAACCAATCAGATGTGATGCCCCTGTGACTAATCACATGATCAACGTTGCAGGTTCAATATGGCGTCTCTACAGTTCCGACAAGCGTTGCTGATGATGCGACAAGAGAACGACCACGTGGACGGGGAGACGTCAGACGACGCTTCGTGTTCACAATGTTTGCCTGTGCCAACCTTAGACTATAACCTCTTCAGACGTGGATCTTTGGAAGTTCAGAGTCAGTGTTTATGTAAGGAAGACAGGAGAGGCAGACGACAATCCGTCCATTGGGCAGACGAGAGTTTCCTGAGCTTAGAGACGCCTAAATCTTCAACACCAACAGCCAAATTGGAGAAACCAAAGTCAATTCTGAAATCAAAAGACAATAATAAGAGTTCATGATGACAAATGACTTGCATTTATTAAATGGAAAGTTATTAACTTATGTGGAAACTATGATGATGTCCTTTACCTTTTGCCTCTATGGCTTTTACAAGCAACACAGTGCAATCTCAGAGCGAAGATAATCTTTAGATGATGTAACCTCACATAGATTCGGTTGACGTCAGAATTGTGATTGTTATACGAGCACATGGGAATACGAACAACCAATTATGCCGATTCAGCAACATGTTTAATCTTTTACGCAAAATGTTCTTTAGTGATATAACTTTGACAGAAGGAAAACACTTCCTGACCTTCACGCTTTACTTATGGTATCTGCTATCATACACATCTTTGACTGTTGGGATATCTTATGATTCATTTGTATGGTGCACATTGTTATCGTTGAATAAAATATCAATTGATTATATTTGAGTTTGTATTGCGTTCGCAAATATATAACTAGATATAATGTATCTAATTGCAAAGGTCCATTATTGTCCTCACAATGTTTTATTTTGGATCATACTATCTTGAATACTTTTTCTTGTTAATGTTTGGCAGAGTCAAGCGGATGTATGAAAATAGCCAAGTGTTATCGATAAAGCCTACGAGACCTAAAACGAGGTCCAACAACTAGAAGAAATACTAGTAAGATGTTTTACAATCAGTGTCCTGGATTATGATACATTTTTACAACCATGCAAGCCAGAAAGAATGCAGATAAAAGATCATCACTAATTATCATTGCGGCAAAGATATACATGTAAGTGTTATTTATTTGAAGAAAATCGTCAAGCTGAATTCAACATCAACTTAATCAATAGACTGATATAATGACATTGATTTAATTCTATAGTTAACATGTGGATGAATAGAATGCTAAAGGTTCAATGTCCTCTTTTCCAAAATAAATCCTAATGCGATTAATGAACATTATATGGATAAGACATGTGATTACTACAAGAGCAAGTGTGTCATATGGTTTTTACAGAACGAAGTGATTTCTTATTACCGCGGAGAGACCGAACATTATATACGAATTACCAAGAGTTAAGTAAAGTAAATATGTAACACTTCCCAGCGAAATAATGACTTTATTGTTACTGGGTAATAAATACACGATACGCCAAGGTACGCCACATTTGATAGTGTAATGACAGACGGCAAAATAAGACTCTTGGAGTTGAAACAACAGTCGCTATACAAAAGTGATGTGTTCATGTGTGCATGAATAAAGAACATTTCAACACATATAACAATATTCTTGCTATGTCGAAACCTGAAAAAATGTTCCTTTCACTACTGAGAGCAACGAATAGCCGATAAAGACATGTTTATTTACTCGATTAAAAAATGAACTGATGAAAATCATCTCGATTGTTTTAAAATGTTCATACAGCTTATATAGATTATTTGGAAATGAGGTAAAGATAACACTACTTTTGTGTACCATTAGGTTATTTCTAATCATACAACGTTTTAATTTTGTTGTCATTGGCAGTATACCACATACAACAAAAACATATTTTCAATGATCTCTTTTCAAAAAACGGAAGATACAATATTCTATTAACTTAATTATCATGTATGAGGCTAAGGGTTGAAAAAGTAGAATTCGTTACTTAATATCTTACTCGAATCAAAATAGTCTCAGATATCGGTGTTATGAAACTGAAACACTCTGAATCAAATGATACTCCATCATTCTAACGATGTTGAAGAAACATGTATTAATCAACTCAAATATCAAAACTCAAATACAAATTCAACATGACTGATCGATTAATCATTTTTTAAGAACACGTATTTTGATATAATGTATTAGAAAATACGCCCACATATTTCCTACTGAAATTGTTTTATTGTCTACCGTTATCAATTTTCATCAAACAACATTCTGGCATGTTGTGAATGTGAAACACAGGACTGTATTGACTAAAACCATTGCATAGACTCTAACAACAAAGAGACAAACAAGAAATATCTTGCACACGTTCCGGGTTGACAGCGAGCGGTGTAATCTTCTGATTGCACGTTAAGCCGAACCGTGAGGTATTTTCCTCAGATCGCATTACAATAACCAATAGGCTTTGGGGCGTGATCGATCGCTACATTTTGACTCTTAATCAAAACGTTATCGAAGCATGGTCGTCTATATATAGTTGTTTTGTATCTATTTCTGACTCTGGGATCAATACGATCCCCAAATATCATCCATTGTTGTCTAAAAGTGGCCTTCAGTGTCCTCGGCTGCCATTTGAGTCCAACGTCCTCTCGCGAGGGACAACATTGTTGACGTGCTGAAAACAGGTAAATTTACATAGATGCATAATGAGAGAAAACATTTTTTTATAGTTGTGTGTTGACCTTTCAGGGGTTTAGTGCACTTAAAAGCTGTATTTCTCATAATTTTCTTGCATGCATGAAAATGGATATGTCAAATGTTTGTGTTGTTTTTAAATATGGATTGTATAGTTTAAGTAATTATCTCTTTTTGATAATCTTCACAATCTGGTCCTTAAAACACAAATTTCAACTTATATCGTTCAGTTGTAATTGCATGTTAAACCGGTCATTTTTCTAAAGGAAATTTGATTCAAAATATGTAAGTAATGATTAGATAACAACGGTTTTAAGAAACACGTTCCTTGCATTGAAATAAAAGAGGATGAGCTGTACAAGCATAGTTTACGAAATAACAACGCACTTATTCTTTCTGTTCAGGCCGTAACTCAAAGAAAACATGAGGTTGGCTTGTTAAACGGTAATGCACGAATTTGTAATAAGACTCAATATTTACATTACAAATCACGATACAAAAGGCGTTTACAAACCGTCTAGTTCTTAATGCAACAACGGTAAAAGGTTATAGTTATACTTATACTACTATTATGACATGAATAGTGAAGAAAAGTATTACTGGTGTTGCTATTGTACGGAATAGGAAACAGGGTGAATGTGCATCACATAAATCTTCGTTTGGGGCGATTTGGTTAGCACCTGCAGTATGTGTGGGTAAACTTCTTACACAAACACGCTAACAATAATTATTACTGACTCCAGCTACGATTTGATCTCCAGATCTAAAAACCACCAGGTCAATAGATCAGTGAGCCCAGAATCGTTCATGATTATGATAATCCACTCGAATCGTTATTCGGCATTTGCAGTTTACAGTTAGGAGGTAGACGACTTCTGACTTGTTGGTGAGCATTTCTAATGGAAATGGCATGCTCGAACTGCATTGCTCTTTATTACAAAAAGAGAATCATACCTTTTATTTTCAAGTAACGTAACATATTGTTCTAAAATTTTACATAAGAAGCCTTATGGAGATTGAGGAGGCATAGATGATATTGAGTGAAAGAGTATTGAATAAAAGGGAACAGAGAAAGTAACTCAGCATTGTCATTTCAAAGTAGTCCATACTTTTGAGGTTATCAAAAAGGTTAAGGTCTTTGTTCGAAAAATATGCTTTCCAAATGATAACAGTACTTTGTAGAAGCGTTTGTAAGTATTGTTGTAATTTGCCATACTTACTCACTTAATATTGATAAAAGAATTGATTTATCACGAAGTTGACAGGTCTATGTTTACTCTTACTGTGTACAATTATTATTTGGACAACAAGGAATTTTTTTGGATAATCAACTTCTTTATTGTACTGGTAGCGACGTTCGGTATAGATTCTTATACCGAAACGTCGCTACCAGTACAATAAAGAAGTTGATTATCCGTAAAATTTCTTGTCCTTATACCGACAACTTCTAGAATGCCACTCAAACAACCAATTATTATTTGTATATCATAACACCACAAATAAGTACCATTATGATTGTGTAAATTACCCTATTAATTGTTCGTAAGAACAGTCTGGACACTTTGTAAACATATGTTATTTGTGCAATGATTTCTTTAATATCTGATATACCCTTTTTTCAGCCTTTATAACATGTCTTTGTTTGATATTTTTCAACGTGCATGATCATACTTTTGTAAAATGTATAAATGTGTCTTACTTATATAATATAATCATTCGAATGTGCACGCATTCTTTTGTAAAGAAGCAGTTCTCTTGTTGTATGACGGGATGAAACGTAGTGTTTATGTGTTTCTCAGTTGACTGATATCATTGAAGACATATACCGCTGCATCCCGAAAGTTTGTTCACCTAATAGTGTATCACGTGCATATATGTCATTCGGTTTTCGTTTGGACGTAAGTTACATTACTCAACTGTAAAGAAAAGAGGCCATCGTTTGTCTATCTGTGCAATAATCATTCTAAACCGATGGTAAGATAAACAGATCAATGGTGCAAGATTTCGTACTTTTTTAAAAAGACAAACATTCAGTTTCCTATTTTGGAATGAAACTTGATATCGAGGGAAACTTTCGGTGATAGTTCATTGACCATTGAAAATATAATAGAATTTATGTTTACCACTTTTGAACCCTTATTTAGGTACAGCTAGTGATAGACGCGTGTTGTTTCAATTTAAAATTTACTCGCTATTAATCCACTATAATATGTTGACCAATTATAAAGACCGCGACATCCCCATGATCCAAATGACTCTAACAGAAGATCAAAATGACATCGTGACGTCCAGTCCCATTGAAATCAGTTCGAAACTTGTCGCTCCTACCTCGCTGCGTTTCTTGATCTGACCACGGCTTGCCGTGTCAGCCTGACTGTGTCAGCCAATTAGCCGATTGCCAGCAAGATGTCAAAAACATTTGCAGTGAAATAATGATATAAAACATAGAGGTGCATACTTGAACTTAGAAAGTATATCTATAAAGATATATCAACTGTGTTACAATTGATAATAGGTACATGTCCCCTTAGCAAATATACGCTGAGCATAACAAGGTTGACTCAGTTAGTCAATTTCATTTATCAAAATATTTATACAATGGAACAAGTTAAAGTTTAGAAACCGTTATATTGGAGCATTAAAAACGAGCAAACAATATATATATTAAACTAATATAAACAACCCTCTTTCAGTAGATTTTCACAATAACTCATCTTGATCGCGCATCAGCGCAACAAGTGGACACCAAACAATCACTTTGTCGATGTTTTGGTCCGGTCGCAAGCGTTTCTTAATTTCAATGAGTTCATGAGATTTCATGACCTCAAAAGCTCTCGCGAAATGACGTCATTCTATTTTTTTCCCGTATTCAAAGGAATCCTGCTGCATGTCCGGTAGTGGAAAGTTTAGTCTACCTCCTAGTAGTAGAGAATGTGAGATATTTTTCAAACGACTTGCTCTCTCCATTCATCATAATATATAGTGTATGCACTTCAAGAAGAAATGAGTTTTGCTTGTTACCACTGTACTTTCATTTTTACCAAATTTAAAGTGATGATGTTATATTAGACGACACATATTCCTACAAAGTTAAAGTTTTCCTTTCATGAATGCACAACAATTTTATTAAAGTAGAAAAAATGGACATATACAGGATATTCTTCAATCAACTTGATAATCTCATATATTATATTTAGGCCACAGGCATACACAGATAACTTTTTATTGCCATGTTTTGAAACGAAAAATCATTGCAGCGTATGCATGAGATACACCGTAGACCCACTGTCTACTCACTTTAATCTCTTTATCTTTTACAGGGACTCCACGTCACGGATGAAGTAATAAGGGTAAATGGACGCGATCTGACGTTAGTGGCACTAACGTGATGCACGTCACTGAACCTTGCTCACAGTTCGTGGCTTGTATTTGTGCAAAGGAATCGAATCAACATGGTTTCTGATTGTTCGGGTGTTTCTACCCGAAGCAATTCACCAACGAGACATGATCTGAGGTTATGATTGAATGAATACATATTCAAAACAGGATTGATGTATTTCTACAATAATCAGGTCAACGGAAGGTTTTGATCCAGTTGTTATTCACGGGTAGTCTGTTTACATATAACAAAGGATAACTGGTATGAAATGAAACAGGTTGACCACTCGAAAATATCTGAGGATCCTGTTAAGAAGGACATTTTGAAATCGGAATAGATATTGATTTGTGTGATATGCTATGGCAATTTGATTGATACAGGTTTTCATTTTCTGATTGTCGATAGCGTACTTCTTTTTTTTCTTTCAAAATGGAAGACAAGATTCGAGGAGCAAAGGATGAGTGTGGCACTTCTGATACGGAAAGCACGACGTCAACAGAATATGAGACAAAGAATGGAAGTTTGGACACAGGACATAGTCTCTTTCCAAGACGTGGGTCCATTGATGGCAAGTTTTTTGACGAACCTCTTGAAATAGTTCCTTCTCGTCAAAGAAGATGGTCTGTAAATCCAGATCTCTTTCACAGTCGACTTGAGTCTTCTTTTCTGACGATAAATGATTTGCAGGACAAGGCAAGGTCTCACAGTGACCAAAAGCTCTCTGCGAGAAAAAGCGAGACTTGTCAGCACGTGAAGTGGGCAGACGACTGCAAAAAGGAACTCGTGCGTACTCACCCGAGAAAACGTTACAACAAGAAACCTCTGAAACAAAGTCCCCTCAAACCGATACTCAAACCGGATCTAACAAACGACGACGACTTTGTGTGAAAGTTAAGACGGCTAGTTGAACATATACATAGTGTGTTCTCCTATCCTCACAATATGCATTCTCCCATACTCACAAAATTACGCTAAGGTTACTACCCTAGGTGCCGACGGATGTTATTGGACACAAAGGTACCCTCTGAGGATATGGAATCCCTCTGGAGATATTGAATCCTTCTGGAGATATGGAATCCCTCTGGAGATATTGAATCCTTCTGGAGATATGGAATCCCTCTGGAGATATGGAATCCTTCTGGAGATATGGAATCCTTCTGGAGATATGGAATCCCTCTGAAGATATGGAATCCCTGACACGTTAGTCTCTATTAATCAGTCAATATGTTACAGGGGCAAGTTTTTTAGGAAATTAACAATGCGAACGATGGATTACTAACATCACCTTTAAGACCTTTCCCTGCTTCTCTGTTCACCGTAATTTACCGTAATTCACCGGCACCTAGCGTAAACTCGTATTCTTAAACTTTATACGAGGTATACTTGGCAGAGTTATGAAAAACTTGAAGATGATATTAACGAAATTTTGAACGATTACTGTTTTTGTGCAAAATGTGTCAATAGTGTGCGGAAAGTTTGACATTATCAGAGAGTCCAGTATTTATTTTCGGAAAGGAACTGTAGGTAAAATTTCAAACGGTTTATGACAGCAGAGACACTTGTACGATGAACAAACGCTCATCTTCATGTGTCTGATAAGTCACTGTTTTGTATGGTAGGTGTTGAAAGAAGATTCATGAAACTCGGACATTGGTACTTGAATCGAACTATGAAATGTTTTCATGTGTCCCTGTTGATAATTTTACGAGCGCTTCGTATATTCCTTATTGATTGTTACTCAAATAGAAAACATTGTCATGTTTGTTCAAGGAATCATTTTAGAATCATTACCAAAACCACAACAGCATTAAAATTGCAAGGGTGCCCCATTTTAATTTTATGTTCATGATACAAATTCACTGTAAATCGTTATGACGCATTTTCTGTTGGGAGTACGATCAATAGTCTCATTTTCCAACGTAACGCTCGTCTCAAATTGGTGACGATGTTTATTGAGTGTTTGTCGAAGTGGACAAACTAACAGGAGAATTTGACTTGACACAAAAATGCCATTTTCTCCAATGGATAAATTGAATCAAATACTTAAGAAAATGTTTTTACACACGATCCTTTAAGCCATTGCAACATACATTTTCTTTTTACAGTTGAATATGTCTGTAATTTGTTGATTTTGGAAAAAATAAGTATTGTGCAAATATCAATTACTGGTTACATGAGGTCTGTATATTTTATCTCATTACTTTGATAATATAGTTCGGTATATGGTTTACGGTTGTATAGTCATTGTTTGCCTTAAAGTGACCAACACTTCACAGATTATTTTTGGTTTACGTTAAATGGGAAATGAAATTGAAAAATCAATCATAATAACGATATGCCTTTCAAGAACATCGGTTTAAGGCAGGTGGCATAACAAATTCTTGGAAAAAAGTTTCATTGTTAAGTTAAAGTATATGATTAATATATATATGGTACTGTTGAAAAGACTTGTTATCGCAAATGCGACGCATCCAGTCATCATTAAAATGATATCTACAGCAAGTGTCGTCTGAAGTATTTTATTTTCAAATATCTTTTTACTTCACGTGAGACCTTCTTCACCTTTTACCTATATATACATATATTCCCAATCTGGTTTGAAATGTTTGCTAGTAAAAGCATATTCAAGCGTACTTGATAATGTCAAGTCATAAGTGATTAACGAGGGACGAAATAATAAATTCATTAATTCATGCAATTACTGACATCCTTTTGAATATTAAAACACTAGAGTCGTAACCAATAGGCCCCAACAGGAAACGAGTTAACGAATTTTTTAACCTTGGTGACGAGTTCACACTTGACCTTTATATTATGGCATAGCAGATATACAATTAAGAAACATTCAAAATTCGTAATAAAAAATATCAAGATACGCCTTACATGTGATAAACGGAAAATCCACGAAGTTCGTTTCCACCAAGGACCAAGAGTTTCGAAGCTCTCAAAGCACTAAGATAGTGGTAGGTCAATGTTATGTATGGTTCTAATGACTACTTTTGCATTAAGAGAGCTTCTAAAAACTTGGCCGTGGATTTATCAGAGATACACGAATGCCAATAATGATTGTAACCCCCGAACATTAGTATTGCTTTTAAACATGAATCTTTGTATTATCTCAGTAGGAATATCATAAACTGATGTGCTGGCGTATGGTGATCTACATGGATAGGGACCACAGGCCGACATATTATTGGCTTTTTATTCATGCACTTACATGGCTAGTCATAATGTTATAATGTTTTAAATTCTATGTTTGTTTTAAGTTCTAAACTATATCTATTGAAGCGGACGTAATATACGTATTTTGTTCTTGTCGAAAAAATTGTAATACACTGTCCCGCAATAAAGGGCTCGCTGAACCGTCAATCTGTTATTTTATCATCTACTATGAAGTAACTGTTGTTATTTTTAAATAAATTGTGTAAGTATTTTGTTTTCTTCTGTACTTTACATATGTAAACTAACAAAAAGGTTAAAAGCACATATTATGTAGTCTGATAAAATCATGAACTACATTGTTTAAATTTAACTAGAAATAACTGGGATTCGATTTAGATGTTTGCAAAATGACGAGAATTGAAAAATTATGGAATTTTTAAAAAAAGCTTGATAATTCATAGAAAAAAAACAAAAGTATCGATCTAAGTATATAAAAAGAACAACAATAATGAAATATATCAAGATTTTCTCCAGTACTTGGAACAGTACAAAAACAACAAAATAACAATGAGTATGGGCATACTTAGAAATTGATGTTTCTCTTGCTACAAAAGCAGGTAATTATTGTTTTTCAAAGGAATATATAAAGTTTTAAAAATGAGAATACTTACTATTGCCATCTATCCAAGTTTCATTCTCCTACAGATCACATACAACAAACGGTTGATGTTGCTTCACACATATTTTTATGATTTGATATTTCAATATTCTCCCTATAATTGATTATAAAAATATCATTAATTGGAGATCAAAATATGATCAGATCAGATAGGAGAATTAAAATTGTAATACTACTTTATCTCGATTAGATAGATTTTATTCTAGTCTTTGACTCAGATTGTTTATATGAAAAACTCATGTGACTTGGTTTCATATATTTGAAATTGTATTTCTTATATTCGTATATGTTAGCTTATGTTAAATTACCCTTTTCAAAAAATATTCATAGCTTTTCCGATTTAACGGTTTCTTTATCACCGAGTCTCACAATTTCAATATTCATTCAGGAAATGTCATGTATTTTCAGCTTTACCAACACACATTTATATCGCAAACATTCACAGGTATTTCAATAATTCTTTTCTCACAGGATCAAAATGGCTTGTTCTCAAATTTCACTTAGGTTAGTTAGATGTTTCTTTTTTTTCAAAACAAGAAAATATTCATCATCGTTTTGACCTATTAAGTGATATCAGGTAGCATAATGTAATGAGTGTATAACCCTCCGTAATAAGAACAGAAGCTAGAGATTAACGTACATAACCGTACACAAATAGGACAGTCTCATTTTAGCATGGACATGTTATATACTTGACCTTAAACAAATAAACTCTCTGACTTTACCAATGCACAAGATTGGACAAGCATATCTAAGAATGTATCTTTTCAACTATGAAAGTCAAGACTATTTATTGCTCGTGCGAATGCTTTCTATAGCAAATCATTTCCTTTAAAAAAAATGCAAATAGTGTACTTGCAGAGTATTAACAATAGATCATTTCTTACAAAATCAGATTGGAAATCCATAATTAAGATACAAGAGTATCAACAATTTTAATCATTCCAGATATTACAAACGATCAAATAGTAGATACAACGACCAAACTTCCAAGACACTTCCTTTTCGTCCCATTATTTCTCACATGAAGAAGACTGTCTGTTAAGAAATTTTAGGACAAGAACAAGAACCCTTCTTCACCTTCCACTGGTTATAAAGAGTGACTGAAAAGAAAGACAGGAAACTAATCCCATTTTTATGATATATTTTGCTTCACTCGGCTACAGGTGTCAGTGTAGGAGCAGTAGTGAAGAAACATCACACGAGGAGATTCTGCACCCAACACACCCCTTTAGGGTTATTGACACGATGTTTATTCCCGGAGATTTGGTCCATGTCTACCAAAATCTTTAAAACTGACAGTACATAAAGCATTTCGTTGTCATTGATACATATCCATGTCCATTGTTATTAGTGAAACTTGAGACACACATTTGTACATGGTTCCCCTGTTCGACATGAATGTTTTGTTAAAGGGTTTTGTTGTAACATACCTTGGTCAAGCTGTGAATTCTTGACAAATTGGTGGACCAACCAAAGGGCGTGAGATCACTCGTGTTTCACACAATATTATTCATGGTTCTGCTGTTGAGGTGTATTGTTAAGAATGATTTCTTATTTATAGTAATATATCGCTTCATACCGAAACATTAAGTTAGACAAGAGCGCAAAAAACATATATTTCGGAATGTCTTTAAAAAAAGATAACTACATAAGTCATTTTTGTTAGAAGAGATTACTGAATTGATTTTGAAATCGTCCAATTTCATTCTTCACAGTTGCCTCTAATATTTGGCTCTAACTTTGACTAAATCGTTTCCTAATTTAACACTGAAATGCGGTATTTATGTCACATAACCAATACTCATTTCTTTACATTTCTCTAAGCCTGATTCTTTTTCGCAATGGGTTAATACTGTACTTTTTATTCAAAAGAAATCAGGATTCTTAACTTTTGACCCCTACTTTAAATTTGAAGAAACCTACATCTTGGAAACGTACCACATACATGAGGATTACAGAATATTTAATTTTGAGAAAAGAGAATTGTAAACAAACCCCTATATCAGTTTCATCTCGATAGTGCAAAAGAAAGTTCATATACATTAGTTTCTTTCTGAAACTCAGTGGTGGCGAAAAACTCTTGGGGTGCAATTTCACGTTTATACTGAAGTACATTTTACAGGTTTGGCTTTTTAAATGTTTCGCTCTAAAATTGTAGTTTATGATTATATTGACATTGAATTAGTCTCAGAATTTAACATCAGACGGACCACATCCGTCCCGTCATTCATTTAATGTGTCATGATCTTCGATAAATAGGGTTACTCATCTTGAAGGTACTTCGCTCTAGTTAAGGCGAATGTCCATAAAAGGACATGGTGCTGCATAGTTTTGCTCTTCGAGGAATTCTTCTATGACACATTTAAATCACCTTAGCCAACAAGGATAATAAAGTCTATCTAATTTGCATTATACTGTCATCCATCGTTTCAACGTTCAAGGCATAATTTCATAACAGTTTCGTGGCTAATCACAGCATTTACATTTGGAGTAATTGACATATACCATAAACTACCTTAAAACATAAAATCCCCCCCCCCCCCTCCATACTCACAGTATTGTCACGAGGCGATATTTATGTGTAAAATAACAAGGTAAATGATAAAAGGACAAGGGTCCATGTCTTAAGACGTTACCGGGTAATAAAGGTGACAAGGTGTAAATTAAGCAGGCTCGCGGGGGGAAGTATTTCATTACAGCTTCATGTTTCATGATATTCAACAGGAATATCTAGTGTATAGTACCACCCATTAGTAGATAATAAGCCAGGTTTATTGTTCTGCGTTTTCATCTACATTAACGCCTTAGCTATGACACGTCTCTCTGGTGTAGAGAGAAGGCAGTTTGAAGAGTCACATCTCTGGTCTACAGTCTATTAATACACTCAAAGCTCTGAAGTTTGACGCCTCAACAAAGCAATGGTTAATGATATGAAAGTTTCAAATGAAATATTTTTTTATGTAAGATATCTGATCATCATTTCAATTGGTACATTCAAAAACATTATTTTCCCTCACAGTACTTATAATCTAACGACTAAGTGCAAGAATGATGGTTTGGTTACGAGATTAACTTAGGATCTGAGCACGGTCGATTGTTAAAGATATATAGTTCTTCAAATATAATTAGGGAAAACACCTTGATTAAGGAAATAACATTGAGGTACCACAATTAGTATAATAGGCGTCTTTGTGAACACACATACTAATGTACTGCATCCATTCCATATATTTTTTCAAGAACTTTGTGGAAAAGCTGTTCCTTGCAAAAGCATACGCACCGATCCGTAACAATTGCACATTTTCCAATGTAGGTATAAGATGTCCTGACTCAGTTATTGAAGACAGAGTATTGTACGAAATCTTTGTCCAAATACCAAAACCAGCCTCTCATAGTAACACTGTTTCGGCTGGCATGGTCTTCGGCATCACAGGTATTCATGAAACATTCATGTTAAGTTCTTGCATTGTTAGCAGTAATGACATACAAGAAAATGTTAATAGAAACATTAACCAAGCACTATTTCACACATTGCTGTCCGAGGTAAGACTCAACATTGGTTGTTTTTCTGAAGCAAATGCAATATGGTCCAAATCCGTTCCTGAATCTCCATTCACAATCACTTTATCATTATATCCATTGAAAAGCGACCTTTTCGGAAATCTTGAGTTTGCTTTATTGTTATTTTCTACAGAGTTAGAACGTAACAAAGAATCTGATTCTGAAGAATCCACGTCATTCCCAGCACTACTGTTTGGCAATGGAGAATCTGGAAAACTTGACCTCTTTGTCAGATAGGTATCCAGATGATCTGAAAGTTTTCTTGAGAAAAGGTTCTCCCCGCTGTGAGGGTTATTTCTGTACATCTCTGGCTGCATAGGTGTCGAGTTGCCACTGTAACTGCTGTCCATATAGTCAAACGACACAGACAGGCTACCCTTATCTTTACGATTTCCTTGTTGCAGGATGAACAGATCGCCTGCAGGATCTGTTGCGGGTAGTTCGAAAGAACTACCAGATTCATCCTGGGTTTTCATTGACGGAACATCCACTGACTCAGCATCGGGAATTGACAGTGATGCTGTATCCTCATCAGGAGGTTCAAGGGTGAAGATGATACCAACATTGGGCATATGAACTCCATCCTCTTCCTCAAACTCTATCTCCTCCTCATCCTCCTCTATTGGCTGCATGAAGGGCACGCTCAGGTTGCCTGTCCTGTTCCTCAGACTCGCCAGAGATTTGTTCTCGAAGCGAGGACGGTTAGGATCCAGTAGATTGTGTTTCTTGAGGATCTCTTCACACGAGTGTGTTCTAATAGCTTCCTCCACTACGTCCTTGTACAGCGGGTCAGAGGAGGGACTCTCCGCTATCACCCTCTTCAAACTGGGGTGGCGAGAGAAACCATTGCACTTGCCGTCCTCGGCATCTGCCTCTGCCTTCTCCTTTTCCCTTTGCTTCTCCTTAGCCAGACTCCTGAAAAAAGAATCAACGTCTTTGTTACTTGAAGCATAGGTTAAAAGAATGTACATAAACTCATAAATGCTTTATTAATGTCTTTTCATTAATGAATAAAATCCAGCAACACTATCTCACTCGTTGATTTAAACAACTCACTAAGCTTTGAATAACGGAAAATGATTTCCAAACTTTGATCTAAAGTCACAGAGAAACTTTTATGTTTACCTTCTACATTTCCAGAATACAACAGCAGCTACAACAACCAAAATCACCAACAAGCAACCAACAATCGGTAGAAGGTAATCTGTAACGAAAGGCCAAATGATAACCATACATTTGCATATGAATAAAATGGATCATTTCATAAACACAGAACGTTATAATTGAACATTCATGAGTATATACTATTATAAGTATTTCGTTATAACATCAACTTTTTAGAAAATGATTAATTTGATTAATATATTTGTTATATTTTTAAACCGATAAGGCAGATAAGAGGCAGAAATTGACGGAAAAAGAGGGACTGAGTGGGTTTTTGTTTAACGTCACGTGGACAAATTTCAGCCATTTGCGGCGTAACGGGAAAAGATTTCTGTAGAAATATTTAAAGGAGCTTACAATATCACCACGCTTTCGCAATTCACAACAAATTTATTATTGCTGTCAGATGATTATTCATATATTTATGAATATTCATTTTCCATATGTATTTCCCTTTCTCATATAAAGATTATATTTCGTTGACATTTTTATTCTATGATTCATACATATGTTGTTATCTTTAAAAAACTAATATAATTTATGTATGACGCCATAAAAGGTATGTGCCGTCTCACGGTATGCGTGACAATTCATAACTAGTCCTCCTTGTGCCTTTACGACAACTGAGAGTCATAATCTAAGATCCCTGCTAGCGCTCGATATACTGAAATATCTTTATTACCATCTTGGCATAAACGAAACCTTGTTACTTATATGCTCCATGTCCATAAAACAGGTCGCCATCTGGTCAACGCCGACACATGTATGATTGTATCGGTTACATATTGTTTTCTATAAATATTTGTTTCTTTTATTCATATTATGGATAGACAAAAATCTAGTTTAGGAAAGGGTTTCAATACTCTACTCTGGAAATGGATTGAAATCATTCAAGACTTTTTTTTCATATAATTATTCATAATTATTCATAATTATTCATAATATATATATATATATATATATATATATATATATATATATATATATATATATATATTCGCTGTGATGTAAGTTCACATGTAGAGTTTGTCTTAGAAAACTTTAAGATTTATTTTACCTCTTTCTCATTTGATCAACCTTATTCGTAACATGAACCTTTAACTTAAGAAAATATCTTTATACATGTATTTGAACTTTATAAATTAAACGCACTAACGCACATCAATCTTTCGTAAATACAACAAACGTAAAGATGATGCGTATATCTTGAAATTATTAACGATCAACACTTAGGTAAACCGCACTCAGGTAATCTACGATGTAAGTTATTCAGCAGATATGTACTTATTTTGGTTTTGAATAGATACATGAGATGCATACATTTCTAATTAAGCCGTTTTCAACTGTCCACGTTCTTTTCCAAATTTGAGCACAGCTGACTATAATTTTTTTTTATGTCGCTGGGCCGACTTGGGCCGTCTTAAACTTGTCATTTTTAATTGTAAGTTAATTGTAAAGAATAATAAGAATTTCATTCATCGATAGAAAGCTTAAGTGAGTACCTCTGACTCATATGCCTCTAAATATTCAATTTGAACCGAACAAATGTGTTATAGTGCCTTTAAAGACGAATAGTTATCTGTTAAGTACTATAATCACTTGCAAAAACGTGAGTATGACAAGCAAAAGAATTGTAAGAACAAAGAACGACTATGATAATATATACAAACTGCTTATATATTAATGGTGGAATACATTGGTGTTTGAGTTGGTGTGTCATTATTATGAGTATTACGATTTCGAACTCATTAGTATCCGAAATTGTAACCTTTCAAATGCCCCATCATATGATATAGAGTCTGTCGTGCATGAAAAGTTTTGTTGTCCAATAAATTGAATATTCAATTGCTTGTTCCGTGTCATTGGTATTTATATTTCCATATTATAAAAAGGTGACTGTTGTCTTCTGGCAATACTTTAGAATAATCTGACACGTTTATATGATATGCAATAAATTAAATGCGGTATTTTTTCCTGTATATGTGATATGATATAAATGTTGTGATGTACCGAAATGTGAAACGATGCGTCGTGATGTACCTTGACGTACCATGGTGTATCATGACGTCACGTACTGTACCTTGATATGATGTTAACCCTGGTGTGACGTTACGTACGTTACGAAGTGAACCTTGAAGTAATGTGATGTACTTTAACATATCATAAAGTTGCGCAGTGTACCGTGACGTGACGTAATGGAGTGTGGTGTATCATAACGTTACGGAGGGGACCGTGATGTAACGTGATGATTCAGATTGTTACGGATGGTACCGTGACGTGACGTAATGGAGTGTGGTGTATCATAACGTTACGGAGGGGGCCGTGATGTAACGTGATGATTCAGATTGTTACGGATGGTACCGTGACGTGACGTAATGGAGTGTGGTGTATCGTAACGTTACGGAGGGGGCCGTGATGTAACGTGATGATTCAGATTGTTACGGATGGTACCGTGACGTGACGTAATGGAGTGTGGTGTATCATAACGTTACGGAGGGGACCGTGATGTAACGTGATGATTCAGAATGTTGCGGATGGTACCGTGACGTGACGTTAAGTATTAAAACGTTTTATGGTGTACCGTGACGTGACGTTAAGTATCGAAACGTTTTATGGTGTACCGTGATGGGACATGATGTACTGGGATGTATCATAACGTTATGTGGTGTAAAAGGAAGTGATGTTAGGTATACGGAAGTGAAATGATGTATCTTGGCTGGTCGACGTGAACCATGATTTACCGTGTTTTGACAAGATGTGCCGTGATGTGACATGATGCATATACCGGAATGTAGTGATGTCACCCAATATGACATTAGCAGAACATGATTTGAAATGGTGTTATTACTCATGGCATGAAAAAATATCATTGTGTGCGATAAAAGAAATGAACTGACATGATGCGACATAAAATGACAAAATATGAAATTATGATGCACAATGAAAACTTAAGTGATGTGAGTCTAAACGAGGTCTAAAAGAATTGACTTTACGTGAAATGTGGAGGCACAATTGGACGTCAAGTAACACAAAATATCTTAAGTGGCAAGATTTGGCACATGGTGCCATATCGTGGTATGACGTATGGCTATGTGCCTTGAAGAGGAATGAGTGACTTAATTGGCGATTAAGTGATAAAACTGGAAACCATTGACAAATCGTGGCGTAAAGTGACATTAAACACATGAAGTGTCAAGAAGTAAAAATACAGGATATGGATGATGTGGCAATGTGTAGGTACATCAAGGGACAGAATTTAATTAGATGTGCCATGAATTAGGTCAGTACTTATAACGCTACGTGTTCAGTTTTCAAAAATTTACTCGCTACAATCCAGTATAACGTGTCTCTGATTTACAAACATAATAAGTGTATTTCCTAAATTTATGGATTGCAGCCACATGAAATTTAGAAACAAATTTCAAATTGTACGTGAATTGACGTTTTGTATCGACATTTTTTGTTCCCTGAAATACTTAATGCGAATCGACCCTATTTACGTTATGGTGCGTTATGTTAAGCAATGTTTAGCTTTTTCATGAAATTTTATTCACTGACATGATACGACAAGTCTTACCTTCTTCCTGGAATATACTGGCCAAACCGGACATCTTTTCTTCTGCAGGTTCCTCCTGCTTCGCCGCTACCACCTTTTGACAGGTCTTACCCTTGAGTGTGTACCCGGACTCACAGCCCTCCGTACACACACCGTCCCTCAGGCCGCACCTCTTGTTCTTGCAGTTTCGGCAATCCGACTGACAGTTCTCCCCAAACCATCCAACAACACACTCAGTACACTGACCACTGTCAAAGTCACACTGACCACACCTAGCTGGACATTTCTTATCACAGTGAGGCCCGAAATATCCGTCAACACAACCGCCTTTACACAAACCCTTTATATCACAGACGAAGTTCTTGCACAAACTGCATTTTCGTTCACATGATTCGCCGAATCTTCCTTTCTGGCATTGAAGACACTGACTGGAGTCCTGGGAACACTTGGTGCAGCCTTCAGCACAGGTTTCCTGACAGTAAGGTCCGGTGAAGGGCTTGACACACCCATTCATGCATGTCAACAATCCCTGCTCGTCATATGAACACTTAGAGTGAACACACCGGCCACTACACGTTATATTGCATTGCTTGTCTCCGCTATCCTGCATGCATCCCTTTGGACATTTGTACACATCAGTACCGTTCTTGCTGCACGGGAGGCACCGAGCCGGTTCTTTTGATTTTGAACAGAATTTCCACCCTGGAGAGGAAATAAGCTTTTTACTTTCAGGTATTAGCAAAATAGCAGAAGGTAGAACTGAGATTTTAAGAAAAACAATGTTCTTTCTTGTTGGTACGTACATATAAAAACAATTTCCCTAAACAAACAACATAACGTCATTTATTTCGAGTGAAAAGGGAATGTTTTTTGGGTGTTGTGTGTTGAAGTCTATATATTTAATTCCCATAATTTTATGGTTCTTTCATTGGCCATTTATTCCTAACACATGTTCAATTGGAAACTTTGAGAGGACATCTACCTGCTACTATAATGAACCTGTCACAACGAACAGAATAAATTATTGAATTAGTGCTTGGACTCAGCTTGAACTGAACTTAGAAATTCATAAATAAGTTAAAAGAAAAATGTTTATGGCGACACATACGTTTCTGGATTAGGGCTATTAAACGCTGAAGCACATGAATAACAATTTAAATGCTACTTAAAATGTTTATGTTGACACGCAAAGTAAGGATCAGGGCATGTTTATTTCTATTATTGGTCTTATGAAACTATTTATAAATTGCACCGAGATATAAAGGTATTGTTATAATGGTTTTCTGTTTGAAGATGGGAATTTTTCATTCAAGAGAGTTTTTTAATAGACTGAAAAAAATCATAGATCATAGAAAATATCTTCAAGACGAGGTAAACAAAATTTACTCGAGGAAGAATTTTAATTGATATTCCAAGTTAAGTAGATGTTGAAAATAAAGGAATATGAATAAAAAATCAATGAATATAATAACTATCGAGAAAAAAGCTATTCC